>JAUJEF010000144.1:0-335665 GCA_030444885.1 Citrus sp. QX-2021
GAAAAATGGCCAAAAACCGGGTGGGCTATAGCCTTGGGGGGAGGGGCTCGCCAACTTCGTCCGCCGGACTCGGAATGGGGCGAGACTTTTCGAGCGGCCTCCTCCGCGTGCCAAAAATAGGCGCGGGCGCAGCCGCGCCCAAAAATAACCCCGAAGGTCGGCGCGCCCAAACCCCAGCGGAAAAATGGCCAAAAACGGGTGCGCTATAGCCTTGGGGAGGGTCTGCCCACTTCGTCCGCGGACTCGGAATGGGACGAGACTTACGAGCGGCCTCACAGCGTGCCAAAAATAGGCCGCGGGCACACCCGCGCCCAAAAATAACCCCCGGAATGTCGGCGTGCCCAAACCCCCAACGGAAAAATGGCCAAAAAACGGGTGCGCTATAGCCTTGGGGGGAGGGGCTGGCCAACTTTGTCTGCCGGACTCAGAATGGGGCGAGACTTTACGAGCAGCCTCCGCGGGCCAAAAATAGGCCGCGGACACAGCCACGCCAAAAAATAACCCCCCGATGGTCGGCGCGCGCAAACCCCCCAGCGGAAAAATGGCCAAAAAATGGGTGCGCTATAGCCTTGGGGGGAGGGGCTGGCCAACTTCGTCCGCCGGACTCGGAAAGGGGCGAGACTTTGCGAGTGGCTTCCGCGTGCCAAAAATAGGCCGTGGGCACAGCCGCGTCCAAAAATAACTCCCCGAAGGTCGGCGCGCCCAAATACCCCAGCGGAAAAATGGCCAAAAAACGGGTGCGCTATAGCCTTGGGGGGAGGGGCTGGCCAACTTCGTCCGCCGGACTCGGAATGGGGCGAGACTTTGCGAACGGCCTCCGCGTTCCAAAAATAGGCCTCGGGCACAGCCGCGCTTAAAAATAATCCCCCGAAGGTCGGCGCGCCCAAACCCCCCAGCGGAAAAATGGCCAAAAACCGGGTGGGCTATAGCCTTGGGGGGAGGGGCTCGCCAACTTCGTCCGCCGGACTCGGAATGGGGCGAGACTTTTCGAGCGGCCTCCGCGTGCCAAAAATAGGCCGCGGGCGCAGCCGCGCCCAAAAATAACCCCCCGAAGGTCGGCGCGCCCAAACCCCCCAGCGGAAAAATGGCCAAAAAACGGGTGCGCTATAGCCTTGGGGGGAGGGTCTGGCCCACTTCGTCCGCCGGACTCGGAATGGGACGAGACTTTACGAGCGGCCTCCGCGTGCCAAAAATAGGCCGCGGGCACACCCGCGCCCAAAAATAACCCCCGGAATGTCGGCGTACCCAAACCCCCAACGGAAAAATGGCCAAAAAACGGGTGCGCTATAGCCTTGGGGGGAGGGGCTGGCCAATTTTTTCTGCCGGACTCAGAATGGGGCAAGACTTTACGAGCGGCCTCCGCGGGCCAAAAATAGGCCGCGGACACAGCCACGCCAAAAAATAACCCCCCGATGGTCGGCGCGCGCAAACCCCCCAGCGGAAAAATGGCCAAAAAATGGGTGCGCTATAGCCTTGGGGGGAGGGGCTGGCCAACTTCGTCCGCCGGACTCGGAAAGGGGCGAGACTTTGCGAGTGGCTTCCGCGTGCCAAAAATAGGCCGTGGGCACAGCCGCGTCCAAAAATAACTCCCCGAAGGTCGGCGCGCCCAAATACCCCAGCGGAAAAATGGCCAAAAAACGGGTGCGCTATAGCCTTGGGGGGAGGGGCTGGCCAACTTCGTCCGCCGGACTCGGAATGGGGCGAGACTTTGCGAACGGCCTCCGCGTTCCAAAAATAGGCCTCGGGCACAGCCGCGCTTAAAAATAATCCCCCGAAGGTCGGCGCGCCCAAACCCCCCAGCGGAAAAATGGCCAAAAACCGGGTGGGCTATAGCCTTGGGGGGAGGGGCTCGCCAACTTCGTCCGCCGGACTCGGAATGGGGCGAGACTTTTCGAGCGGCCTCCGCGTGCCAAAAATAGGCCGCGGGCGCAGCCGCGCCCAAAAATAACCCCCCGAAGGTCGGCGCGCCCAAACCCCCCAGCGGAAAAATGGCCAAAAAACGGGTGCGCTATAGCCTTGGGGGGAAGGTCTGGTCCACTTCGTCCGCCGGACTCGGAATGGGACGAGACTTTACGAGCGGCCTCCGCGTGCCAAAAATAGGCCGCGGGCACACCCGCGCCCAAAAATAACCCCCGGAATGTCGGCGTGCCCAAACCCCCAACGGAAAAATGGCCAAAAAACGGGTGAGCTATAGCCTTGGGGGGAGGGGCTGGCCAACTTTGTCTGCCGGACTCAGAATGGGGCGAGACTTTACGAGCGGCCTCCGCGGGCCAAAAATAGGCCGCGGACACAGCCACGCCAAAAAATAACCCCCCGATGGTCGGCGCGCGCAAACCCCCCAGCGGAAAAATGGCCAAAAAATGGGTGCGCTATAGCCTTGGGGGGAGGGGCTGGCCAACTTCGTCCGCCGGACTCGGAAAGGGGCGAGACTTTGCGAGTGGCTTCCGCGTGCCAAAAATAGGCCATGGGCACAGCCGCGTCCAAAAATAACTCCCCGAAGGTCGGCGCGCCCAAATACCCCAGCGGAAAAATGGCCAAAAAACGGGTGCGCTATAGCCTTGGGGGGAGGGGCTGGCCAACTTCGTCCGCCGGACTCGGAATGGGGCGAGACTTTGCGAACGGCCTCCGCGTTCCAAAAATAGGCCTCGGGCACAGCCGCGCTTAAAAATAATCCCCCGAAGGTCGGCGCGCCCAAACCCCCCAGCGGAAAAATGGCCAAAAAACGGGTGCGCTATAGCCTTGGGGAGAGGGGCTGGCCAACTTCGTCCTCCGGACTCGGAATGGGGCGAGACTTTATAAACGGCCTCCGCGTGCCAAAAATAGGCCGCGGACACATCCGCGCCCAAAAATAACCCCCCGAAGGTCGGCGCGTCCAAACCCACCAGCGGAAAAATGGCCAAAAAACGGGTGCGCTATAGCCTTGGGGGGATGGTCTGGCCCACTTCGTCCGCCGGACTAGGAATGGCGCGAGACTTTACGAGGTGCCTCCGTGTGCAAAAAATAGGCCGCGGGTACAGCCGCGTCCAAAAATACCCGCCCGAAGGCCGGGGCGCCAAGTTCGTCCAGCGGTAAAAGGCCACAAAAACGGGTGGGCTATAGCCTTGGGGGGTGGGGCTCGCCAGCTTCGTCCGCCGGACTCGGAATGGCGCGAGGCTTTGCGAGGTGCCTCCGTGTGCCAAAAATAGGCCGCGGGCACAGCCGGGCCCAAAAATACCCGCCCGAAGGCCGGGGCGACAAGTTCGTCCAGCGGAAAAAGGCCACAAAAACGGGTGGGCTATAGCCTTGGGGGGTGGCACTGGCAAATTTCGTCCGCCGGACTCGGAATGGTACGAGACTTTGCGAGGCGCCTCCGTTGCCAAAAATAGGCCGCGGGCACAGCCACGCCCAAAAATAACCCCCCAAAGGTCGGCGAACCCAATCCCCACAGCGGAAAAATGGCCAAAAAACGGGTGGGCTATAGCCTTGGGGGGAGGGGCTGGACGACTTCGTCCGCCGGACTCGGAATGGGGTGAGACTTTGCGAGCGGCCTACGCGTGCCAAAAATAGGCTGCGGGTACAGCCGCGCTTAAAAATAACCCCCCGAAGGTAGGCGCGCCCAAACCCCCCAGCGGAAAAATGGCCAAAAAACGGGAGCGCTATACAATTGGGGGGAGGGGCTGGCCCACTTCGTCCGCCAGACTCGGAATGGGGCGAGACTTTGCGAGCAGCCACCGCGTGCCAAAGATATGCCGCGGGCACAGCCGCGCCCAAAAATAACCCCCCGAAGATCGGCGCGCCCATACCCCCCAGCGGAAAAATGGCCAAAAAACGGGTGGGCTATAGCCTTGGGGGGAGGGGCTGGCCCACTTCGTCCGCCGGACTCGGAATGGGGCGTGACTTTGCGAGCGGCCTCTGTGTGCCAAAAATAGGCCGCGGGCACAGCAGCACCCAAAAAATAACCCCCCGAAGGTCGGCATGCCCAAACCCCCCAGCGGAAAAATGGCCAAAAACGGGTGGCCTATAGCCTTGGGGGGCGAGGCTGGCCCACTTCGTCCGCCGGACTCGGAATGGCGTGAGACTTTGCGAGGCACCTCCATGTGCCAAAAATAGGCCGCGGGCACAGCCGCGCCCAAAAATAATCCCCCGAAGGTCGGCGTACCCAAACCCCCCAGCGGAAAAATGACCAAAAAACTGGTGCGCTATAGCCTGGGTTGGAGGGGCTGGCCAACTTCGTCCGCCGGACTCGGACTGCGGCGAGACTTTGCGAGCGGCCTCCGCGTGCCAAAAATAGGGCACAAACTCAGCCGCGCCCAAAAATAACCCCCCGAAGGTCGGCGCGCCCAAACCCCCCGGCGGAAAAATGGCCAAAAAACGGGTGCGCTATAGCCTTGGGGGGAGGGGCTGGCCAACTTCGTCCGTCGGACTCGGAATGGGGCGAGACTTTGCGAGCGGCCTCCGCGTGCCAAAAATAGGCCGCGGGCACAGCCGCGCCCAAAAATAATCCCCCCAAGGTCGGCGTAGCCAAACCCCCCAGCGGAAAAATGGCCAAAAAACGGGTGCGCTATAGCCTTGGGGGGATGGGCTGGCCAACTTCGTCCGCCGGACTCGGAATGGGGCGAGACTTTGCGAGCGGCCTCCGCGTGCCAAAAATATGCCGCGGGCACAGCCACGCCCATAAATAACCCCCCGAAGGTCGGCGCGCCCAAACCCCCCAGCGGAAAAATGGCCAAAAAACGGGTGGGCTATAGCCTTGGGGGAAGGGGCTGGCATAGTTCGTCCGCCAGACTCGTAATGGGGCGAGACTTTACGAGCGGCCTCCGCATTCCAAAAATAGGCCACGGGCACAGCCGCGCACAAAAATAACACCCCGAAGGTCGGCGCGCCCAAACCCCCCAGCGGAAAAATGGCCAAAAAACGGGTGCGCTATAGCCTTGGGGGGAGGGGCTGGCCCACTTCGTCCGCCGGACTCGGAATGTGGCGAGACTTTGCGAGCGGCCTCCACGAGCCAAAAATAGGCTACGGGTACAGCCGCGCCCAAAAATAACCCCCCCAAGGTCGGCGCGCCCAAACCCCCCAGCGGAAAAATGGCCAAAAAACGGGTGGGCTATAGCCTTGGGGGAAGGGGTTGGCCAACTTCGTCCGCCGGACTCGTAATGGGACGAGATTTTGCGAGCGGCCTCCGCGTGCCAAAAATAGGCCGTGGGCACAGCCGCGCCCAAAAATAATATCCCGAAGGTCGGCGCGCCCAAACCCCCCAGCGGAAAAATGGCCAAAAAACGGGTGCGCTATAGCCTTGGGGGGAGGGGCTGGCCAACTTCGTCCGCCGGACTCGGAATGGGGCGAGACTTTGCGAGCGGCCTACGCGTGCCAAAAATAGGCCGCGGGCACAGCCGTACCCAAAAATAACCCCCCGAAGGTCGGCGCGCCAACACCCCCCAGCAGAAAAATGGCCAAAAAACGGGTGCGCTATAGCCTTGGGGGGAGGGGCTGGCCAAGTTCGTCCGCCGGACTCGGAATGGGGGGAGACTTTGCGAGCAGGCTCCGTATGCCAAAAATAGGCCGTGGGCACAGCCGCGCCCAAAAATAATCGCCCGAAGGCCGGGGCGCCAAGTTCGTCCAGCGGAAAAAGACCACAAAAAAGGGTGGGCTATAGCCTTGGGTGGTAGGGCTAGCCAAGTTCCTCCAGCGGAAAAAGGCCACAAAAACGGGTGGGCTATAGCCTTGGGGGGTGGGGCTGGCCAACTTCGTCCGCCGGACTCGGAATGGCGCGAGACTTTGTAAGGTGCCTCCGTGTGCCAAAAATAGCCCACGGCCACATCCGTGACCAAAAATACCCGCCCGAAGGCCGGGGCGCCAAGTTCGTCCAGCGGAAAAAGGCCACAAAAACGGGTGAGCTATAGCCTTGGGGGGTGGCACTGGCAAACTTCGTCCGCCGGACACGGAATGGTGCGAGACTTTGCGAGGCGCTTCCATGTACCAAAAATAGGCCGCAGGCACAGCCGCGCCCAAAAATACCCAGCCGAAGGCCAGGGCGCCAAGTTCGTCCAGTGGAAAAAGGCCACAAAAACGGGTGGGCTATAGCCTTGGGGGGTGGGGCAGGCCGACTTCGTCCGCCGGACTCGGAATGGCGCGAGACTTTTCGAGGCGCCTCCATGTGCCAAAAATAGGCCGCGGGCACAGCCGTGCCCAAAATTACCCGCCCGAAGGCCGGGGCGCCATGTTCGTCCAGTGGAAAACGGCCACAAAAACGGGTGGGCTATAGCCTTGGGGGGTGGGGCAGGCCGACTTCGTCCGCCGGACTCGGAATGGCACGAGACTTTTCGAGGCACCTCCATGTGCCAAAAATAGGCCGCGGGCACAGCCGCGCCCAAACATACCCACCCGAAGGCCGGGGCGCCAAGTTCGTCCAGCGGAAAAAGGCCACAAAAACGGGTGGGCTATAGGCTTTGGGGGTGGGGCTGGCCAACTTCGTCCGCCGGACTCGGAATGGCGCGAGACTTTGTAAGGTGCCTCCGTGTGCCAAAAATAGCCCACGGCCACATCCGCACCCAAAAATACCCGCTCGAAGGCCGGGGCGCCAAGTTCATCCAGCGGAAAAAGGCCACAAAAACGGGTGGGCTATAGCCTTGGGGGGTGGGGCTGGCCAACTTCGTCCCCCGGACTCGGAACGGCGCGAGACTTTGCGAGGCGCCTCCGTGTACCAAAAATAGGCCGCGGGCACAGCCGCGCCCAAAAATACCCACCCGAAGGCCAGGGCGCTATGTTCGTCCAGCGGAAAAAGGCCACAAAAACGGGTGGGCTATAGCCTTGGGGGGTGGGGCTGCCCAACTTCGTCCACCGGACTCGGAATTGCGCGAGACTTTGCGAGGTGCCTCCGTGTGCCAAAAATAAGCCACGGCCACATCCGCGCTCAAAAATACCCGCCCGAAGGCCGGGGCGACAAGTTCGTCCAGCGGAAAAAGGCCAGAAAAACGGGTGGGCTATAGCCTTGGGGGGTGGCACAGGCAAATTTCGTCCGCCGGACTCGGAATGGTGCGAGACATTGCGAGGCGCCTCTGTGTGCCAAAAATAGGCCGCGGGCACAGCCGCGCCCAAAAATACCAGCCCGAAGGCCGGGGCGCCATGTTCGTCCAGCGGAAAAAGGCCACAAAAACGAGTGGGCTATAGCCTTGGGGGGTGGGGCTGGCCAACTTCGTCCGCCGGACTCGGAATGGCGCGAGACTTTGCGAGGCGCCTCCGTGTGCCAAAAATAGGCCGCGGGCACAGCCGCGCCCAAAAATACCCACCCGAAGGCCAGGGCGCCATGTTCGTCCAGCGGAAAAAGGCCACAAAAACGGGTGGGCTATAGCCTTGGGGGGTGGGGCTGGCCAACTTCGTCCACCGGACTCGGAATTGCGCGAGACTTTGCAAGGTGCCTCCGTGTGCCAAAAATAAGCCGCGGCCACATCCGCGCCCAAAAATACCCGCCCGAATGCCGGGGCGACAAGTTCGTCCAGCGGAAAAAGGCCACAAAAACGGGTGGGCTATAGCCTTGGGGGGTGGCACAGGCAAATTTCGTCCGCCGGACTCGGAATGGTGCGAGACTTTGCGAGGCGCCTCTGTGTGCCAAAAATAGGCCGCGGGCACAGCCGCGCCCAAAAATACCCGCCCGAAGGCCGGGGCGCCATGTTCGTCCAGCGGAAAAAGGCCACAAAAACGGGTGGGCTATAGCCTTCGGGGGTGGGGCTCGCCGACTTCGTCCGCCGGACTCGGAATGGCACGAGACTTTGCGAGGCGCCTCCGTGTGCCAAAAATAGGCCGCGGACACAGTCGCGTCCAAAAATACCCGCCCGAAGGCCGGGGCGCCAAGTTCGTCCGGCGGAAAAAGGCCACAAAAACGGGTGGGTTATAGCCTTGGGGGGTGGGGCTGGCCAACTTCGTCCGCCGGACTCGGAATGGCGTGAGACTTTGCGAGGAGCCTCCGTGTGCCAAAAATAGACCGCGGGCACAGTCGAGCCCAAAAATACCCGCCCGAAGGCCGGGGCGCCAAGTTCGTCCGGCGGAAAAAGGCCACAAAAACGGGTGGGTTATAGCCTTGGGGGGTGGGGCTGGCCAACTTCGTCCGCCGGACTTGGAATGGCGCAAGACTTTGTGAGGCACCTCCGTGTGTCAAAAATAGGCCGCCGCCACAGCAGCGCCCAAAAATACCCGCCCGAAGGCCGGGGCGCCATGTTCGTCCAGCGGAAAAAGGCCACAAAAACGGGTGGGCTATAGCGTTGGGGGGTGGGGCTGGCCGACTTCGTCCGCCGGACTAGGAATGGCGCGAGACTTTACGAGGCGCCTCCGTGTGCCAAAAATAGGCCGTGGGTACAGCCGCGTCCAAAAATACCTGCCCGAAGGCCGGGGTGCCAAGTTCGTCCAGCGGTAAAAGGCCACAAAAACGGGTGGGCTATAGCCTTGGGGGGTGGGGCTCGCCAGCTTCGTCCGCCGGACTCGGAATGGCGCGAGGCTTTGCGAGGTGCCTCCGTGTGCCAAAAATAGGCCGCGGGCACAGCCGGGCCCAAAAATACCCGCCCGAAGGCCGGGGCGACAAGTTCGTCCAGCGGAAAAAGGCCACAAATACGGGTGGGCTATAGCCTTGGGGGGTGGCACTGGCAAATTTCGTCCGCCGGACTCGGAATGGTACGAGACTTTGCGAGGCGCCTCCGTGTGCCAAAAATAGGCCGCTGGCACAGCCACGCCCAAAAATACCCGCCCGAAGGCCGGGGCGCCATGTTCGTCCAGTGGAAAACGGCCACAAAAATGGGTGGGCTATAGCCTTGGGGGATGGGGCAGGCCGACTTCGTCCGCCGGACTCGGAATGGCATGAGACTTTTCGAGGCGCCTCCATGTGCCAAAAATAGGCCGTGGGCACAGCCGCGCCCAAACATACCCACCCGAAGGCCGGGGCGCCAAGTTCGTCCAGCGGAAAAAGGCCACAAAAACGGGTGGGCTATAGGCTTGGGGGGTGGGGCTGGCCAACTTCGTCCGCCGGACTCGGAATGGCGCGAGACTTTGTAAGGTGCCTCCGTGTGCCAAAAATAGCCCACGGCCACATTCGCACCCAAAAATACCCGCCCGAAGGCCGGGGCGCCAAGTTCATCCAGCGGAAAAAGGCCACAAAAACGGGTGGGCTATAGCCTTGGGGGGTGGGGCTGGCCAACTTCGTCCGCCGGACTCGGAATGGCGCGAGACTTTGCGAGGCGCCTCCGTGTGCCAAAAATAGGCCGCGGCCACAGCCGCGCCCAAAAATACCCGCCCGAAGGCCAGGGCGCCATGTTCGTCCAGCGGAAAAAGGCCACAAAAACGGGTGGGCTATAGCCTTGGGGGGTGGGGCTGGCCAACTTCGTCCACCGGACTCGGAATTGCGCGAGACTTTGTGAGGTGTCTCCGTGTGCCAAAAATAAGCCGTGGCCACATCTGCGCCCAAAAATACCCGCCCGAAGGCCGGGGCGACAAGTTCGTCCAGCGAAAAAAGGCCACAAAAACGGGTGGGCTATAGCCTTGGGGGGTGGCACTGGCAAATTTCGTCCGCCGGACTCGGAATGGTGCGAGACTTTGCGAGGCGCCTCCGTGTGCCAAAAATAGGCCGCGGGCACAGCCGCGCCCAAAAATACCCGCCCGAAGGCCGGGGCGCCATGTTCGTCCAGCGGAAAAAGGCCACAAAAACGGGTGGGCTATAGCCTTCGGGGGTGGGGCTCGCCGACTTCGTCCGCCGGACTCGGAATGGCACGAGACTTTGCGAGGCGCCTCCGTGTACCAAAAGTAGGCCGCGGACACAGTCGCGTCCAAAAATACCCGCCCGAAGGCCGGGGCGCCAAGTTCGTCCAGCGGAAAAAGGCCACAAAAACGGGTGGGCTATAGCCTTGGGGGGTGGCGCTGGCCAACTTCGTCCGCCGGACTCGGAATGGCGCGAGACTTTGCGAGGCTCTTCCGTGTGCCAAAAATAGGGCGCAGGCACAGCCGCGCCCAAAAATACCCGGCCGAAGGCCCGAGCGCCAAGTTCGTCCAGCGGAAAAAGGCCACAAAAACGGGTGGGCTATAGCCTTGGGGGTGGCGCTGGCCGACTTCGTCCGCCAGACTCGGAATGATGCGAGACTTTGCGAGGGGCCTCCGTTTACTAAAAATAGGCCGCGGGCACAGCCGTGCCCAAAAATAACCGCCGGAAGTCCGGGGCGCCAAGTTTGTCCAGCGGAAAAAGGCCACAAAAACGGGTGGGCTATATCCTTGGGGGGTGGGGCTGGCCCACTTCGTCCGCCGGACTCGGAATGACGCGAGACTTTGCGAGGGACCTCCGTGTGCCAAAAATAGGCCGCGGGCACAGCCGTGCATAAAATTTAACCGCCCGAAGGCCGGGGCGCTAACTTCGTCCAGCGGAAAAAGGCCACAAAAACGGGTGGGCTATAGCCTTGGGGGGTGGGGCTGGCCCACTTCGTCCGCCGGACTCGGAATGACGCGAGACTTTGCGAGGGGCCTCCGTGTGCCAAAAATAGGCCGCGGGCACAGCCGCGCCCAAAAATAACCGCCCGAAGGCCGGGGCGCCAAGTTCGTCCAGCGGAAAAAGGCCACAAAAACGGTTTGGCTATAGCCTTGGGGGGTGGAGCTGTCCCACTTCGTCCGCTGGACTCGGAATGCCGTGAGACTTTGCGAGGGGCCTCCGTGTGCCAAAAATAGGCCGCGGCCACAGCCGCACCCAAAAATAACCGCCCGAAGGCCGGGGCGCCAAGTTTGTCCAGCGGAAAAAGGCCACAAAAACGGGTGGGCTATAGCCTTGGGGGGTGGGGCCGGCCCACTTCGTCCGCCGGACTCGGAATGGCGCGAGACTTTACGAGGGCCCTCCGTGTGCCAAAAATAGGCTGCAGGCAAAGCCACACCCAAAAATAACCGCACGAAGGCCGGGGCGCCAAGTTCGTCCAGCGGAAAAAGGCCACAAAAACGGGTGGGCTATAGCCTTGGGGGGTGGGGCTGGCCAACTTCGTCCGCCGGACTCGGAATGGCGCGAGACTTTACGAGCGGCCTCTGTGTTCCAAAAATAGGCCGCGGGCATAGCCATGCCCAAAAATAACCGCCCGGAGGCCGGGGCGCCAACTTCGTCCAGCGGAAAAAGGCCACAAAAACGGGTGGGCTATAGCCTTGGGGGGTGGGGCTGTCCCACTTCGTCCGCCGGACTCGGAATGACGCGAGAGTTTGCGAGGGACCTCTGTGTGCCAAAAATAGGCCGCGGGCACAGCCGAGCCCAAAAATAACCGCCCTAAGGCCGGGGCGCTAACTTCGTCCAGCGGAAAAAGGCCACAAAAACGGGTGGGCTATAGCCTTGGGGGGTGGGGCTGTCCCACTTCGTCCGCCGGACTCGGAATGCCGTGAGACTTTACGAGGGGCCTCCGTGTGCCAAAAATAGGCCGCAGCCACAGCCGCGCCCAAAAATAACCGCCCGAAGGCCGGGGCGCCAAGTTTGTCCAGCGGAAAAAGGCCACAAAAACGGGTGGGCTATAGCCTTGGGGGGTGGGGCCGGCCCACTTCGTCCGCCGGACTCGGAATGGCGCGAGACTTTACGAGGGCCCTCCGTGTGCCAAAAATAGGCTGCGGGCAAAGCCACACCCAAAAATAACCGCACGAAGGCCGGGGCGCTAACTTCGTCCAGCGGAAAAAGGCCACAAAAACGGGTGGGCTATAGCCTTGGGGGGTGGGGCTGGCCAACTTCGTCCGCCGGACTCGGAATGGCGCGAGACTTTACGAGCGGCCTCTGTGTTCCAAAAATAGGCCGCGGGCATAGCCATGCCCAAAAATAACCGCCCGGAGGCCGGGGCGCCAACTTCGTCCAGCGGAAAAAGGCCACAAAAACGGGTGGGCTATAGCCTTGGGGGGTGGGGCTGTCCCACTTCGTCCGCCGGACTCGGAATGACGCGAGAGTTTGCGAGGGACCTCTGTGTGCCAAAAATAGGCCGCGGGCACAGCCGAGCCCAAAAATAACCGCCCTAAGGCCGGGGCGCTAACTTCGTCCAGCGGAAAAAGGCCACAAAAACGGGTGGGCTATAGCCTTGGGGGGTGGGGCTGTCCCACTTCGTCCGCCGGACTCGGAATGCCGTGAGACTTTACGAGGGGCCTCCGTGTGCCAAAAATAGGCCGCAGCCACAGCCGCGCCCAAAAATAACCGCCCGAAGGCCGGGGCGCCAAGTTTGTCCAGCGGAAAAAGGCCACAAAAACGGGTGGGCTATAGCCTTGGGGGGTGGGGCCGGCCCACTTCGTCCACCGGACTCGGAATGGCGCGAGACTTTACGAGGGCCCTCCGTGTGCCAAAAATAGGCTGCGGGCAAAGCCACAGCCGAAGATAGCCGCGCGGAGGCCGGGGCGCTCACGTCGTCGAGCGGAAGAAGGCCACAATATCGGGTGGGCGATAGCCTTGGGGGGTGGGGCTGTCCCACTTCCGTCCGCGGACTCGGAATGCCGTGAGGCTTTGCGAGGGGCCTCCGTGTGCCAAAAATAGGCCACTGGCACAGCCGCGCCTTAAAATACCCGCCCGAAGGCCGGGGCGCCAACTTCGTCCAGCGGAAAAAGGCCACAAAAACGGGTGGGCTATAGCCTTGGGGGGTGGGGCTGGCCCACTTCGTCCGCCGGACTCGAATTGGCAGGAGACTTTGCGAGGCGCCTCCGTGTGCCAAAAATAGGCCGCGGGCACAGCCGCGCCTTAAAATACCCGCCCGAAGGCCGGGGCGCCAAGTTCGTCCAGCGGAAAAAGGCCACAAAAACGGGTGGGCTATAGCCTTGGGGGGTGGGGCTGGCCAACTTCGTCCGCCGGATTCGGAATGGCGCGAGACATTGCGAGGCACCTCCGTGTACCAAAAATAGGCCACGGGCAGAGCCGCGCCCAAAAATACCCGCCTGAAGGCGGGGGCGCCAAGATCGTCCAGCGGATAAAGGCCACAAAAACGAGTGGGCTATAACCTTGGGGGGTGGGGCTTGCTAACTTCGTCCGCCGGACTCAGAATGGCGCGAGACTTTGCGAGGCGCCTCCGTGTGCCCAAAATAGGCTGCGGACACAGCTGCGCCAAAAAATACCCGCCCGAAGGCCGGGCCGCCAAGTTCGTCCAGCGCAAAAAGGCCACAAAAACGGGTGGGCTATAGCCTTGGGGGGTGGGGCTGGCCAACTTCGTCCGCCGGACTCGGAATGGTGCAAGACTTTGCGAGGTGCCTCCGTGAGCCAAAAATAGGCCGCGGGCACAGCCGCGCCCAAAAATACCCGCCCGAAGGCCGGGGCGCCAAGTTCGTCCAGCGGAAAAAGGCCACAAAAACGGGTGGGCTATAGCCTTGGGGGGTGGGGTTGGCCAACTTCGTCCGCCGGACTCGGAATGGCTTGAGACTTTGCGAGGTGCCTCTGTGTACCAAAAATAGGTCGCGGGCACAGCTGCGCCCAATAATACCCACCCGAAGGCCGGGGCGCCAAGTTCGTCCAACGGTAAAAGGACACAAAAACGGGTGGGCTATAGCCTTGGTGGGTGGGGCTGGCCAACTTCGTCCGCCGGACTCGGAATGGCGCGAGACTTTGCGAGGCACCTCTGTGTGCCAAAAATAGGCCACGGGCACAGCCGCACCCAAAAATACCAGCCCGAAGGCCGGGGCGCCAAGTTCGTCCAGTACAAAAAGGCCACAAAAACGGGTGGGCTATAGCCTTGGGGGGTGGGGCTGGCCAACTTCGTCCGCCGGACTCGGAATTGCGCGAGACTTTAAGAGGCGCAACCGTGTGCCAAAAATAGGCTGCGGGCACAGCCGCGCCCAAAAATAACCGCCCGAAGGCCGGGGCGCCAAGTTCGTCCAGCGGGAAAAGGCCACAAAAACGGGTGGGCTATAGCCTTGGGGGGTGGGGCTGGCCGACTTCGTCCGCCGGACTCGGAATGGCGCGAGACTATGCGAGGGCCCTCCGTGTGCCAAAAATAGGACGTGGGCACAGCCGCGCCAAAAAATAACCGCCCGAAGGCCGGGGCGCCAAGTTCGTCCAGCGGAAAAAGGCCACAAAAACGGGTGGGCTATAGCCTTGGGGGGTGGGGCTGGCCGACTTCGTCTGCCAGACTCGGAATGGCGCAAGACAATGCGAGGGGCCTCCGTGTGCCAAGAATAGGCCACGGGCACAGCCGCGCCCAAAAATAACTGCCTGAAGGCCGGGGCGCCAAGTTCGTCCAGCGGAAAAAGGCCACAAAAACGGGTAGGCTATAGCATTGGGGGGTGGGGCTGGCCCACTTCGTCCGCCGGACTCGGAATGGCCCGAGACTTTGCGAGGTGTCTCCGTGTGCCAAAAATAGGCCGCGGGCACAGTCGCACCCAAAAATAACTGCCCGAAGGCCGGGGCGCCCAGTTCGTCCAGCGGAAAAAGGCCACAAAAACGGGTGGGCTATAGCCTTGGGGGTCGGGCCTGGCCGACTTCGTCCGCCGGACTCGGAATGGCGCGAGACTTTACGAGGGCCCTCCGTGTGCCAAAATAGGCCGTGGGCACAGCCGCGCCCAAAAATAACCGCCCGAAGGCCGGAGCGCCAAGTTCGTCCAGCGGAAAAAAGCCACAAAAACGGGTGGGCTATAGCCTTGGGGGGTGGGGCTGGCCAACTTCGTCCGCCGGACTCGGAATGGTGCGAGACTTTGTGAATGGACTCCGTGTGCCAAAAATAGGCCGTGGGCACAGCGGCGCCCAAAAATAACCGCCCGAAGGCTGGGGCGCCAAGTTCGTCCAGCGGAAAAAGGCCACAAAAACGGGTGGGCTATAGCCTTGGGGGGTGGGGCTGGCCAACTTCGTCTGCCAGACTCGGAATGGCGCGAGACTTTGTGAGGGGCCTCCGTGTGCAAAAAATAAGCCACGAGCATAGTCGCGCCCAAAAATAACCACCCGAAGACCGGGGCGCCAAGTTCGTCCAGTGGAAAAAGGCCACAAAAACGGGTGGGCTATAGCCTTGGGGGGTGGGGCTGGCCAACTTCGTCAGCCGGACTCGGAATGGCGCGAGAATTTGCGAGGGGCCTTTGTGTGCCAAAAATAGGCCGTGGGAACAGCCGCGCGCAAAAATAACCCCCCGAAGGCCGGGGCGCCAAGTTCGTCCAGTGGAAAAAGGCCACAAAAACGGGTAGGCTATAGCCTTGGGGGATGGGGCTGGCCGACTTCGTCCGCCGGACTCGGAATGTAACGAGACTTTGCGAGGGGTGTCCGTGTACCAAAAATAGGCCGCGAACACAGCCGCGCCCAAAAATAACCACCAGAAGGCCGGGGCGCCAAGTTCGTCCAGCGGAAAAGGCCACAAAAACGGATGTTCTATAGCCTTGGGGGGTGGGGCTGGCCAAGTTCGACCGCCGGACTCGGAATGTTGCGAGACTTTGCGAGGGGTCTCCGTGTGCCAAAAATAGGCTGAGGGCACACCCGCGTCCAAAATTAACGACCCGAAGGCCGGGGCGCCAAGTTCGTCCAGCGGAAAAAGACCACAAAAACGGGTGGGCTATAGCCTTGGGGGGTGGGGCTGGCCAACTTTGTCAGCCGGACTCGGAATGGCGCAAGAATTTGCTAGGCGCCTTTGTGTGCCAAAAATAGGCCGCGGGCACAGCCGCACTCAAAAATAACCACCCGAAGGCCGGGGCGCCAAGTTCATCCAGCGGAAAAAGGCCACAAAAACGGGTGGGCTATAGCCTTGGGGGGTGGGGCTGGCCGACTTCGTCCGCCGGACTCGGAATGACGCGAGACTTTGCGAGGGGCCTCCGTGTGCCAAAAATAGGCCGCGGGCACAGCCGTGCATAAAATTTAACCGCCCGAAGGCCGGGGCGCTAACTTCGTCCAGCGGAAAAAGGCCACAAAAACGGGTGGGCTATAGCCTTGGGGGGTGGGGCTGGCCCACTTCGTCCGCCGGACTCGGAATGACGCGAGACTTTGCGAGGGGCCTCCGTGTGCCAAAAATAGGCCGCGGGCACAGCCGCGCCCAAAAATAACCGCCCGAAGGCCGGGGCGCCAAGTTCGTCCAGCGGAAAAAGGCCACAAAAACGGTTTGGCTATAGCCTTGGGGGGTGGAGCTGTCCCACTTCGTCCGCTGGACTCGGAATGCCGTGAGACTTTGCGAGGGGCCTCCGTGTGCCAAAAATAGGCCGCGGCCACAGCCGCACCCAAAAATAACCGCCCGAAGGCCGGGGCGCCAAGTTTGTCCAGCGGAAAAAGGCCACAAAAACGGGTGGGCTATAGCCTTGGGGGGTGGGGCCGGCCCACTTCGTCCGCCGGACTCGGAATGGCGCGAGACTTTACGAGGGCCCTCCGTGTGCCAAAAATAGGCTGCAGGCAAAGCCACACCCAAAAATAACCGCACGAAGGCCGGGGCGCCAAGTTCGTCCAGCGGAAAAAGGCCACAAAAACGGGTGGGCTATAGCCTTGGGGGGTGGGGCTGGCCAACTTCGTCCGCCGGACTCGGAATGGCGCGAGACTTTCTGGCGTCCTCTGTGTTCCAAAAATAGGCCGCGGGCATAGCCATGCCCAAAAATAACCGCCCGGAGGCCGGGGCGCCAACTTCGTCCAGCGGAAAAAGGCCACAAAAACGGGTGGGCTATAGCCTTGGGGGGTGGGGCTGTCCCACTTCGTCCGCCGGACTCGGAATGACGCGAGAGTTTGCGAGGGACCTCTGTGTGCCAAAAATAGGCCGCGGGCACAGCCGAGCCCAAAAATAACCGCCCTAAGGCCGGGGCGCTAACTTCGTCCAGCGGAAAAAGGCCACAAAAACGGGTGGGCTATAGCCTTGGGGGGTGGGGCTGTCCCACTTCGTCCGCCGGACTCGGAATGCCGTGAGACTTTACGAGGGGCCTCCGTGTGCCAAAAATAGGCCGCAGCCACAGCCGCGCCCAAAAATAACCGCCCGAAGGCCGGGGCGCCAAGTTTGTCCAGCGGAAAAAGGCCACAAAAACGGGTGGGCTATAGCCTTGGGGGGTGGGGCTGGCCCACTTCGTCCGCCGGACTCGGAATGACGCGAGACTTTGCGAGGGGCCTCCGTGTGCCAAAAATAGGCCGCGGGCACAGCCGCGCCCAAAAATAACCGCCCGAAGGCCGGGGCGCCAAGTTCGTCCAGCGGAAAAAGGCCACAAAAACGGTTTGGCTATAGCCTTGGGGGGTGGAGCTGTCCCACTTCGTCCGCTGGACTCGGAATGCCGTGAGACTTTGCGAGGGGCCTCCGTGTGCCAAAAATAGGCCGCGGCCACAGCCGCACCCAAAAATAACCGCCCGAAGGCCGGGGCGCCAAGTTTGTCCAGCGGAAAAAGGCCACAAAAACGGGTGGGCTATAGCCTTGGGGGTGGGGCCGGCCCTTCCGTCCGCCGGACTCGGAATGGCGCGAGACTTTACGAGGGCCCTCCGTGTGCCAAAAATAGGCTGCAGGCAAAGCCACACCCAAAAATAACCGCACGAAGGCCGGGGCGCCAAGTTCGTCCAGCGGAAAAAGGCCACAAAAACGGGTGGGCTATAGCCTTGGGGGGTGGGGCTGTCCCACTTCGTCCGCCGGACTCGGAATGACGCGAGAGTTTACGGCGGCCTCTGTGTTCCAAAAATAGGCTGCTGGCAAAGCCAACCCCAAAAATAACCGCCCGTAGGCCGGGGCGCCAAGTTCGTCCAGCGGAAAAAGGCCACAAAAACGGGTGGGCTATAGCCTTGGGGGGTGGGGCTGTCCCACTTCGTCCGCCGGACTCGGAATGACGCGAGAGTTTGCGAGGGACCTCTGTGTGCCAAAAATAGGCCGCGGGCACAGCCGAGCCCAAAAATAACCGCCCTAAGGCCGGGGCGCTAACTTCGTCCAGCGGAAAAAGGCCACAAAAACGGGTGGGCTATAGCCTTGGGGGGTGGGGCTGTCCCACTTCGTCCGCCGGACTCGGAATGCCGTGAGACTTTACGAGGGGCCTCCGTGTGCCAAAAATAGGCCGCAGCCACAGCCGCGCCCAAAAATAACCGCCCGAAGGCCGGGGCGCCAAGTTTGTCCAGCGGAAAAAGGCCACAAAAACGGGTGGGCTATAGCCTTGGGGGGTGGGGCCGGCCCACTTCGTCCGCCGGACTCGGAATGGCGCGAGACTTTACGAGGGCCCTCCGTGTGCCAAAAATAGGCTGCGGGCAAAGCCACACCCAAAAATAACCGCACGAAGGCCGGGGCGCTAACTTCGTCCAGCGGAAAAAGGCCACAAAAACGGGTGGGCTATAGCCTTGGGGGTGGGGCTGGCCAACTTCGTCCGCCGGACTCGGAATGGCGCGAGACTTTCTGGAGCGGCCTCTGTGTTCCAAAAATAGGCCGCGGGCATAGCCATGCCCAAAAATAACCGCCCGGAGGCCGGGGCGCCAACTTCGTCCAGCGGAAAAAGGCCACAAAAACGGGTGGGCTATAGCCTTGGGGGGTGGGGCTGTCCCACTTCGTCCGCCGGACTCGGAATGACGCGAGAGTTTGCGAGGACCTCTGTGTGCCAAAAATAGGCCGCGGGCACAGCCGAGCCCAAAAATAACCGCCCTAAGGCCGGGGCGCTAACTTCGTCCAGCGGAAAAAGGCCACAAAAACGGGTGGGCTATAGCCTTGGGGGGTGGGGCTGTCCCACTTCGTCCGCCGGACTCGGAATGCCGTGAGACTTTACGAGGGGCCTCCGTGTGCCAAAAATAGGCCGCAGCCACAGCCGCGCCCAAAAATAACCGCCCGAAGGCCGGGGCGCCAAGTTTGTCCAGCGGAAAAAGGCCACAAAAACGGGTGGGCTATAGCCTTGGGGGGTGGGGCCGGCCCACTTCGTCCACCGGACTCGGAATGGCGCGAGACTTTACGAGGGCCCTCCGTGTGCCAAAAATAGGCTGCGGGCAAAGCCACACCCAAAAATAACCGCACGAAGGCCGGGGCGCTAACTTCGTCCAGCGGAAAAAGGCCACAAAAACGGGTGGGCTATAGCCTTGGGGGGTGGGGCTGTCCCACTTCGTCCGCCGGACTCGGAATGCCGTGAGGCTTTGCGAGGGGCCTCCGTGTGCCAAAAATAGGCCACTGGCACAGCCGCGCCTTAAAATACCCGCCCGAAGGCCGGGGCGCCAACTTCGTCCAGCGGAAAAAGGCCACAAAAACGGGTGGGCTATAGCCTTGGGGGGTGGGGCTGGCCCACTTCGTCCGCCGGACTCGAATTGGCAGGAGACTTTGCGAGGCGCCTCCGTGTGCCAAAAATAGGCCGCGGGCACAGCCGCGCCTTAAAATACCCGCCCGAAGGCCGGGGCGCCAAGTTCGTCCAGCGGAAAAAGGCCACAAAAACGGGTGGGCTATAGCCTTGGGGGGTGGGGCTGGCCAACTTCGTCCGCCGGATTCGGAATGGCGCGAGACATTGCGAGGCACCTCCGTGTACCAAAAATAGGCCACGGGCAGAGCCGCGCCCAAAAATACCCGCCTGAAGGCGGGGGCGCCAAGATCGTCCAGCGGATAAAGGCCACAAAAACGAGTGGGCTATAACCTTGGGGGGTGGGGCTTGCTAACTTCGTCCGCCGGACTCAGAATGGCGCGAGACTTTGCGAGGCGCCTCCGTGTGCCCAAAATAGGCTGCGGACACAGCTGCGCCAAAAAATACCCGCCCGAAGGCCGGGGCGCCAAGTTCTTCCTGCGGAAAACGGCCACAAAACGGGGTGGGCTATAGCCTTGGGGGGTGGGGCTGGCCAACTTCGTCCGCCGGACTCGGAATGGTGCAAGACTTTGCGAGGTGCCTCCGTGAGCCAAAAATAGGCCGCGGGCACAGCCGCGCCCAAAAATACCCGCCCGAAGGCCGGGGCGCCAAGTTCGTCCAGCGGAAAAAGGCCACAAAAACGGGTGGGCTATAGCCTTGGGGGGTGGGGTTGGCCAACTTCGTCCGCCGGACTCGGAATGGCTTGAGACTTTGCGAGGTGCCTCTGTGTACCAAAAATAGGTCGCGGGCACAGCTGCGCCCAATAATACCCACCCGAAGGCCGGGGCGCCAAGTTCGTCCAACGGTAAAAGGACACAAAAACGGGTGGGCTATAGCCTTGGTGGGTGGGGCTGGCCAACTTCGTCCGCCGGACTCGGAATGGCGCGAGACTTTGCGAGGCGCCTCTGTGTGCCAAAAATAGGCCACGGGCACAGCCGCACCCAAAAATACCAGCCCGAAGGCCGGGGCGCCAAGTTCGTCCAGTACAAAAAGGCCACAAAAACGGGTGGGCTATAGCCTTGGGGGGTGGGGCTGGCCAACTTCGTCCGCCGGACTCGGAATTGCGCGAGACTTTAAGAGGCGCAACCGTGTGCCAAAAATAGGCTGCGGGCACAGCCGCGCCCAAAAATAACCGCCCGAAGGCCGGGGCGCCAAGTTCGTCCAGCGGGAAAAGGCCACAAAAACGGGTGGGCTATAGCCTTGGGGGGTGGGGCTGGCCGACTTCGTCCGCCGGACTCGGAATGGCGCGAGACTATGCGAGGGCCCTCCGTGTGCCAAAAATAGGACGTGGGCACAGCCGCGCCAAAAAATAACCGCCCGAAGGCCGGGGCGCCAAGTTCGTCCAGCGGAAAAAGGCCACAAAAACGGGTGGGCTATAGCCTTGGGGGGTGGGGCTGGCCGACTTCGTCTGCCAGACTCGGAATGGCGCAAGACAATGCGAGGGGCCTCCGTGTGCCAAGAATAGGCCACGGGCACAGCCGCGCCCAAAAATAACTGCCTGAAGGCCGGGGCGCCAAGTTCGTCCAGCGGAAAAAGGCCACAAAAACGGGTAGGCTATAGCATTGGGGGGTGGGGCTGGCCCACTTCGTCCGCCGGACTCGGAATGGCCCGAGACTTTGCGAGGTGTCTCCGTGTGCCAAAAATAGGCCGCGGGCACAGTCGCACCCAAAAATAACTGCCCGAAGGCCGGGGCGCCCAGTTCGTCCAGCGGAAAAAGGCCACAAAAACGGGTGGGCTATAGCCTTGGGGGTCGGGCCTGGCCGACTTCGTCCGCCGGACTCGGAATGGCGCGAGACTTTACGAGGGCCCTCCGTGTGCCAAAATAGGCTGTGGGCACAGCCGCGCCCAAAAATAACCGCCCGAAGGCCGGAGCGCCAAGTTCGTCCAGCGGAAAAAAGCCACAAAAACGGGTGGGCTATAGCCTTGGGGGTGGGGCTGGCCAACCGTCCGCGGACTCGGAAAGGTGCGAGACTTTGTGAATGGACTCCGTGTGCCAAAAATAGGCCGTGGGCACAGCGGCGCCCAAAAATAACCGCCCGAAGGCTGGGGCGCCAAGTTCGTCCAGCGGAAAAAGGCCACAAAAACGGGTGGGCTATAGCCTTGGGGGGTGGGGCTGGCCAACTTCGTCTGCCGGACTCGGAATGGCGCGAGACTTTGTGAGGGGCCTCCGTGTGCAAAAAATAAGCCACGAGCATAGTCGCGCCCAAAAATAACCACCCGAAGACCGGGGCGCCAAGTTCGTCCAGTGGAAAAAGGCCACAAAAACGGGTGGGCTATAGCCTTGGGGGGTGGGGCTGGCCAACTTCGTCAGCCGGACTCGGAATGGCGCGAGAATTTGCGAGGGGCCTTTGTGTGCCAAAAATAGGCCGTGGGAACAGCCGCGCGCAAAAATAACCCCCCGAAGGCCGGGGCGCCAAGTTCGTCCAGTGGAAAAAGGCCACAAAAACGGGTAGGCTATAGCCTTGGGGGATGGGGCTGGCCGACTTCGTCCGCCGGACTCGGAATGTAACGAGACTTTGCGAGGGGTGTCCGTGTACCAAAAATAGGCCGCGAACACAGCCGCGCCCAAAAATAACCACCTGAAGGCCGGGGCGCCAAGTTCGTCCAGCGGAAAAAGGCCACAAAAACGGATGTTCTATAGCCTTGGGGGGTGGGGCTGGCCAAGTTCGACCGCCGGACTCGGAATGTTGCGAGACTTTGCGAGGGGTCTCCGTGTGCCAAAAATAGGCTGAGGGCACACCCGCGTCCAAAATTAACGACCCGAAGGCCGGGGCGCCAAGTTCGTCCAGCGGAAAAAGACCACAAAAACGGGTGGGCTATAGCCTTGGGGGGTGGGGCTGGCCAACTTTGTCAGCCGGACTCGGAATGGCGCAAGAATTTGCTAGGCGCCTTTGTGTGCCAAAAATAGGCCGCGGGCACAGCCGCACTCAAAAATAACCACCCGAAGGCCGGGGCGCCAAGTTCATCCAGCGGAAAAAGGCCACAAAAACGGGTGGGCTATAGCCTTGGGGGGTGGGGCTGGCCGACTTCGTCCGCCGGACTCGGAATGGCGCGAGACTATGCGAGGGCCCTCCGTGTGCCAAAAATAGGCCATGGGCACAGCCGCGCCCAAAAATAACCGCCCGAAGGCCGGGGCGCCAAGTTCGTCCAGCGGAAAAAGGCCACAAAAACGGGTGGGCTATAGCCTTGGGGGGTGGGGCTGGCCGACTTCGTCCGCCAGACTCGGAATGGCGCAAGACTTTGCGAGGGGCCTCCGTGTGCCAATAATAGGCCGCGGGCACAGCCGCGCCCAAAAATAACCGCCCGAAGGCAGGGGCGCCAAGTTCGTCCAGCGGAAAAAGGCCACAAAAACGGGTGGGCTATAGCCTTTGGGTGTGGGGCTGGCCAACTTCGTCCGCCGGACTCGGAATGGCGCGAGGCTTTGCGAGGGGCCTCCGTGTGCCAAAAATAGGCCGCGCACACAGCCGCGCCCAAAAATAACCGCCCGAAGGCCGGGGCGCCAAGTTCGTCCAGCGGAAAAAGGCCACAAAAACGGGTGGGCTATAGCCTTGGGGGGTGGGGCTGGCCAACTTCGTCCGCCGGACTCGGAATGGACCGAGACTTTACGAGGGGTCTCCGTGTGCCAAAAATAGGCCGCGGGCACAGCCGCACCCAAAAATAACTGCCCGAAGGCCGGGGCGCCAAGTTCGTCCAGCGGAAAAAGGCCACAAAAACGGGTGGGCTATAGCCTTGGGGGGTGGGGCTGGCCGACATCGTCCGCCAGACTCGGAATGGCGCAAGACTTTGCGAGGGGCCTCCGTGTGCCAATAATAGGCCGCGGGCACAGTCGCAACCAAAAATAACCGCCCGAAGGCCGGGGCGCCAAGTTCGTCCAGCGGAAAAAGGCCACAAAAACGGGTGGGCTATAGCCTTTGGGGGTGGGGCTCGCCAACTTCGTCCGCCGGACTCGGAATGGCCCGAGACTTTGCGAGGGGTCTCCGTGTGCCAAAAATAGGCCACGGGCACAGCCGCACCCAAAAATAACTGCCCGACGGCCGGGGCGCCAAGTTCGTCCAGCGGAAAAAGGCCACAAAAACGGGTGGGCTATAGCCTTGGGGGTCGGGGCTGGCCGACTTCGTCCGCCGGACTCGGAATGGCGCGAGACTTTGTGAGGGCCCTCCGTGTGCCAAAAATAGGCCGTGGACACAGCCGCGCCCAAAAATAACCGCCCGAAGGCCGGAGCGCCAAGTTCGTCCTGCGAAAAAAGGCCACAAAATCGGGTGGGCTATAGCCTTGGGGGGTGGGGCTGGCCAACTTCGTCCGCTGGACTCGGAATGGCCCGAGACTTTGCAAGGGGTCTCCGTGTGCCAAAAATAGGCCGCGGGGACAGCCGTGCCCAAAAATAACTGCCCGAAGGCCGGGGCGCCATGTTCGTCCAGCGGAAAAAGGCCACAAAAACGGGTGGGCTATAGCCTTGGGCGGTGGAGCTGGCCGACTTCGTCCGCCGGGCTCGTAATGGCGTGAGACTTTGCAAGGGGCCTCCGTGTGCCAAAAATAGGCCGCGGGCACAGCCGCACCCAAAAATAACTACCCGAAGGCCGGGGCGCCAAGTTCGTCCAGCGGATAAAGGCCACAAAAATGGGTGGGCTATAGCCTTGGGGGGTGGGGCTGGCCAACTTCGTCCGCCGGACTCGGAATGGCGCGAGACTTTGTGAATGGACTCCGTGTGCCAAAAATAGGCCGCGGGCACAGCGGCGCCCAAAAATAACCGCCCGAAGGCTGGGGCACCAAGTTCGTCCAGCGGAAAAAGGCCACAAAAACGGGTGGGCTATAGCCTTGGGGGGTGGGGCTGGCCAACTTCGTCTGCCGTACTCGGAATGGCGCGAGACTTTGTGAGGGGTCTCCGTGTGCAAAAAATAGGCCGCGGGCACAGTCGCGCCCAAAATTAACCACCCGAAGGCCGGGGCGCCAAGTTCGTCCAGCGGAAAAAGGCCACAAAAACGGGTGGGCTATAGCCTTGGGGGGTGGGGCTGGCCCACTTCGTCCGCCGGACTCGGAATGTAACTAGACTTTGCGAGGGGTCTCCGTGTACAAAAAATAGGCCGCCAACACAGCCGCGCCCAAAAATAACTGCCCGAAGGCCGGGGCGCCAAGTTCGTCCAGCGGAAAAAGGCCACAAAAACGGGTGGGCTATTGGCTTGGGGGGTGGGGCTGGCCAACTTCTTCCGCCGGACTCGGAATGGCGAGAGACATTGCGAGGGCCCTCCGTGTGCCAAAAATAGGCCGTGGGCACAGCCGCGCCCAAAAATAACCGCCCGAAGGCCGGGGCGCCAATTTCGTCCAGCGAAAAAAGGCCACAAAAACGGGTGGGCTATAGCCTTGGGGGGTGGGGCTGGCCGACTTCGTCCGCCAGACTCGGAATGGCGCAAGACTTTGTGAGGGGCCTCCGTGTGCCAATAATAGGCCGCGGGCACAGCCGCGTCCAAAAATAACCGCCCGAATGCCGGGGCGCCAAGTTCGTCCAGCGGAAAAAGGCCACAAAAAAAGGGTGGGCTATAGCCTTGGGGGGTGGGGCTGGCCAACTTCGTCCACCGGACTCGGAATGGCGTGAGAATTTGCGAGGGGCCTCCGTGTGCTAGGAATAGGCCGCGGGTACAGCCGCGCCCAAAAATAACATCCCGAACGCCGGGGCGCCAAGTTCGTCCAGCGGAAAAAGTCCACAAAAACAGGTGGGCTATAGCCTTGGGGGGTGGGGCTGGCCCACTTCGTCCGCCCGACCCGGAATGTTGCGGGACTTTGCGAGGGTCCTCCGTGTGCAAGGAATAGGCTACAGGCACAGCCGCGCCCAAAAATAACCGCCCGAAAGCCGGGGCGCCAAGTTCGTCCAGCGGAAAAAGACCACAAAAACGGGTGAGCTATAGCCTTGGGGGGTGGGCTGGCCCACTTCGTCCGCCGGACTCGGAATGTAACGAGACTTTGCGAGGGGTCTCCGTGTACCAAAAATAGGCCGTGAACACAGCCGCGCCCAAGAATAACCGCCCGAAGGCCGGGGCGCCAAGTTCGTCCAGCGGAAAAAGGCCACAAAAACGGGTGGGCTATAGCCTTGGGGGGTGGGGCTGGCCAACTTCATCCGCCGGACTCGGAATGGCGCAAGACTTTGCGAGGGATCTCCGTGTCCCAAAAATAGGCCGCGGGCACAGCCACGCCCAAGAATAACCGCCCGAAGGCCGGGGCGCCAAGTTCGTCCAGCAGAAAAAGGCCACAAAAACGGGTGGTCTATAGCCTTGGGGGGTGGGGCTGGCCAAGTTCGTCCGCCGGACTCGGAATGTCGCGAGACTTTGCGAGGGGTCTCCGTGTGCCAAAAATAGGCCGAGGGCACAGCCGCGCCCAAAAATAACGACCCGAAGGCCGGGGCGCCAAGTTCGTCCAGCGGAAAGAGGCCACAAAAACGGGTGGGCTATAGCCATGGGGGGTGGGGCTGGCCAACTTCGTCCGCCGGACTCGGAATGGTACGAGAATTTGCGAGGGGCCTCTGTGTGCTAGGAATAGGCCGTGGGTACAGCCGCGCCCAAAAATAACCGCCCAAAGGCCGGGGCGCCAAGTTCGTCCAGCGGAAAAAGTCCACAAAAACAGGTGGGCTATAGCCTTGGGCGGTGGGGCTGGCCCACTTCGTCCGCCGGACCCGGAATGTTGCGGGACTTTGCGAGGGGTCTCCGTGTACTAGGAATAACAGCCCGAAAGCCGGGGCGCCAAGTTCATCCAGCGGAAAAAGACCACAAAAACGGGTGGGCTATAGCCTTGGGGGGTGGGGTTGGCCAACTTCGTCAGCCGGACTCGGAATGGCGCAAGAATTTGCGAGGCGCCTTTGTGTGCAAAAAATAGGCCGCGGGCACAGCCGCGCCCAAAAATAACCACCCAAAAGCCGGGGCGCCAAGTTCGTCCAGCGGAAAAAGGCCACAAAAACGGGTGGGCTATAGCCTTGGGGGGTGGGGCTGGCCGACTTTCTCCGCCAGACTCGGAATGGCGCAAGACTTTGTGAGGGGCCTCCGTGTGCCAATAATAGGCCGCGGGCACAGCCGCGTCCAAAAATAACCGCCCGAAGGCCGGGGCGCCAAGTTCGTCCAGCGGAAAAAGGCCATAAAATCGGGTGGGCTATAGCCTTGGGGGGTGGGGCTGGCCAACTTCGTCCACTGGACTTGGAATGGCCCGAGTCTTTGCAAGGGGTCTCCGTGTGCCAAAAATAGGCCGCGGGGACAGCCGTGCCCAAAAATAACTGCCCGAAGGCCGGGGCGCCATGTTCGTCCAGCGGAAAAAGGCCACAAAAACGGGTGGGCTATAGCCTTGGGGGTCGGGGCTGGCCGACTTCGTCCGCCGGACTCGGAATGGCGTGAGACTTTGCGAGGGCCCTCCGTGTGCCAAAAATAGGCCGTGGACACAGCCGCGCCCAAAAATAACCGACCGAAGGCCGGAGCGTCAAGTTCGTCCAGCGAAAAAAGGCCACAAAATCGGGTGGGCTATAGCCTTGGGGGGTGGGGCTGGCCAACTTCGTCCCCTGGACTCGGAATGGCCCGAGACTTTGCAAGGGGTCTCCGTGTGCCAAAAATAGGCCGCGGGGACAGCCGTGCCCAAAAATAACTGCCAGAAGGCCGGGGCGCCATGTTCGTCCAGCGGAAAAAGGCCACAAAAACGGGTGGGCTATAGCCTTGGGGGGTAGGGCTGGCCGACTTCGTCCGCCAGACTCGGAATGGCGTAAGACTTTGTGAGGGGCCTCCGTGTGCCAATAATAGGCCGCGGGCACAGCCGCGTCCAAAAATAACCGCCCGAAGGCCGGGGCGCCAAGTTCGTCCAGCGGAAAAAGGCCACAAAAACGGGTGGTCTATAGCCTTGGGGGGTGGGGCTGGCCCACTTCGTCCGCCGGACCCGGAATGTTGCGGGACTTTTCGAGGGGTCTCCGTGTGCTAGGAATAGGCTGCGGGCACAGCCGCGCCCAAAAATAACAGCCCGAAAGCCGGGGCGCCAAGTTCGTCCAGCGGAAAAAGACCACAAAAACGGGTGGGCTATAGCCTTGGGGGGTGGGGTTGGCCAACATCGTCAGCCGGACTCGGAATGGCGCAAGAATTTGCGAGGCGCCTTTGTGTGCCAAAAATAGGCCGCGGGCACAGCCGCGCCCAAAAATAACCACCCGAAAGCCGGGGCGCCAAGTTCGTCCAGCGGAAAAAGGCCACAAAAACGTGTAAGCTATAGCCTTGGGGGGTGGGGCTGGCCAACTTCGTCCGACGGACTCGGAATGTAACGAGACTTTGCGAGGGGTCTCCGTGTACCAAAAATAGGCCGCAAACACAGCCGCGCCGAAAAATAACCGCCCGAAGGCCGGGGCGCCAAGTTCGTCCAGCGGAAAAAGGCCACAAAAACGGGTGGGCTATTGCCTTGGGGGGTGGGGCTGGCCAACTTCATCCGCCGGACTCGGAATGGCGCGAGACATTGTGAGAGGTCTCCGTGTCCCAAAAATAGGCCGCGGGCACAGCCGCGCCCAAAAATAACTGCCCGAAGGCCGGGCCGCAAAGTTCGTCCAGCGGAAAAAGGCCACAAAAACGGGTATTCTATAGCCTTGGGGGGTGGGGCTGGCCAACTTCGTCCGCCTGACTCGGAATGGCGCGAGACTTTGCGACGGGCCTCCGTATGCCAAAAATAGGCCGCGGGCACAGCCGCGCCTAAAAATAACGGCCCGAAGGCCGGGGCGCCAAGTTCGTGCAGCGGAAAAAGGCCACAAAAACGGGTAGGCTATAGCCTTGGGGTGGGGCTGGCCGACTTCGTCCGCCGGACTCGGAATGGCGCGTGACATTGCGAGGGGCTTACGTGTGCTAGGAATAGGTTGCGGGTACAGCCGCGCCCAAAAATAACCGCCCGAAGGCCGGGGCGCCAAGTTCGTCCAGCGGAAAATGACCACAAAAACGGTTGGGCTATTGCCTTGGGGGGTGGGGCTGGCCAACTTCATCCGCCGGACTCGGAATGGCGCGAGACATTGTGAGAGGTCTCCGTGTCCCAAAAATAGGCCGCGGGCACAGCCGCGCCCAAAAATAACTGCCCGAAGGCCGGGCCGCCAAGTTCGTCCAGCGGAAAAAGGCCACAAAAACGGGTATTCTATAGCCTTGGGGGGTGGGGCTGGCCAACTTCGTCCGCCTGACTCAGAATGGCGCGAGACTTTGCGACGGGCCTCCGTATGCCAAAAATAGGCCGCGGGCACAGCCGCGCCCAAAAATAACGACCCGAAGGCCGGGGCGCCAAGTTCGTCCAGCTGGAAATGACCACAAAAACGGGTGGGCTATAGACTTGGGGGGTGGGGCCGGCCAACTTCGTCAGCCGGACTCGGAATGGCGCGAGACTTTGCGAGGGGTCTCTGTGTGCCAAAAATAGGCCGCGGACACAGCCGTGCCCAAAAATAACCACCCGAAGGCCAGGGCGCCAAGTTCGTCCAGCGGAAAAAGCCCACAAAAATGGGTGGGCCATGGCCTTGGGGGGTGGGGCTGGCCCACTTCGTCCGCCAGACTCGGAATGGCAGGAGACTTTACGAGGGGCCTCCGTGTACGAAAAATAGGCCGCGGACACAGCCGCGCCCAAAAATAACTGCCCGAAAGCCGGGGCGCCAAGTTCGTCCAGCGGAAAAAGGCCACAAAAACGGGTGGGCTATAGCCTTGGGGGGTGGGGCTGGCCAAGTTCGTCCGCCGGACTCGGAATGTCGCGAGACTTTGCGAGGGGTCTCCGTTTGCCAAAAATAGGCCGAGGGCACAGCCGCGCCCAAAAATAATGACCCGAAGGCCGGGGCGCCAAGTTCGTCCAGCGGAAAAAGGCCACAAAAACGGGTGAGCTATAGCCATGGGGGGTGGCGCTGGCCCACTTCGTCCGCCGGACTCGGAATGGCGCGAGAATTTACGAGGGGCCTCTGTGTGCTAGGAATAGGCCGTGGGTACAGCCGCGCCCAAATATACCCACCCGAAGGCCGCGGCGCCAAGTTCGTCCAGCGGAAAAAGTCCACAAAAACAGGTGGGCTATAGCCTTGGGGTGTGGGGCTGGCCCACTTCGTCCGCCGGACCCGGAATGTTGCGGGACTTTGCGAGGGGTCTCCGTGTGCTAGGAATAGGCCGCGGGCACAGCCGCGCCCAAAAATAACAGCCCGAAAGCAGGGGCGCCAAGTTCGTCCAGCGGAAAAAGACCACAAAAACGGGTGGGCTATAGCCTTGGGGGGTGGGGTTGGCCAACATCGTCAGCCGGACTCGGAATGGCGCAAGAATTTGCGAGGCGCCTTTGTGTGCCAAAAATAGTCATGCAGGCACAGCCGCGCCCAAAATAACCACCCAAAGCCGGGCGCCAAGTTCGTCCAGCGGAAAAAGGCCACAAAAACGTGTAAGCTATAGCCTTGGGGGGTGGGGCTGGCCAACTTCGTCCGCCGGACTCGGAATGTAACGAGACTTTGCGAGGGGTCTCCGTGTACCAAAAATAGGCCGCAAACACAGCCGCGCCCAAAAATAACCGCCCGAAGGCCGGGGCGCCAAGTTCGTCCAGCGGAAAAAGGCCACAAAAACGGGTGGGCTATTGCCTTGGGGGGTGGGGCTGGCCAACTTCATCCGCCGGACTCGGAATGGCGCGAGACATTGTGAGAGGTCTCCGTGTCCCAAAAATAGGCCGCGGGCACAGCCGCGCCCAAAAATAACTGCCCGAAGGCCGGGCCGCAAAGTTCGTCCAGCGGAAAAAGGCCACAAAAACGGGTATTCTATAGCCTTGGGGGGTGGGGCTGGCCAACTTCGTCCGCCTGACTCGGAATGGCGCGAGACTTTGCGACGGGCCTCCGTATGCCAAAAATAGGCCGCGGGCACAGCCGCGCCTAAAAATAACGGCCCGAAGGCCGGGGCGCCAAGTTCGTCCAGCTTAAAATGACCACAAAAACGGGTGGGCTATAGACTTGGGGGGTGGGGCCGGCCAACTTCGTCAGCCGGACTCGGAATGGCGCGAGACTTTGCGAGGGGTCTCTGTGTGCCAAAAATAGGCCGCGGACACAGCCGTGCCCAAAAATAACCACCCGAAGGACAGGGCGCCAAGTTCGTCCAGCGGAAAAAGCCCACAAAAATGGGTGGGCCATGGCCTTGGGGGGTGGGGCTGGCCCACTTCGTCCGCCAGGCTCGGAATGGCGGGAGACTTTACGAGGGGCCTCCGTGTACGAAAAATTGGCCGCGAACACAGCCGCGTCCAAAAATAACTGCCCGAAAGCCGGGGCGCCAAGTTCGTCCAGCGGAAAAAGGCCACAAAAACGGGTGGGCTATAGCCTTGGTGGGTGGGGCTGGCCGACTTCGTCTGCCGGACTCGGAATTGCGCGAGACTTTGCGAGGGGTCTCCGTGTGCAAAAACTAGGCCACGGGCACAGCCACGCCCAAAAATAACCGCGCGATGGCCGGGGCGCCAAGTTCGTCCAGCGGAAAAAGGCCACAAAAACGGGTGGGCTATAGCCTTGGGGGGTGGGGCTGGCCGACTTTGTCCGCCGGACTCGGAATGGCGCGAGACTTTGCGAGGGGCCTCCGTGTGCCAAAGATAGGCCGAGGGCACAGGCCCGCCAAAAAATAACCGCCCGAAGGCCGGGGCGCCAAGTTCGTGCAGCGGAAAAAGGCCACAAAAACGGGTAGGCTATAGCCTTGGGGTGGGGCTGGCCGACTTCGTCCGCCGGACTCGGAATGGCGCGTGACATTGCGAGGGGCTTACGTGTGCTAGGAATAGGTTGCGGGTACAGCCGCGCCCAAAAATAACCGCCCGAAGGCCGGGGCGCCAAGTTCGTCCAGCGGAAAATGACCACAAAAACGGTTGGGCTATAGCCTTGGGGGGTGGGGCTGGCCAACTTCGTCAGCCGGACTCGGAATTGCGCGAGACTTTGCGAGGGGCCTCCGTGTGCCAAAAATAGGCCATGGGCACAGCCGCGCCCAAAAATAACCGCCCGAAGGCAGGGGCGCCAAGTTCGTCCAGCGGAAAAAGGCCACAAAAACGGGTGGGCTATAGCCTTTTGGGGTGGGGCTGGCCAACTTCGTCCGCCGGACTCGGAATGGCCCGAGACTTTGCGAGGGGTCTCCGTGTGCCAAAAATAGGCCGCGGGCACAGCCGCACCCAAAAATAACAGCCCGAAGGCCGGGGCGCCAAGTTCGTCCAGCGGAAAAAGGCCACAAAAACGGGTGGGCTATAGTCTTGGGGGGTGGGTCTGGCCGACATCGTCCGCCAGACTCGGAATGGCGTAAGACTTTGCGAGGGGCCTCCGCGTGCCAAAAATAGGCTGCGGACACAGACGCGCCCAAAAATAACCGCCCGAAGGCTGGGGCGCCAAGTTCGTCCTGCGGAAAAATGGTCAAAAAACGGGTGGGCTATAGCCTTGGGGGGAGGGGCTGGCCAACTTCGTCCACCGGACTCGGAATGGGGCGAGACTTTGCGAGCAGCCTCCGTGTGCCAAAAATAGGCCGCGGTCACAAAAATAACCGCCCGAAGGCTGGGGCGTCAAGTTCGTCCAGCGGAAAAAGGCCGCAAAGACGGGTGGGCTATTACCTCGGGGGCTGGGGCTGGCCAAGTTCGTCCGCCGGACTCGCAATGGGGGGAGACTTTGTGAGTGGCCTCCGTGTGCAAAAAATAGGACGCGGGCACAGCCGCGGCCAAAAATAATCGCCCGAAGGCCGGGACGCCAAGTTCGTCCGGCGGAAAAAGGCCACAAAAACGGGTGGGCTATAGCCTCGGGGGGTGGGGCTGGCCAAGTTCGTCCGCCGGACTCGGAATGGGGCGAGACTTTGCGAGCGGCCTCCGTATGCCAAAAATAGGTCACAGGCACAGCCGCACACAAAAATAACCACCCGAAGGCCGGGGCACCAAGTTCGTCCAGCGGAAAAAGGTCACAAAACGGGTGGGCTATAGCCTTGGGGGGGGGGGCTGGCCAAGTTCGTACGCCGGCCTCGGAATGGGGCGAGACTTTGCGATCGGCCTCCATGTGCCAAAAATAGGCCGTGCGGACAGTAGCGCCCAAAAATAACCGCCCGAAGGCCGGGGTGCCAATTTCGTCCAGCGGAAAACGGCCACAAAAACGGGTCGGCTATAGCCTTGGGGGTGGGGCGGGCCAAGTTCGTCCGCCGGCCTCGGAATGGGGCGAGACTTTGCGATCGGCCTCCATGTGCCAAAAATAGGCCGTGCGGACAGTAGCGCCCAAAAATAACCGCCCGAAGGCCGGGGTGCCAATTTCGTCCAGCGGAAAACGGCCACAAAAACGGGTCGGCTATAGCCTTGGGGGTGGGGCGGGCCAAGTTCGTCCGCCGGACTCGGAATGGGGCGAGACTATCCGAACGGCCTCCATGTACCAAAAATAGGTCGCGGGCACAGCCGCGCCCAAAAATAACCGACCGAAGGCCGGGGCGCCATGTTCGTCCAGCGGAAAGAGGCTACAAAAACGGGTGGGCTATAGCCTCGGGGGGTGGGGCTGGCCAAGTTCGTCCGCCGGACTCGGAATGGCCCGAGACTTTGTGAGGGGTCTCCATGTGCCAAAAATAGGCCGCGGGCACAGCCGCACCCAAAAATAACTGCCCGAAGGCCGGGGCGCCAAATTCGTCCAGCGGAAAAAGGCCACAAAAACGGGTGGGCTATAGCCTTGGGGGCTGGGGCTGGCCAAGTTCGTCCGCCAGACTCGGAATGGGGTGAGACTTTGCGAGCGGCCTCCGTGTGCAAAAAATAGGACGTGTGCACAGCCGCGGCCAAAAATAATCGCCCGAAGGCCGGGACGCCAAGTTCGTCCGGCGGAAAAAGGCCACAAAAACGGGTGGGCTATAGCCTCGGGGGGTGGGGCTGGCCAAGTTCGTCCGCCGGACTCGGAATGGGGCGAGACTTTGCGAGCGGCCTCCGTATGCCAAAAATAGGTCACGGGCACAGCCGCACACAAAAATAACCACCCGAAGGCCGGGGCACCAAGTTCGTCCAGCGGAAAAAGGCCACAAAACGGGTGGGCTATAGCCTTGGGGGGTGGGGCTGGCCAAGTTCGTCCGCCGGCCTTGGAATGGGGCGAGACTTTGCGAGCGGCCTCCATGTGCCAAAAATAGGCCGTGCGGACAGTAGCGCCCAAAAATAACCGCCCGAACACCGGGGTGCCAATTTCGTCCAGCGGAAAACGGCCACAAAAACGGGTCGGCTATAGCCTTGGGGGTGGGGCGGGCCAAGTTCGTCCGCCGGACTCGGAATGGGGCGAGACTATGCGAACGGCCTCCGTGTACCAAAAATAGGTCGCAGGCACAGCCGCGCCCAAAAATAACCGACCGAAGGCCGGGGCGCCATGTTCGTCCAGCGGAAAGAGGCTACAAAAACGGGTGGGCTATAGCCTCGGGGGGTGGGGCTGGCCAAGTTCGTCCGCCGGACTCGGAATAGGGTGACACATTTCGAGCGGCCTCCGTGTGCCAAAAATAGGCCGCGGGCACAACCGCACCCAAAAATAATCGCCCGAAGGTCGGGGCGCCAAGTTCGTCCAGCGGAAAAAGGCCACAAAAACGGGTTGGCTATAGCCTTGGGGGGTGGGGCTGGCAAAGTTCGTCCGCCGCTCTCGGAAAGCGGCGAGACTATGTGTACGGCCTCCGTTAGCCAAAAATAGGCCGCGGGCACAGCCGCGCCCAAAAATAATCACCCGAAGGCCGGGGCGCCAATTTCGTCCAGTGGAAAACGGCCACAAAAACGGGTGGGCTATAGCCTCGGGGGGTGGTGCAGGCCAAGTTCGTCTGCCGGACTCGGAATGGGGCGAGACTTTGCGAGCGGCCTCCGTATGCCAAAAATAGGCTGCGGGTACAGCCGCGCCCAAATATAACCACTCGAAGGCCGGGGCGCCAAGTTTGTCCAGCGGAAAGAGGCCACAAAAACGGGTGGGCTATAGCCTTGTGGGGTGGGGCTGGCCAAGTTCGTCCGCCGGACTCGGAATGGGGCGAGACTTTGCGAGCGGCCTCCGTGTGCCAAAAATAGGCCGCGGGTGCAGCCGCACCCAAAAATAACCGCCCGAAGGCCGGGGCGCCAAGTTCGTCCAGCGGAAAAAGGCCACAAAAACGGGTGGGCTATAGCCTTGGGGGGTGGGGCTGGCCAAGTTCGTCCGCCGGACTTAGAATGGGATGAGACTTTGCGAGCGGCTTCCGTGTGCCAAAAATAGGCCGTGCGGACAGTAGTGCCCAAAAATAACAACTCGAAGGCCGGGACGCCAAGTTCGTCCTGCGGAAAAAGGCCACAAAAACGGGTGGGCTATATCCTTGGGGTGTGGGGCTGGCCAAGTTCGTCCGCCGGACTCAGAATGGGACGAGACTCTGCGAGCGGCCTCCGTGTGCCAAAAATAGGCTCCGGGAACAGCCGTGCCCAAAAATAACCGCCCGAAGGCCGGGGCGCCAAGTTCGTCCAGCGGAAAAAGGCCATAAAAACGGGTTGGCTATAGCCTTGGGGGGTGGGGCTGGCAAAGTTCGTCCGCCGCTCTCGGAAAGCGGCGAGACTATGTGTACGGCCTCCGTTAGCCAAAAATAGGCCGCGGGCACAGCCGCGCCCAAAAATAATCACCCGAAGGCCGGGGCGCCAATTTCGTCCAGTGGAAAACGGCCACAAAAACGGGTAGGCTATAGCCTCGGGGGGTGGTGCAGGCCAAGTTCGTCTGCCGGACTCGGAATGGGGCGAGACTTTGCGAGCGGCCTCCGTATGCCAAAAATAGGCCGCGGGTACAGCCGCGCCCAAATATAACCACTCGAAGGCCGGGGCGCCAAGTTTGTCCAGCGGAAAAAGGCCACAAAAACGGGTGGGCTATAGCCTTGTGGGGTGCGGCTGGCCAAGTTCGTCCGCCGGACTCGGAATGGGGCGAGACTTTGCGAGCGGCCTCCGTGTGCCAAAAATAGGCCGCGGGTGCAGCCGCACCCAAAAATAACTGCCCGAAGGCCGGGGCGCCAAGTTCGTCCAGCGGAAAAAGGCCACAAAAACGGGTGGGCTATAGCCTTGGGGGGTGGGGCTGGCCAAGTTCGTCCGCTGGACTTAGAATGGGATGAGACTTTGCGAGCGGCTTCCGTGTGCCAAAAATAGGCCGTGCAGACAGTAGTGCCCAAAAATAACAACTCGAAGGCCGGGGCGCCAAGTTCGTCCTGCGGAAAAAGGCCACAAAAACGGGTGGGCTATAGCCTTGGGGTGTGGGGCTGGCCAAGTTCGTCCGCCGGACTCAGAATGGGACGAGACTCTGCGAGCGGCCTCCGTGTGCCAAAAATAGGCTCCAGGAACAGCCGTGCCCAAAAATAACCACCCGAAGGCCGGGGCGCCAAGTTCGTCCAGCGGAAAAAGGCCACTAAAACGGGTGGGCTATAGCCTTGGGGGGAGGGGCTGGCCAACTTCGTCCGCCGGACTCGGAATGGGGCGAGACTTTGCGAGCGGCCTCCGCGTGCCAAAAATAGGCCGCGGGCACAGCCGTGCCCAAAAATAACCCCCCGAAGGTCGGCGCGCCCAAACCCCCCAGCGGAAAAATGGCCAAAAAACGGGTGCGCTAGAGCCTTGGGGGGAGGGGCTGGCCATCTTCGTCCGCCGGACTCGGAATAGGGCGAGACTTTGCGAGCGGCCTCCACGTGCCAAAAATAGGCCGTGGGCACAGCCGCGCCTAAAAATAACCCCCCGAAGGTCGGCGCGCCCAAACCCCCCAGCGGAAAAATGGCCAAAAAACGGGTGCGCTATAGCCTTGGGGGGAGGGGCTGGCCAACTTCGTCCGCTGGACTCGGAATGGGGCGAGACGATGCGAGCGGCCTCCGCGCGCCAAAAATAGGCCGAGGGAACAGCCGTGCCCAAAACTAATCCCCCGAAGGTCGGCGCACCCAAACCCCCCAGCGGAAAAATGGCCAAAAAACGGGTGCGCTATAGCCTTGGGGGGAGGGGCTGGCCGACTTCGTCCGCCGGACTAGGAATGGGGCGAGACTTTGCGAGCGGCATCAGCGTGCTAAAAATAGGCCGCAGGCACAGCCGCGGCCAAAAATAACCCCCCGAAGGTCGGAGCGCCCAAACCCCCCAGCGGAAAAATGGCCAAAAAACGGGTGCGCTATAGCCTTGGGGGGAGGGGCTGGCCAACTTCGTTCGCCGGACTCGGAATAGGGCGAGACTTTGCGAGCGGCCTCCGCGTGCCAAAAATAGGCCGCGGACACAGCCGCGCCTAAAAATAACCCCCCGAAGATCGGAGCGCCCAAACCCCCCAGCGGAAAAATGGCCAAAAAACGGGTGCGCTATAGCCTTGGGGGGAGGGGCTGGCCAACTTCGTCCGCTGGACTCGGAATGGGGCGAGACGATGCGAGCGGCCTCCACGCGACAAAAATAGGCCGAGGGCACAGCCGCGCCCAAAACTAATCCCCCGAAGGTCGGCGCACCCAAACCCCCCAGCGGAAAAATGGCCAAAAAACGGGTGCGCTATAGCCTTGGGGGGAGGGGCTGGCCAAGTTCGTCCGCCGGACTCAGAATGGGACGAGACTCTGCGAGCGGCCTCCGTGTGCCAAAAATAGGCTGCGGGCACAGCCGTGCCCAAAAATAACCCCCCGAAGGTCGGAGCTCCCAAACCCCCCAGCGGAAAAATGTCCAAAAAACGGGTGCGCTATAGCCTTGGGGGGAGGGGCTGGCCAACTTCGTCCGCCGGACTCGGAATGGGGCGAGACTTTGCGAGCGGCCTCCGCGTGCCAAAAATAGGCCGCGGGCACAGCCGCGCCCAAAAATAACCCCCGGAAGGTCGGCGCGCCCAAACCCCCCAGCGGAAAAATGGCCAAAAAACGGGTGCGCTATAGCCTTGGGGGGAGGGGCTGGCCAACTTCGTCCGCCGGACTCGGAATAGGGCGAGACTTTGCGAGCGGCCTCTGCGTGCCAAAAATAGGCCGCGGGCACAGCCGCGCCTAAAAATAACCCCCCGAAGGTCGGCGCGCCCAAACCCCCCAGCGGAAAAATGGCCAAAAAACGGGTGCGCTATAGCCTTGGGGGGAGGGGCTGGCCAACTTCGTCCGCTGGACTCGGAATGGGGCGAGACGATGCGAGCGGCCTCCGCGCGCCAAAAATAGGCCGAGGGCACAGCCGCGCCCAAAACTAATCCCCCGATGGTCGGCGCACCCAAACCCCCCAGCGGAAAAATGGCCAAAAAACGGGTGCGCTATAGCCTTGGGGGGAGGGGCTGGCCAAGTTCGTCCGCCGGACTCAGAATGGGACGAGACTCTGCGAGCGGCCTCCGGGTGCCAAAAATAGGCTGCGGGCACAGCCGCGCCCAAAAATAACCCCCCGAAGGTCGGAGCTCCCAAACCCCCCAGCGGAAAAATGGCCAAAAAACGGGTGCGCTATAGCCTTGGGGGGAGGGGCTGGCCAACTTCGTCCGCCGGACTCGGAATGGGGCGAGACTTTGCGAGCGGCCTCCGCGTGCCAAAAATAGGCCGCGGGCACAGCCGCGCCTAAAAATAACCCCCCGAAGGTCGGGGCGCCCAAACCTCCCAGCGGAAAAATGGCCAAAAAACGGGTGCGCTATAGCCTTGGGGGGAGGGGCTGGCCAACTTCGTCCGCCGGACTCGGAATAGGGCGAGACTTTGCGAGCGGCCTCTGCGTGCCAAAAATAGGCCGCGGGCACAGCCGCGCCTAAAAATAACCCCCGAAGGTCGGCGCGCCCAAACCCCCCAACGGAAAAATGGCCAAAAAACGGGTGCGCTATAGCCTTGGGGGGAGGGGCTGGCCAACTTCGTCCGCTGGACTCGGAATGGGGCGAGACGATGCGAGCGGCCTCCGCGCGCCAAAAATAGGCCGAGGGCACAGCCGCGCCCAAAACTAATCCCCCGAAGGTCGGCGCACCCAAACCCCCCAGCGGAAAAATGGCCAAAAAACGGGTGCGCTATAGCCTTGGGGGGAGGGGCTGGCCGACTTCGTCCGCCGGACTAGGAATGGTGCGAGACTTTGCGAGCGGCATCCGCGTGTTAAAAATAGGCCGCCGGCACAGCCGCGGCCAAAAATAACCCCCCGAAGGTCGGCGCGCCCAAACCCCCCAGCGGAAAAATGGCCAAAAAACGGGTGCGCTATAGCCTTGGGGGGAGGGGCTGGCCAACTTCGTCCGCCGGACTCAGAATGGGGCGAGACTTTGCGAGCGGCCTCCGCGTGCCAAAAATAGGCTGCGGGCACAGCCGCGCCCAAAAATAACCCCCCGAAGGTCGGAGCTCCCAAGCGCCCCAGCGGAAAAATGGCCAAAAAACGGGTGCGCTATAGCCTTGGGGGGAGGGGCTGGCCAACTTCGTCCGCCGGACTCGGAATGGGACGAGACTTTGCGAGCGGCCTCCGCGTGCCAAAAATAGGCCGCGGGCACAGCCGCGCCTAAAAATAACCCCCGAAGGTCGGCGCGCCCAAACCCCCCAGCGGAAAAATGGCCAAAAAACGGGTGCGCTATAGCCTTGGGGGGAGGGGCTGGCCAACTTCGTCCGCCGGACTCGGAATAGGGCGAGACTTTGCGAGCGGCCTCCGCGTGCCAAAAATAGGCCGCGGGCACAGCCGCGCCTAAAAATAACCCCCCGAAGGTCGGCGCGCCCAAACCCCCCAGCGGAAAAATGGCCAAAAAACGGGTGCGCTATAGCCTTGGGGGGAGGGGCTGGCCAACTTCGTCCGCTGGACTCGGAATGGGGCGAGACGATGAGAGCGGCCTCCGCGCGCCAAAAATAGGCCGAGGGCACAGCCGCGCCCAAAACTAATCCCCCGAAGGTCGGCGCACCCAAACCCCCCAGCGGAAAAATGGCCAAAAAACGGGTGCGCTATAGCCTTGGGGGGAGGGGCTGGCCGACTTCGTCCACCGGACTAGGAATGGGACGAGACTTTGCGAGCGGCATCCGCGTGCTAAAAATAGGCCGCCGGCACAGCCGCGGCCAAAAATAACCCCCCGAAGGTCGGCGCGCCCAAACCCCCCAGCGGAAAAATGGCCAAAAAACGGGTGCGCTATAGCCTTGGGGGGAGGGGCTGGCCAACTTCGTCCGCCGGACTCAGAATGGGGCGAGACTTTGCGAGCGGCCTCCGCGTGCCAAAAATAGGCTGCGGTCACAGCCGCGCCCAAAAATAACCCCCCGAAGGTCGGCGCGCCCAAACCCCCCAGCGGAAAAATAGCCAAAAAACGGGTGCGCTATAGCCTTGGCGGGAGGGGCTGGCCAACTTCGTCCGCCGGACTCGGAATGGGGCGAGACTTTGCGAGCGGCCTCCGTGTGCCAAAAATAGGCCGCGAGCACAGCCGCGCCCAAAAATAACCCCCCGAAGGTCGGCGCGCCCAAACCCCCCAGCGGAAAAATGGCCAAAAAACGGGTGCGCTATAGCCTTGGGGGGAGGGGCTGGCCAACTTCGTCCGCCGGACTAGGAATGGGGTGAGACTTTGCGAGCGGCCTCCGCATGCTAAAAATAGGCCGCAGGCACAGCCGCGGCCAAAAATAACCTCCCGAAGGTCGGAGCGCCCAAACCCCCCAGCGGAAAAATAGCCAAAAAACGGGTGCGCTATAGCCTTGGCGGGAGGGGCTGGCCAACTTCGCCCGCCGGACTCGGAATGGGGCGAGACTTTGCGAGTGGCCTCCACGTGCCAAAAATAGGCCGCGGGCACAGCCGTGCCCAAAAATAACCCCCCGAAGGTCGGCGCGCCCAAACCCCCCAGCGGAAAAATGGCCAAAAAACGGGTGCGCTATAGCCTTGGGGGGAGGGGCTGGCCAACTTCGTCCGCCGGACTCGGAATAGGGCGAGACTTTGCGAGCGGCCTCCGTGTGCCAAAAATAGGCCGCGGGCACAGCCGCGCCCAAAACTAACCCCCCGAAGGTCGGCGCGCCCAAACCCCCCAGCGGAAAAATGGCCAAAAAACGGGTGCGCTATAGCCTTGGGGGGAGGGGCTGGCCAACTTCGTCCGCTGGACTCGGAATGGCGCGAGACTTTGCGAGGCGCCTCCGTGTGCCAAAAATAGGACGCGGGCACAGCCGCGCCCAAAAATAACCGCCGGAAGGCCGGGGCGCCAAGTTCGTCCAGCGGAAAAAGGCCACAAAAACGGGTGGGCTATAGCCTTGGGGGGTGGCGCTGGCCAACTTCGTCCGCCGGACTCGGAATGGCGCGAGACTTTGTGAGGGGCCTTCGTGTGCCAAAAATAGGACGCGGGCACATCCGCGACCAAAAATAACCGCCGGAAGGCCGGGGCGCCAAGTTCGTCCAGCGGAAAAGGCCACAAAAACGGTTGGTCTATAGCCTCGGGGGGTGGGGCTGGCCGACTTCGTCCACCGGACTGGGAATGGCGCGAGACTTTGCGAGGGGTCTCCGTGTGCCAAAAATAGGCCGCGCGCACAGCCGCGCCCAAAAATAACCGCCCGAAGGCCGGGGCGCCAAGTTCGTCCAGCGGAAAAAGGCCACAAAAATGGGTGGGCTATAGCCTCGGGGGGTGGGGCTGGCCAACTTCGTCCACCAGACTGGGAATGGCGCGAGACTTTACGAGGCGCCTCCGTGTGCCAAAAATAGGACGCGGTCACAGCCGCGTCCAAAAATAACCGTCGGAAGGCCGGGGCGCCAAGTTCGTCCAGCGGAAAAAGGCGACAAAAACGGGTGGGCTATAGCCTTGGGGGGTGGCGCTGGCCAACTTCGTCCGCCGGACTCAGAATGGCGCGAGACTTTGAGAGGGGACTCCATGTACCAAAAATAGACCGCGGGTACAGCCGCGCCAAAAAATAACAGCCCGATGGCCGGGGCGCCAAGTTCGTCCAGCGGAAAAAGGCCACAAAAACGGTTGGTCTATAGCCTCGGGGGGTGGGGCTGGCCGACTTCGTCCACCGGACTGGGAATGGCGCGAGACTTTGCGAGGGGCCTTGGTGTACCAAAAATAGGACGCGGGCACATCCGCGACCAAAAATAACCGCCGGAAGGCCGGGGCGCCAAGTTCGTCCAGCGGAAAAAGGCCACAAAAACGGTTGGTCTATAGCCTCGGGGGGTGGGGCTGGCCGACTTCGCCCACCGGACTGGGAATGGCGCGAGACTTTGCGAGGGGCCTTCGTGTGCCAAAAATAGGACGCGGACACATCCGCGACCAAAAATAACCGCCGGAAGGCCGGGGCGCCAAGTTCGTCCAGCGGAAAAAGGCCACAAAAACGGGTGGGCTATAGCCTTGGGGGGTGGGGCTGGCCCACTTCGTCCGCCGGACTCGGAATGGCGAGAGACTTTGCGAGGGGCCTCCGTGTACCAAAAATAGACCGCGGGCACAGCCACTTCACAAAATAACCGCCAGAAGGCCGGGGCGCCAAGTTCGTCCAGCGGAAAAAGGCCACAAAAATGGGTGGGCTATAGCCTTGCGGGGTGCGGCTGGCCAACTTCATCCGCCGGACTCGGAATGGCGCGAGACTTAACGAGGGGCCTCCGTATGCCATAAATAGGCTGCAGGTACAGCCGCGCCCAAAAATAATCGCCCGAAGGCCGGGGCACCAATTTCGTCCAGCGTAAAATGGCCACAAAAACGGGTGGGCTATAGCCTTGGGGGGTGGGGCTGGCCTACTTAGTCCGCCGGACTCAGAATCGCGCGAGACTTTGCGATGCGCCTCCGTGTGCCAAAAATAGGCTGTAGGTACAGCCGCGCCCAAAAATAACCGCCCGAAGGCCGGGCGCCAAGTTTGTCCAACGGAAAAAGGCGACAAAAACGGGTGGGCTATAGCCATGGGGGGTGGGGCTGGCCGACTTCGTCCGCGGGACTCGGAATGGCGCGAGACTTTGCGAGGGGTCTCCGTGTGCCAAAAATAGGCCGCGGTCACAGCCACGCCCAAAAATAACAGCCCGAAGGCCAGGGCGCCAACTTCGTCCAGCGGAAAAAGTCCACAAAAACGGGTGGGCTATAGCCTCGGGGGGTGGGGCTGGCCAACTTCGTCCACCGGACTGGGAATGGCGCGAGACTTTGCGAGGGGCCTCCGTGTGCCAAAAATCGGACGCGGGCACAGCCACGTCCAAAAATAACCGCCCGAAGGCCGGGGCGCCAAGTTCGTCCAGCGGAAAAAGGCCACAAAAACGGGTGGGCTATAGCCTTGGGAGGTGGGGCTGGCCCACTTCGTCCGCCGGACTCAGAATGGCGAGAAACTTTGCGACGGGCCTCCGTGTACCAAAAATAGACCGCGGGTACAGCCGCGCCCAAAAATAACCGCCCGAAGGCCGGGGCGCCAAATTCGTCCAGCGGAAAAAGGCCACAAAAACGGGTGGGCTATAGCCTTTGGGGGTGGGGCTGGCCCACTTTGTCCGCCGGACTCGGAATGGCGAGAGACTTTGCGAGGGGCCTCCGTGTACCAAAAATATGCCGCGGACACAGCCGCACCCAAAAATAATAGCCCCAAGGCCGGGGCGCCAAGTTCGTCCAGCGGAAAAAGGCCACAAAAACGGGTGGGCTATAGCCTTGGGGGGTGGCGCTGGCCGACTTCGTCCGCCGGACTCGGAATGGCGCGAGACTTTGCGAGGGGCCTCCGCGTGCCAAAAATAGGCTGCGGGCAAATCCGCGCCCAAAAATAAGCGCCCGAAGGTCGTGGTGCCAAAACCCCCCAGCGGAAAAATGGACAAAAAAAGGGTGGGCTATAGCCTTGGTGGGGGGCGCGTGCGAAGTTCGTCCGCCGGACTCGGAATGGGACGAGACTTTGCGAGGGGCCTCGGGGTGCAACAAATAAGTAGCGGGCAAATCCATGCCCAAAAATAAGCGCCCGAAGGTCGTGGTGCCAAAACCCCCCAGCGGAAAAATAGCCAAAAAACGGGTGGGCTATAGCCTTCGGGGGTGGGTCTGGCCCACTTCGTCCGGCCGGACTCGGAATGGCACGAGACTTTGCGAGGCGTCTCTGTGTGCCAAAAATAGGCCGCGGGCACAGCCGCGCCCAAAAATACCCACCCGAAGGCCGGGGCGCCAAGTTCGTCCAGCGGAAAAATTCCACAAAAACGGGTGGGCTATAGCCTTGGGGGGTGGGCTATAGCCTTGGGGGGTGGGGCTGGCCCACTTCGTCCGCCGGACTCGGAATGGCGCGAGATTTTGCGAGCGGCCTCCGCGTGCCAAAATAGGCCGCGGGCACAGCCGCGCCCAAAAATACCCGCCCGAAGGCCGGGGCGCCAAGTTCATCCAGCGGAAAAAGGTCACAAAAACGGGTGGGCTATAGCCTTGGGGGGTGGGGCTGGCCAACTTCGTCCGCAAGACTCGGAATGGTGTGAGACTTTGCGAGGCACCTCCGTGTGCCAAAAATAAGCCGCGGGCACATCCGTGCACAAAAATACCCTCCCGAGGGCCGGGGCGCCAAGTTCGTCCAGCTGAAAAAGGCCACAAAAACGGGTGGGCTATAGCCTTGGGGGGTGGGGCTGGCCCACTTCGTCCGCCGTACTCGGAATGGCGCGAGACTTTGCGAGGCGCCTCCGTGTGCCAAAAATAGGCCGCGGGCACAGCCGCGCCCAAAAATACCCGCCCGAAGGCCGGGGCGCCAAGTTCGTCCCGCGGAAAAAGGCCACAAAAACGGGTGGGCTATAGCCTTGGGGGGTGGGGCTGGCCAACTTCGTCTGCCGGACTCGGAATGGTGCGAGACTTTGCGAGGGGCCTCCGTGTACCAAAAATAGGCCGCGGGCACAGCCACGTCCAAAAATACCCGCCCGACGGCCGGGGCGCCAAATTCGTCCAGCGGAAAATGGCCTAAAAAACGGGTGGGCTATAGTCTTGGGGGGTGGGGCTGGCCGACTTCGTCCACCGGATTCAGAATTGCACGAGACTTTGCGAGGTGCCTTCGTGTGCCAAAAATAGGCCGTGGGCACAGCCGCACCCAAAAATACCCGACCGAAGGCCGGGGCGCCAAGTTCGTCCAACGGAAAAAGGCCACAAAAACGGGTGGGCTATAGCCTTGGGGGGAGGGGCTGGCCCACTTCGTCCGCCGGACTCGGAATGGGGTGAGACTTTGCGAGCGGCCTCGGCGTGCTAAAAATAGGCCGCGGGCACAGCCCCGCCCAAAAATAACCCCCTGAAGGTCGGCACGCCAAAACCCCCCAGCGGAAAAATGGCCAAAAAACGGGTGGGCTATAGCCTTGGGGGGAGGGGCTGGCCCACTTCGTCCGCCGGACTCGGAATGGGGCGAGACTTTGCGAACGGCCTCCGCGTGCCAAAAATAGGCCGCGGGCACAGCCGCGCCCAAAAATAACCCCCCGAAGGTCGGCACGCCCAAACCCCCCAGCGGAAAAATGGCCAAAAAACGGGTGGGCTATAGCTTTCGGGGAGGGGCTGGCCAACTTCGTCCGCCGGACTCGGAATGGGGCGAGACTCTGCGAGCGGCCTCCGCGTGCCAAAAATAGGCCGCGGGCACAGTTACGACCAAAAATAACCCCCCGATGGTCGGCGCGCCCAAACCCCCCAGCGGAAAAATGGCCAAAAAACGGGTGGGCTATAGCCTTGGGGGGAGGGGCTGGCCCACTTCGTCCGCCTGACTCGGAATGGGGCGAGACTTTGCGAGCGGCCTCCGCGTACAAAAAATAGGCCGTGGGCACAGCTACGCCCAAAACTAACCCCCCGAAGGTCGGCGCGCCCAAACCCCCCAGCGGAAAAATGGGCAAAAAACGGGTGGGCTGTAGCCTTGGGGGGAAGGGCTGGCCAACTTCATCCGCCGGACTCGGAATGGGGTGAGACTTACCGAGCGGCCTCCGCGTGCCGAAAATAGGCCGCGGGCACAGCCGCGCCCAAAACTAACCCCCCGAAGGTCGGCGCGCCCAAACCCCCCAGCGGAAAAATGGCCAAAAAACGGGTGGGCTATAGCCTTGGGGGGAGGGGCTGGCCCACTTCGTCCGCCAGACTCGGAATGGGGTGAGACTTTGCGAGCGGCCTCCGCGTGTCAAAAATAGGCCGCGGGCGCAGCCGCGTCCAAACCCCCCAGCGGAAAAATGGCCAAAAAACGGGTGGGCTATAGCCTTGGGCGGAGGGGCTGGCCAACTTCGTCCGCCGGAATCGGAATGGGGCGAGACTTTCCGAGGGGCCTCGGGGTGCCAAAAATAAGCCACGGGTAAAGCCGCGCCCGAAGATCAGGATGCCAAAACCTCCCAGCGGAAAAAGGGCCAAAAAACGGGTGGGCTATAGCCTTGGTGGGGGGCGCGGGCGAAGTTCGTCCGCCGGACTCGGAATGGGGCGAGACTTTGCGAGGGGCCTCGGGCGGCCAAAAATTAGCCACGGGCAAAGCCGCGCCCGAAGATCAGGGTGCCAAAACCCCCCAGCGGAAAAATGGCCAAAAAACGGGTGGGCTATAGACTTGGTTGGGGGCGCGGGCAAAGTTCGTCCGCCGGACTCGGAATGTGGCGAGACGTTGCGAGGGGCCTCGGGGTGCCAAAAATAAGCAGCGGGCAAAGCCGTGTCCAAAAATAAGTGCCCGAAGATCGTGGTGCCAAAACCCCCCAGCGGAAAAATGGCCAAAAAATGGGTGGGCTATAGCCTTGGTGGGGGGCGTGGGCGAAGTTCATCCGCCGGACTCGGAATGGGGCGAGACTTTGCGAGGGGCCTCGGTGTGCCAAAAATTAGCCACGGGCAAAGCAGCGCCCGAAGATCAGGGTACCAAAACCCCCCAGCGGAAAAATGGCCAAAAAACGGGTGGGCTATAGCCTTGGTGGGGGGCGCGGGCGAAGTTCGTCCGCCGGACTCGGAATGGGGTGAGACTTTGCAAGGGGCCTCGGGCTGCCAAAAATAAGCAGCGGGCAAAGCCGTGTCCAAAAATAAGCGCCCGAAGATTGTGGTGCCAAAACCCCCCAGCGGAAAAATGGCCAAAAAATGGGTGGGCTATAGCCTTGGTGGGGGGCGCGGGCGAAGTTCGTCCGCCGGACTCGGAATGGGGTGAGACTTTGCGAGGGGACTCGGGGTGCCAAAAATAAGCCGTGGGCAAAGCCGCACCCAAAAATAAGTGCCCAAAGGTCGTGGTGCCAAAACCCCCCAGCGGAAGAATGGCCAAAAAACGGGTCGACTATAGCCTTGGTGTGGGGCGCGGGCGAAGTTCGTCCGCCGGACTCGGAATGGGGCGAGAATTTGCGAGGGGCCTCGGGGTGCCAAAAATAAGCCGCGGGCAAAGTGGTGCGAAAAAATAAGTGCCCGAAGGTCGTGGTGCCAAACCCCCCTGCGGAAAAATGGCAAAAAAACGGGTGGGCTATAGCCTTGATTGGGGGCGCGGGCGAAGTTCGTCCGCCGGACTCGGAATGGGGCGAGACTTTGCGAGGGTGCTTGGGGTGCCAAAATTAAGCCACGGACAAAGCCGCGCCCAAAAATAAGTGCCCGAAGATCGTGGAGCCAAAACCCCCCAGCGGAAAAATGGCCAAAAAACGGGTGGGCTATTACCTTGGTGGGGGGCGCGGGCGATGTTCGTCCGCCGGACTCGGAATGGGGCGAGACTTTGCGAGGAGCCTCGGGATGCCAAAAATAAGCCGCGGGCAAAGCCGCGTCCGAAGATCGTGGTGGCAAACCCACCCAGCGGAAAAATGGCCAAAAAACGGGTGGGCTATAGCCTTGGTGGGGGGCGCGGGCGATGTTCGTCCGCCGGACTCGGAATGGGGTGAGACTTTGCGAGGGGCCTCGGGGTGCAAAAAATAAGACACGGGCAAAGCCGCGCCAAAAAATAAGCACCCGAAGATCGTGGTGCCAAAACCCCCCAACGGAAAAATGGCCAAAAAACGGGTGGGCTATAGACTTGGTGGGGGGCGCGGGCGAAGTTTGTCCGCCGGACTTGGAATGGGGCGAGACTTTGCGAGGGGCCTCCGGGTGCAAAAAATAATCTGTGGGCAAAGCCGCGCCCGAAGGTCGTGGTGCCAAAACCTCCCAGCGGAAAAATGGCCAAAAAACGGGTGGGCTATAGCCTTGGTGGGGGCCCCGGGCGAAGATCGTCCGCCGGACTCGGAATGGGGCGAGACTTTGCGAGGGGCCTCGGGTTGCCAAAAATATGCTACGGGCAAAGCCGCGCCCAAAAATAAGCGGCCGAAGATCGTGGTGCCAAAACCCCCCAACGGAAAAATGGCCAAAAAACGGGTGGGCTATAGACTTGGTGGGGGGCGCGGGCGAAGTTTGTCCGCCGGACTCGGAATGGGGCGAGACTTTGCGATGGGCCTCGGGGTGCAAAACATAATCCATGGACAAAGCCGCGCCCAAAAATAAGCGCCCGAAGGTCGTGGTGCCGAAACCCCCCAGCGGAAAAATGGCCAAAAAACGGGTGGGCTATAGCCTTGGTGGGGGGCGCGGACGAAGTTCGTCCGCCGGACTCGGAATGGGACGAGACTTTGCGAGGGGCCTCAGGGTGCCAAAAATAAGCCGCGGGCAAAGCCTCGCCCAAAAATAAGCGCCCGAAGGTCGTGGTGCCAAAACCCCCCAGCGGAAAAATGGCCAAAAAACGGATGGGCTATAGCCTTGGTGGGGGGCGCGGGCGAAGTTCGTCCGCCGGACTCTGAATGGGGCGAGACTTTGTGAGGGGCTTCGGGGTCCTAAACATAAGCCGCGGGCAAAGCTGCGCGCAAAAATAAGCGCCCGAAGGTCGTGGTACCAAAACCCCCCAACGGAAAATTGGCAAAAAAACGGGTGGGCTATAGCCTTGGTGGGGGGCGCGGGGGAAGTTCGTCCGCCGGACTCTGAATGGGGCGAGACTTTGTGAGGGGCTTCGGGGTCCTAAACATAAGCCGCGGGCAAAGCTGCGCGCAAAAATAAGCGCCCGAAGGTCGTGGTGCCATAACCCTCCTGCGGAAAAATGGCCAAAAAACTGGTGGGCTATAGCCTTGGTGGGGGGCGCGGGCGAAGTTCGTCCGCCGGACTCGGAATGGGACGAGACTTTGCGAGGGGCCTCAGGGTGCCAAAAATAAGCCGCGGGCAAAGCCTCGCCCAAAAATAAGCGCCCGAAGATCGTGGTGCCAAAACCCCCAGCTGAAAAATGGCCAAAAAAGGGGTGGGCTATAGCCTTGGTGGGGGGCACGGGCGAAGTTCGTCCGCCGGACTCGGAATGGCGCGAGAATTTGCGAGGCCTCTCCATGTGCCAAAAATAGGCCGCGGGCACAGCCGCGCCCAAAAATACCTGCCCGAAGGCCGGGGCGCCATGTTCGTCCAGCGGAAAAAGGCCACAAAAACGGGTGGGCTATAGCCTTGGGGGGTGGGGCTGGCCAACTTCGTCCGCCGGACTCGGAATTGCGCGAGACTATGTGAGGCACCTCCGTGGGCCCAAAATAGGCCGTGGACACAGCCACGCCCAAAAATAACCCCCCCAAGGTCGGCGCACCCAAACCACCCACCGGAAAAATGACCAAAAAATGGGTGCGCTATAGCCTTGGGGGGAGGGGCTGGCCAACTTCGTCCGCCGGACTCGGAATGGGGCGAGACTTTGCGAGCGGCCTCCTCGTGCCAAAAATAGGCCGCGGGAGCAGCTGTGCCCAAAAATAACCGCCCGAAGGCCGGGGCGACAAGTTCGTCCAGCGGAAAAATGGCCAAAAAATGGGTGGGCTATAGCCTTGGGGGGAGGGCCTAGCCAACCTCGTCCGCCGGACTCGGAATGGGGCGACACTTTATGAGCGGCCTGCGCGTGCCAAAAATAGGCCGCGGGCACAGCCGCGCCCAAAAATAACCCCCCGAAGGTCGGCGCGCCCAAACCCCCCAGCGGAAAAATGGCCAAAAAACGGGTGGGCTATAGCCTTGGGGGGAGGGGCTGGCCAACTTCGCCGGCCAGACTCGGAATGGGGCGAGACTTTGCGAGCTGCCTCCGCGTGCAAAGAATAGGCCGCGGGCACAGCCGCGCCCAAAAATAACCCCCCGAAGGTCGGCGCGCCCAAACCCCCCAGCGGAAAAATGGCCAAAAAACGGGTGGGCTATAGCCTTGGTGGGAGGGGCTGGCCAACTTCGTCCGCCGGACTCGGAATGGGGAAAGACTTTGGGAGCGGCCTCCGCGAGCCAAAAATAGGCCTCGGGCACAGCCGCCCCCAAAAATAACCCCCCGAAGGTCGGCGTGCCCAAACCCCCCAGCGGAAAAATGGCCAAAAAACGGGTGGGCTATAGCCTTGGGGGGAGGGGCCGGCCCACTTCGTCCGCCGGATTCGGAATGGGGCGAGACTTGGCGAGCGGCCTCTGCATGCCAAAAATAGGCCGCGGGCACAGCCGTACCCAAAAATAACCACCCGAAGGCCGGGGTTCCAAGTTCGTCCAGCGGAAAAATGGCCAAAAAATGGGTGGGCTATAGCCTTGGGGGGAGGGGCTGGCCAACTTTGTCCGCCGGACTCGGAATGGGACGAGACTGTGCGAGCGGCCTCCCCATGTCAAAAATAGGCTACGGAAACAGCCGTACCCATAAATAACCGCCCGAAGACCGGGGCACCAAGTTCATCCAGCGGAAAAAGGCCACAAAAAAGGGTGGGCTATCGCCTTGGGCGTAGGGCTGGCCAAGTTCTTCCGCCGGACTCGGAATGGGGCGAGACTTGTTGAGCGGCCTCCGCGTGCCAAAAATAAGCCGTGGGCACAGCCGCACCCAAAAATAACCCCCCGAAGGTCGGCGCGGCCAAACCCCCAAGCGGAAAAATGGCCAAAAATCGGGTGTGCTATAGATTTGCTGGCAGGGGCTGGCCAACTTCGTCCGCCGGACTCGGAATGGGGAGAGACTTTGCAAGTGGCCTCCTCGTGCCAAAAATAGGCCGCGGGCACAGCCGCGCCCAAAAATAACCGCCCGAAGGCCGGGGCGACAAGTTCGTCCAGCGGAAAAATGGCCAAAAAATGGGTGGGCTATAGCCTTGGGGGGAGGGGCTAGCCAACTTCGTCCGCCGGACTCGGAATGGGGCGAGACTTTATGAGTGGCCTGCGCGTGCCAAAAATAGGCCGCGGGCACAGCCGCGCCCAAAAATAACCCCCCGAAGGTCGGCGCGCCCAAACCTCCCAGCGGAAAAATGGCCAAAAAACGGGTGGGCTATAGCCTTGGGGGGAGCGCTGGCCAACTTCGTCCGCCGGACTCGGAATGGGGCGAGACTTTGCGAGCGGTCTCCATGTACCAAAAATAGGCCGCGGGCACAGACGCGCCCAAAAATAACTGCCCGAAGATCGGGGCGCCAAGTTCGTCCAGCGGAAAAATGGCCAAAAAACGGGTGGGCTATAGCCTTGGGGGGAGGGGCTGGCCAACTTCGCCGGCCAGACTCGGAATGGGGCGAGACTTTGCGAGCTGCCTTCTCGTAATAAAAATAGGCCGCAGGCACATCCGCGCCCAAAAATAGCCGCCCGAAGGTCGGCGCGCCCAAACCCCCAAGCGGAAAAATGACCAAAAAAAGGGTGGGCTATAGCCTTGGGGGGAGGGGCTGGCCAAGTTCGTCCGCCGGACTCGGAATGGTACGAGACTTTGCGAGCGGCCTCCGTGTGCCAAAAATAGGCCGCGGGCACAGCCGCTCCCAAAATTAACCGCCCGAAGGGCGGGGCGCCAAGTTCGTCCAGCGGAAAAAGGCCAGAAAAACGGCTGGGCTATAGCCTTGGGGGGAGGTGCTGGCCCACTTCGTCCGCCAGACTCGGAATGGCGCGAGACTTTGCGAGGCGACTCCGTGTACCAAAAATAGGCCGCAGGCACAGCCGCGCCCAAAAATACCCGCCCGAACGCCGGGGCGCCAAGTTCGTCCAGCGGAAAAAGGCCAGAAAAACGGGTGGGCTATAGCCTTGGGGGGTGGGGCTGGCCAACTTCGTCCGCCGGACTCGGAATGGCGCGAGACGTTGCGAGGCACCTCCGTGTGCAAAACATAGGCCGTGGGCACAGCCGCGCCCAAAAATACCCGCCCGAAGGCCGGGGCGCCAAGTTCGTCCAGCGGAAAAAGGCCAGAAAAACGGGTCGGCTATAGCCTTGGGGGGTGGGGCTGGCCAACTTCGTCCGCCGGACTCGGAATGGCGCGAGACTTTGCGAGGCACCTCCGTGTACCAAAAATAGGCCGCGGGCACAGCCGCGCCCAAAAATACCCGCCCGAAGATGGTGGTGCAAAAATCCCCCAGCGGAAAAATGGACAAAAAACGGGTGGGCTACAGCCTTGGTGGGGGGCGCGGGCGAAGTTCGTCCGCCGGACTCGGAATGGGGCGAGACTTTGCGAGGGGCCTCGGGGTGCCAAAAATAAGGCGCGGCCAAAGCTACGCCCAAAAATAAGAGCCCGAAGATCGTGGTGCCAAAACCCCCCAGCGGAAAATTGGCCAAAAAACGGGTGGGCTATAGCCTTGGTGGGGGGTGCGGGCGAAGTTCGTCCGCCGGACTCGGAATGGGGAGACACTTTGCGAGGGGCCTCAGGGTGCCAAAAATAAGCCGCGGGCAAAGCCGCGCCCAAAAATAAGTGCCCGAAGGTCGTGGTGCCAAAACCCCCCAGCGGAAAAATGGCCAAAAAACAGGTGGGCTACAGCCTTGGTGGGGGGCGCGGGCGAAGTTCGTCCGCCGGACTCGGAATGGGGAGAGACTTTGCGAGGGGCCTCGGGGTGCCAAAAATAAACAGCGGGCAAAGACGCGCCCAAAAATAAGCGCCCGAAGGTCGTGGTGCCAAAACCCCCCAGCGGAAAAATGGCCAAAAAACGGGTGGGCTATAGCCTTGGTGGGGGGCGCGGGCGAAGTTCGTCCGCCGGACTCGGAATGGGATGAGACTTTGCGGGGGGCCTCGGGGTGCCAAAACTAAGCCGCGGGCAAAGCCGCACCCAAAAATAAGCTCCTGAAGATTGTGGTGCCAAAACCCCCCAGCGGAAAAATCGCCAAAAAACGGGTGGGCTATAGCCTTGGTGGGGGGCGCGGGCGAAGCTCGGAATGGGGCGAGACTTTATGAGGGGCCTCGGGGTGCCAAAAATAAAACGCGGGCAAAGCCGCGCCCAAAAATAAGCGCCCGAAGGTCGTGGTGCCAAAACCCCCCAGCGGAAAAATGGACAAAAAACGCGTGGGCTATAGCCTTGGTGGGGGGCGCGGGCGAAGTTCGTCCGCCGGACTCGGAATGGGGCGAGACTTTGCGAGGGGCCTCGGGGTGCCAAAAATAATCCGCTACCAAAGCCGCGCCCAAAAATAAGAGCTCGAAGATCGTGGTGCCAAAACCCCCCAGCGGAAAATTGGCCAAAAAACGGGTGGGCTATAGCCTTGGTGGGGGGTGCGGGCGAAGTTCGTCCGCCGGACTCGGAATGGGGCGACACTTTGCGAGGGGCCTCGGGGTGCCAAAAATAAGCCGCGGGAAAAGCCGCGCCCAAAAATAAGCGCCCGAAGGTCGTGGTGCCAAAACCCCCCAGCGGAAAAATGACCAAAAAACGGGTGGGCTATAACCTTGGTGGGGGGCGCGGGGAAAGTTCGTCCGCGGGACTCGGAATGGGGCGAGGCTTTGCGAGGGGCCTCAGGGTGCCAAAACTAAGCCGTAGGCAAAGCCGCGCCCAAAAATAACCGCCCGAAGATCGTGGTGCCAAAACCCCCAAGCGGAAAAATGGCCAAAAAACGGGTGGGCTATAGCCTTGGTGGAGGTCGCGGGCAAAGTTCGTCTGCCGGACTCGGAATGGGGCGAGGCTTTGCGAGGGGCCTCAGGGTGCCAAAAATAAGCCGCAGGCAAAGCCGCGCCCGAAAATAACCGCCCGAAGATCGTGGTACCAAAACCCCCAAGCGGAAAAATGGCCAAAAAACGGGTGGGCTATAGCCTTGGTGGAGGTCGCGGGCGAAGTTCGTCCGCCGGACTCGGAATGGGGCAAGACTTGGCGAGGGGCCTCGGGGTGCCAAAAATAAGCCGCGGGCAAAGCCGCGCCCAAAAATAACCGCCCGAAGATCGTGGTACCAAAACCCCCCAGCGGAAAAATGGCCAAAAAAAGGGTGGGCTATAGCCTTGGTGGGGGGCGCGGGCGAAGTTCGTCCGCCGGACTCGGAATGGGGCGAGACTTTGCGAGGGGCCTCGGGGTGCCAAAAATAAGTTGCGGGAAAAGCCGCGGCCAAAAATAAGCGCCCGAAGGTTGTGGTGCCAAAACCCCCCAGCGGAAAAATGGCCAAAAAACGGGTGGGCTATGGCCTTGGTGGGGGGCGCGGGCGAAGTTCGTCCGCCGGACTCGGAATGGGACGAGACTTTGCGGGGGACCTCGGGGTGCCAAAAATAAGCCGCGGGCAAAGCCGTACCCAAAAATAAGCGCCTGAAGATTGTGGTGCCAAAACCCCCCAGCGGAAAAATCGCCAAAAAACGGGTGGGCTATAGCCTTGGTGGGGGGCGCGGGCGAAGCTCGGAATGGGGCGAGACTTTATGAGGGGCCTCGGGGTGCCAAAAATAAAACGCGGGCAAAGCCGCGCCCAAAAATAAGCGCCCGAAGGTCGTGGTGCCAAAACCCCCCAGCGGAAAAATGGACAAAAAACGGGTGGGCTATAGCCTTGTGGGGGCGCGCAGCGAAGTTCGTCCACCGGACTCGGAATGGGGCGAGACTTTGCGGGGGGCCTCGGGGTGCCAAAAATAAGCCGCGGGCAAAGCCGCACCCAAAAATAAGCGCCCGAAGATCGTGGTGCCAAAACTCCCCAGCGGAAAAATGGCCAAAAAACGGGTGGGCTATAGCCTTGGTGGGGGGCGCGGGCGAGGTTCGCCCGCCAGACTCGGAATGGGGCGAGACTTTGCGAGGGGCGTCGGGGTGCCAAAAATAAGCCGCGGCCAAAGCCGCGCCCAAAAATAAGCGCCCGAAGATCGTGGTGCCAAAATCCCCCAGCGGAAAAATGGCCAAAAAACGGGTGGGCTATAGCCTTGGTCGGGGGCGCGGGCAAAGTTCGTCCGCCGGAATCGGAATGAGGCGAGCCTTTGCGAGGGGTCTCGGGGTACCAAAAATAAACCGCGGGAAAATCTGCGCCCAAAAAGAAGCGCCCGAAGGTCGTGTTGCCGAAACCCCCCTGCGGAAAAATGGCCAAAAAACGGGTGGGCTATAGCCTTGGTGGGGGGCGCGGGCGATGTTCGTCCGCCGGACTCGGAATGGGACGAGACTTTGCGAGGGGCCTCGGGGTTCCAAAAATAAGCCGCGGAAAAAGCCGCGCCCCAAAATAAGCGCCCGACGGTCGTGGTGCCAAAACCCCCCAGCGGAAAAATGGCAAAAAAACGGGTGGGCTATAGCCTTGGTCGGGGGCGCGGGCGAAGTTCGTCCGCCGGAATCGGAATGAGGCGAGCCTTTGCGAGGGGCCTCGGGGTACCAAAAATAAGCCGCGGGAAAATCCGCGCCCAAAAATAAGCGCCCGAAGGTCGTGTTGCCGAACCCCCCCTGCGGAAAAATGGCCAAAAAACGGGTGGGCTATAGCCTTGGTGGGGGGCGCGGGCGATGTTCGTCCGCCGGACTCGGAATTGGACGAGACTTTGCGAGGGGCCTCGGGGTTCCAAAAATAAGCCGCGGACAAAGCCGCGCCCTAAAATAAGCACCCGACGATCGTGGTGCCAAAACCCCCCAGCGGAAAAATGGCAAAAAAACGGGTGGGCTATAGCCTTGGTGGGAGGTGCGGGCGAAGTTCGTCCGCCGGACTCGGAATGGGGCGAGACTTTGTGAGGGGCCTCGGGGTGTCAAAAATAAGCCGCGCCCAAAAATAAGCGCCCGAAGATCGTGGTGCCAAAACTCCCCAGCGGAAAAATGGCCAAAAAACGGGTGGGCTATAGCCTTGGTGGGGGGCGCGGGCAAAGTTCGCCCGCCAGACTCGGAATGGGGCGAGACTTTGCGAGGGGCCTCGGGGTGCCAAAAATAAGCCGCGGGCAAAGCCGCGCCCAAAAATAAGCGCCCGAAGATCGTGGTGCCAAAACCCCCCAGCGGAAAAATGGCCAAAAAACGGGTGGGCTATAGCCTTGGTGGGGGGCGCGGGCGAAGTTCGTCCGCCGGACTCGGAATGGGACGAGACTTTGCGAGGGGCCTTGGGGTGTAAAAAATAAGCCGCGGGCAAAGCTGCACCCAAAAAATAAGCGCCCGAAGATCGTGGTGCCAAAACCCCCCAGCAGAAAAATGGCCAAAAAACGGGTGGGCTATAGCCTTGGTCGGGGGCGCGGCCGAAGTTCGTCCGCCGGTCTCGGAATGCGACGAGACTTTGCGAGGGGCCTCGGGGTGCGAAAAATAAAGCGCGGACAAAGCCGCGCCCAAAAATAAGCGCCCGGCGGTCGTGGTGCCAAAACCCCCCAGCGGAAAAATGGCAAAAAAACGGGTAGGCTATAGCCTTGGCGGGGGCTGCGGGCGAAGTTCGTCCGCCGGACTCGGAATGGGGCGAGACTTTGTGGGGGGCCTCGGGGTGACAAAAATAAGCCGCGCCCAAAAATAAGTGCCCGAAGATCGTGGTGCCAAAACTCCCCAGCGGAAAAATGGCCAAAAAACGGGTGGGCTATAGCCTTGGTGGGGGGCGCGGGCGAAGTTTGCCCGCCAGACTCGGAATGGGGTGAGACTTTGCGAGGGGCCTCGAGGTGCCAAAAATAAGCCGCGGGCAAAGCCGCGCCCGAAAATAACCGCCCGAAGATCGTGGTACCAAAACCCCCAAGCGGAAAAATGGCCAAAAAACGGGTGGGCTATAGCCTTGGTGGAGGTCGCGGGCGAAGTTCGTCCGCCGGACTCGGAATGGGGCGAGACTTGACGAGGGGCCTCGGGGTGCCAAAAATAAGCCGCGGGCAAAGCCGCGCCCAAAAATAACCGCCCGAAGATCGTGGTACCAAAACCCCCCAGCGGAAAAATGGCCAAAAAAAGGGTGGGCTATAGCCTTGGTGGGGGGCGCGGGCGAAGTTCGTCCGCCGGACTCGGAATGGGGCGAGACTTTGCGAGGGGCCTCGGGGTGCCAAAAATAAGTTGCGGGAAAAGCCGCGGCCAAAAATAAGCGCCCGAAGGTTGTGGTGCCAAAACCCCCCAGCGGAAAAATGGCCAAAAAACGGGTGGGCTATGGCCTTGGTGGGGGGCGCGGGCGAAGTTCGTCCGCCGGACTCGGAATGGGACGAGACTTTGCGGGGGACCTCGGGGTGCCAAAAATAAGCCGCGGGCAAAGCCGTACCCAAAAATAAGCGCCTGAAGATTGTGGTGCCAAAACCCCCCAGCGGAAAAATCGCCAAAAAACGGGTGGGCTATAGCCTTGGTGGGGGGCGCGGGCGAAGCTCGGAATGGGGCGAGACTTTATGAGGGGCCTCGGGGTGCCAAAAATAAAACGCGGGCAAAGCCGCGCCCAAAAATAAGCGCCCGAAGGTCGTGGTGCCAAAACCCCCCAGCGGAAAAATGGACAAAAAACGGGTGGGCTATAGCCTTGGTGGGGGGCGCTGGCGAAGTTCGTCCACCGGACTCGGAATGGGGCGAGACTTTGCGGGGGGCCTCGGGGTGCCAAAAATAAGCCGCGGGCAAAGCCGCACCCAAAAATAAGCGCCCGAAGATCGTGGTGCCAAAACTCCCCAGCGGAAAAATGGCCAAAAAACGGGTGGGCTATAGCCTTGGTGGGGGGCGCGGGCGAGGTTCGCCCGCCAGACTCGGAATGGGGCGAGACTTTGCGAGGGGCGTCGGGGTGCCAAAAATAAGCCGCGGCCAAAGCCGCGCCCAAAAATAAGCGCCCGAAGATCGTGGTGCCAAAATCCCCCAGCGGAAAAATGGCCAAAAAACGGGTGGGCTATAGCCTTGGTCGGGGGCGCGGGCAAAGTTCGTCCGCCGGAATCGGAATGAGGCGAGCCTTTGCGAGGGGTCTCGGGGTACCAAAAATAAACCGCGGGAAAATCTGCGCCCAAAAAGAAGCGCCCGAAGGTCGTGTTGCCGAAACCCCCCTGCGGAAAAATGGCCAAAAAACGGGTGGGCTATAGCCTTGGTGGGGGGCGCGGGCGATGTTCGTCCGCCGGACTCGGAATGGGACGAGACTTTGCGAGGGGCCTCGGGGTTCCAAAAATAAGCCGCGGAAAAAGCCGCGCCCCAAAATAAGCGCCCGACGGTCGTGGTGCCAAAACCCCCCAGCGGAAAAATGGCAAAAAAACGGGTGGGCTATAGCCTTGGTCGGGGGCGCGGGCGAAGTTCGTCCGCCGGAATCGGAATGAGGCGAGCCTTTGCGAGGGGCCTCGGGGTACCAAAAATAAGCCGCGGGAAAATCCGCGCCCAAAAAGAAGCGCCCGAAGGTCGTGTTGCCGAACCCCCCCTGCGGAAAAATGGCCAAAAAACGGGTGGGCTATAGCCTTGGTGGGGGGCGCGGGCGATGTTCGTCCGCCGGACTCGGAATTGGACGAGACTTTGCGAGGGGCCTCGGGGTTCCAAAAATAAGCCGCGGACAAAGCCGCGCCCTAAAATAAGCACCCGACGATCGTGGTGCCAAAACCCCCCAGCGGAAAAATGGCAAAAAAACGGGTGGGCTATAGCCTTGGTGGGAGGTGCGGGCGAAGTTCGTCCGCCGGACTCGGAATGGGGCGAGACTTTGTGAGGGGCCTCGGGGTGTCAAAAATAAGCCGCGCCCAAAAATAAGCGCCCGAAGATCGTGGTGCCAAAACTCCCCAGCGGAAAAATGGCCAAAAAACGGGTGGGCTATAGCCTTGGTGGGGGGCGCGGGCAAAGTTCGCCCGCCAGACTCGGAATGGGGCGAGACTTTGCGAGGGGCCTCGGGGTGCCAAAAATAAGCCGCGGGCAAAGCGGCGCCAAAAATAAGCGCCCGAAGATCGTGTTGCCAAAACCCCCCAGCGGAAAAATGGCCAAAAAACGGGTGGGCTATAGCCTTGATGGGGAGCGCGGGCGAAGTTCGTCCGCCGGACTCGGAATGGGACGAGACTTTGCGAGGGGCCTTGGGGTGTAAAAAATAAGCCGCGGGCAAAGCTGCACCCAAAAAATAAGCGCCCGAAGATCGTGGTGCCAAAACCCCCCAGCAGAAAAATGGCCAAAAAACGGGTGGGCTATAGCCTTGGTGGGGGCAGCGGCCGAAGTTCGTCCGCCGGTCTCGGAATGCGACGAGACTTTGCGAGGGGCCTCGGGGTGCGAAAAATAAAGCGCGGACAAAGCCGCGCCCAAAAATAAGCGCCCGGCGGTCGTGGTGCCAAAACCCCCCAGCGGAAAAATGGCAAAAAAACGGGTAGGCTATAGCCTTGGCGGGGGCTGCGGGCGAAGTTCGTCCGCCGGACTCGGAATGGGGCGAGACTTTGTGGGGGGCCTCGGGGTGACAAAAATAAGCCGCGCCCAAAAATAAGTGCCCGAAGATCGTGGTGCCAAAACTCCCCAGCGGAAAAATGGCCAAAAAACGGGTGGGCTATAGCCTTGGTGGGGGGCGCGGGCGAAGTTTGCCCGCCAGACTCGGAATGGGGTGAGACTTTGCGAGGGGCCTCGAGGTGCCAAAAATAAGCCGCGGGCAAAGCCGCGCCCAAAAATAAGCGCCCGAAGGTCGTGGTGCCAAAACCCCCCAGCGGAAAAATGGCCAAAAAACGGGTGGGCTATAGCCTTGGTGGGGGGCGCGGGCGAAGTTCGCCTGCCGGACTCGGAATGGGGCGAGACTTGACGAGGGGCCTCGGGGTGCCAAAAATAAGCTGCGGGCAAAGCCGCGCCCAAAAATAAGCGCCCGAAGATTGTGGTGCCAAAACCCCCCAGCGGAAAAATGGCCAAAAAACGGGTGGGCTATAGCCTTGGTGGGGGGGGCGGGCGAAGTTCGTCCGCCGGACTCGGAATGGGACGAGACTTTGCGAGGGGCCTCGGGGTGTAAAAAATAAGCCGCGGGCAAAGCTGCACCCAAAAAATAAGCGCCCGAAGATCGTGGTGCCAAAACCCCCCAGCAGAAAAATGGCCAAAAAACGGGTGGGCTATAGCCTTGGTCGGGGGCGCTGGCGAAGTTCGTCCGCCGGAATCGGAATGAGGCGAGCCTTTGCGAGAGGCCTCGGGGTACCAAAAATAAGCCGCAGGAAAAGCCACTCCAAAAAATAAGCGCCCGAAGGTCGTGGTGCCAAAACCCCCCAGCGGAAAAATGGCCAAAAAACGGGTGGGCTATAGCCTTGGTGGGGGGCGCGGGCGATGTTCGCCTGCCGGACTCGGAATGGGGCGAGACTTGACGAGGGGCCTCGGGGTGCCAAAAATAAGCCGCGGGCAAAGCCGCACCCAAAAATAAGCGCCCGAAGATTGTGGTGCCAAAACCCCCCAGCGGAAAAATGGCCAAAAAACGGGTGGGCTATAGCCTTGGTGGGGGGCGCGGGCGAAGTTCGTCCGCCGGACTCGGAATGGGACGAGACTTTGCGAGGGGCCTCGGGGTGTAAAAAATAAGCCGCGGGCAAAGCTGCACCCAAAAAATAAGCGCCCGAAGGTCGTGGTGCCAAAACCCCCCAGCAGAAAAATGGCCAAAAAACGGGTGGGCTATAACCTTGGTGGAGGGCGCGTGCGAAGTTCGTTCGCCGGACTTGGAATGGGACGAGACCTTGCGAGTGGCCTCGGGGTGCCAAAAATAAGCCGCGAGCAAAGCCGCGCCCAAAAATAAGCGCCCGAAGGTCGTGGTGCCAAAACCCCCCAGCGGAAAAATGGCCAAAAAACGGGTGGGCTATAGCCTTGGTGGGGGGCGCGGGCGAAGTTCGTCCGCCGGACACGGAATGGGACGAGACTTTGCGAGGGACCTCGGGGTGCCAAAAATAAGCCGCGGGCAAAGCCGCGCCCAAAAATAAGCGCCCGAAGATCGTGGTGCCAAAACCCCCAGCAGAAAAATGGCCAAAAAACGGGTGGGCTATAGCCTTGGTCGGCGGCGCTGGCGAAGTTCGTCCGCCGGAATCGGAATGAGGCGAGCCTTTGCGAGAGGCCTCGGGGTACCAAAAATAAGCCACAGGAAAATCCGCTCCAAAAAATAAGCGCCCGAAGGTCGTGGTGCCAAAACCCCCCTACGGAAAAATGGCCAAAAACGGGTGGGCTATAGCTTTGGTGAGGGGCGCGGGCGAAGTTCGCCCGCCGGACTCGGAATGGGGCGAGACTTGGCAAGGGGCCTCGGGGTGCCAAAAATAAGCCGCGGCCAAAGCTGCGCCCAAAAATAAGCGCCCGAAGATAGTTGTGCCAAAACCCCCCAGCGGAAAAATGGCCAGAAAACGGGTGGGCTATAGCCTTGGTCGGGGGCGCGGCCGAAGTTCGTCCGCCGGACTCGGAATGCGACGAGACTTTGAGAGGGTCCTCGGGGTGCCAAAAATAAGCCGCGGGCAAAGCCGCGCCCAAAAATAAGCGCCCGGCGGTCGTGGTGCCAAAACCCCCCAGCGGAAAAATGGCAAAAAAACGGGTGGGCTATAGCCTTGGCGGGGGGTGCGGGCGAAGTTCGTCCGCCGGACTCGGAATGGGGCGAGACTTTGTGGGGGGCCTCGGGGTGCCAAAAATAAGCCGCGCCCAAAAATAAGCGCCCGAAGATCCTGGTGCCAAAACTCCCCAGCGGAAAAATAGCCAAAAAACGGGTGGGCTATAGCCTTGCTGGGGGGCGCGGGCGAAGTTTGCCCGCCAGACTCGGAATGGGGCGAGACTTTGCGAGGGGCCTCGGGGTGCCAAAAATAAGCCGCGGGCAAAGCCGCGCCCAAAAATAAGCGCCCGAAGGTCGTGGTGCCAAAACCCCCCCGCCGGAAAATGGGCCAAAAACGGGTGGGCGATAGGCGTGGTGGGGGGCGCGGGCGAAGTTCGCCTGCCGGACTCGGAATGGGGCGAGACTTGACGAGGGGCCTCGGGGTGCCAAAAATAAGCCGCGGGCAAAGCCGCGCCCAAAAATAAGCGCCCGAAGATTGTGGTGCCAAAACTCCCCAGCGGAAAAATGGCCAAAAAACGGGAGGGCTATAGCCTTGGTGGGGCGCGGCGAGTTCGTCCGCCGGACTCTGAATGGGGCGAGACTTTGCGAGGGGTCTTGGGGTGCCAAAAATAAGCCGCGGGCAAACCCGCGCCCAAAAATAAGCGCACGAAGGTCGTGGTGCCAAAACCCCCCAGCGGAAAAATGACCAAAAAACGGGCGGGCTATAACCTTGGTGGGGGGCGCGGGCGAAGTTCGTTCGCCGGACTTGGAATGGGACGAGACCTTGCGAGGGGCCTCGGGGTGCCAAAAATTAGCCGCGGGCAAAGCCGCACCCAAAAATAAGTGCCCGAAGGTCGTGGTGCCAAAACCCCCCAGCGGAAAAATGGCCAAAAAACGGGTGGGCTATAGCCTTGGCGGGGGGTGCGGGCGAAGTTCGTCCGCCGGACTCGGAATGGGGCGAGACTTTGTGGGGGGCCTCGGGGTGCCAAAAATAAGCCGCGCCCAAAAATAAGCGCCCGAAGATCCTGGTGCCAAAACTCCCCAGCGGAAAAATGGCCAAAAAACGGGTGGGCTATAGCCTTGGAGGGGGCGCGGCGCGAGTTTGCCCGCCAGGAGACTGGAATGGGGCGAGACTTTGCGAGGGGCCTCGGGTGCCAAAAATAAGCCGCTTGGCAAAGCCGCGCCCAAAAATAAGCGCCCGGCGTTCGTGGTGCCAAAACCCCCCAGCGGAAAAATGGCAAAAAAACGGGTGGGCTATAGCCTTGGCGGGGGGTGCGGGCGAGTTCGTCCGCCGGACTCGAATGGGGCGAGACTTTGTGGGGGCCTCGGGCCAAAAATAAGCCGCGCCCAAAAATAAGCGCCCGAAGATCCTGGTGCCAAAACTCCCAAATGAAAAATGGCCAAAAACGGTGTGGGCTATAGCCTTGCCTGGGGCGCGGGCGAAGTTTGCCCGCCGACTCGAATGGGGCGAGACTTTGTGGGGGGCCTCGGGGTGCCAAAAATAAGCCGCGCCCAAAAATAAGCGCCCGAAGATCCTGGTGCCAAAACTCCCCAGCGGAAAAATGGCCAAAAAACGGGTGGGCTATAGCCTTGGTGGGGGGCGCGGGCGAAGTTTGCCCGCCAGACTCGGAATGGGGCGAGACTTTGCGAGGGGCCTCGGGGTGCCAAACTTTTTGCCAAAGCCGCGCCCAAAAATAAGCGCCCGGCGTTCGTGGTGCCAAAACCCCCCAGCGGAAAAATGGCAAAAAAACGGGTGGGCTATAGCCTTGGCGGGGGGTGCGGGCGAAGTTCGTCCGCCGGACTCGGAATGGGGCGAGACTTTGTGGGGGCCCTCGGGTGCCAAAAATAAGCCGCGCCCAAAAATAAGCGCCCAAGATCCTGGTGCCAAAACTCCCAAATGAAAAATGGCCAAAAACGGGTGGGCTATAGCCTTGGTGGGGGGCGCGGGCGAAGTTTGCCCGCCAGACTCGGAATGGGGCGAGACTTTGCGAGGGCCTCGGGGTGCCAAAAATAAGCCATGGGCAAAGCCGCGCCCAAAATAAGCGCCCGCGGTCGTGGTGCCAAAACCCCCCAGCGGAAAAATGGCAAAAAAACGGGTGGGCTATAGCCTTGGCGGGGGGTGCGGGCGAAGTTCGTCCGCCGGACTCGGAATGGGGCGAGACTTTGTGGGGGGCCTCGGGGTGCCAAAAATAAGCCGCGCCCAAAAATAAGCGCCCGAAGATCCTGGTGCCAAAACTCCCCAGCGGAAAAATGGCCAAAAAACGGGTGGGCTATAGCCTTGCTGGGGGGCGCGGGCGAAGTTTGCCCGCCAGACTCGGAATGGGGCGAGACTTTGCGAGGGGCCTCGGGGTGCCAAAAATAAGCCGCGGGCAAAGCCGCGCCCAAAAATAAGCGCCCGAAGATTGTGGTGCCAAAACTCCCCAGCGGAAAAATGGCCAAAAAACGGGTGGGCTATAGCCTTGGTGGGGGGCGCGGGCGAAGTTCGTCCGCCGGACTCTGAATGGGGCGAGACTTTGCGAGGGGTCTTGGGGTGCCAAAAATAAGCCGCGGGCAAACCCGCGCCCAAAAATAAGCGCACGAAGGTCGTGGTGCCAAAACCCCCCAGCGGAAAAATGACCAAAAAACGGGTGGGCTATAACCTTGGTGGGGGGCGCGGGCGAAGTTCGTTCGCCGGACTTGGAATGGGACGAGACCTTGCGAGGGGCCTCGGGGTGCCAAAAATTAGCCGCGGGCAAAGCCGCACCCAAAAATAAGTGCCCGAAGGTCGTGGTGCCAAAACCCCCCAGCGGAAAAATGGCCAAAAAACGGGTGGGCTATAGCCTTGGCGGGGGGTGCGGGCGAAGTTCGTCCGCCGGACTCGGAATGGGGCGAGACTTTGTGGGGGGCCTCGGGGTGCCAAAAATAAGCCGCGCCCAAAAATAAGCGCCCGAAGATCCTGGTGCCAAAACTCCCCAGCGGAAAAATGGCCAAAAAACGGGTGGGCTATAGCCTTGGTGGGGGGCGCGGGCGAAGTTTGCCCGCCAGACTCGGAATGGGGCGAGACTTTGCGAGGGGCCTCGGGGTGCCAAAAATAAGCCGCGGGCAAAGCCGCGCCCAAAAATAAGCGCCCGGCGGTCGTGGTGCCAAAACCCCCCAGCGGAAAAATGGCAAAAAAACGGGTGGGCTATAGCCTTGGCGGGGGGTGCGGGCGAAGTTCGTCCGCCGGACTCGGAATGGGGCGAGACTTTGTGGGGGGCCTCGGGGTGCCAAAAATAAGCCGCGCCCAAAAATAAGCGCCCGAAGATCCTGGTGCCAAAACTCCCCAGCGGAAAAATGGCCAAAAAACGGGTGGGCTATAGCCCGGGTGGGCTATAGCCTTGGTCGGTGCGCGGGCGAAGTTTGCCCGCCAGACTCGGAATGGGGCGAGACTTTGCGAGGGGCCTCGGGGTGCCAAAAATAAGCCGCGGGCAAAGCCGCGCCCAAAAATAAGCGCCTGAAGATTGTGGTGCCAAAACCCCCCAGCGGAAAAATGGCCAAAAAACGGGTGGGCTATAGCCTTGGTGGGGGGCGCGGGCGAAGTTCGTCCGCCGGACTCTGAATGGGGCGAGACTTTGCGAGGGGTCTTGGGGTGCCAAAAATAAGCCGCGGGCAAAGCCCCGCCCAAAAATAAGTGCCCGAAGATTGTGGTGCCAAAACCCCCCAGCGGAAAAATGGCCAAAAAACGGGTGGGCTATAACCTTGGTGGGGGGCGCGGGCGAAGTTCGTTCGCCGGACTTGGAATGGGACGAGACCTTGCGAGGGGCCTCGGGGTGCCAAAAATAAGCTACGGGCAAAGCCGCGCCCAAAAATATGCGCCCGAAGGTCGTGGTGCCAAAACCCCCCAGCGGAAAAATGGCAAAACAAACGGGTGGGCTATAGCCTTGGTCGGGCGTGCGGGCGAAGTTCGTCCGCCGGACTCGGAATGGCGCGAGACTTTACAAGGGGCCTCGGGGTGCCAAAACTAAGCCGCGGGCAAAGCCGCGCCCAAAAATAAGCGCCCGAAGGTCGTGGTACCAAAACCCCCCAGCGGAAAAATGGCCAAAAAACGGGTGGGCTATAGCCTTGGTGGGGGGCGCGGGCGAAGTTCGTCCGCCGGACACGGAATGGGACGAGACTTTGCGAGGGGCCTCGGGGTTCCAAAAATAAGCCGCGGGCCAAGCCACACCCAAAAATAAGCGCCCGAAGATAGTGGTGCCAAAACCCCCCAGCGGAAAAATGGCCAAAAAACGGGTGGTCTATAGCCTTGGTCGGGCGCGCGGGCGAAGTTTGTCCGCCGGACTCGGAATGGCGCGAGACTTTTCGAGGGGCCTCGGGGTGCCAAAAAAAAGCCGCGGGCAAAGCCGCGCCCAAAAATAAGCACCCGAAGGTCGTGGTGCCAAAACCCCCCAGCAGAAAAATGGCAAAAAAACGGGTGGGCTATAGCCTTGGCGGGGGGTGCGGGCGAAGTTCGTCCGCCGGACTCGGAATGGGGCGAGACTTTGTGGGGGGCCTCGGGGTGCCAAAAATAAGCCGCGCCCAAAAATAAGCGCCCGAAGGTCGTGGTACCAAAACCCCCCAGCGGAAAATTGGCCAAAAAACGGGTGGGGGGCGCGGGCGAAGTTCGTCCGCCGGACTCGGAATGGGGCGAGACTTTGCGAGGGGCCACGGGGTGCAAAAAGTAAGCCACGGGAAAATTTGCACCCAAAAATAAGCGCCCGAAGGTCGTGGTACCAAAACCCCCCAGCGGAAAATTGGCCAAAAAACGGGAGGGGGGCGCGGGCGAAGTTCGTCCGCCGGACTCGGAATGGGGCGAGACTTTGCGGGGGGCCTCGGGGTGCCAAAAGTAAGCCTCGGACAAAGCCGCTCCCAAAAATAAGCTCCCGAAGGTCGTGGTGCCAAAACCCCCCAGCGTAAAAATTGCCAAAAAACGGGTGGGTTATAGCCTTGGTGGGGGGCGCGGGCGAAGTTCGTCCGCCGGACTCGGAATGGGACGAGACTTTACGAGGGGCCTCGGGGTGCCAAAATTAAGCCGCGGGCAAAGCCGCGGCCAAAAATAAGCGCCCGAAGGTCGTGGTTCCAAAACCCCCCTGCGGAAAAATGGCCAAAAAACGGGTGGGCTATAGCCTTGGTTGGGGGCGCGGGCGAAGTTCGTCCGCCGGACTTGGAATGGGGCTAGACTTTGCGAGGAGCCTCGGGGTGCCAAAAATAAGCCGCGGGCAAAGCCGCGCCAGAAGATCGTGGTGCCAAAACCCCCCAGCGGAAAAATGGCCAAAAAACGGGTGGGCTATAGCCTTGGTGGGGGGCGCGGGTGAAGTTCGTCCGCCGGACTCGGTATGGGGCGACACTTTGATTGGCGCCTCCGTGTGCCAAAAATAGGCCGCGGGCACAGCCGCACCCAAAAATACCCGCCCGAAGACCGGGGTGCCAAGTTCGTCCAGCGGTAAAAGGCCACAAAAACGGGTGGGCTATAGCCTTGGGGGGTGGGGCTGGCCCACTTCTTCCGCCGGACTCGGAATGGCGCGAGACTTTGCGAGGCACCTCCATGTGCCAAAAATAGGCTGCGGGTACAGCCGCGCCCAAAAATACCCCCCGAAGACCGGGACGCCAAGTTCGTCCAGCGGAAAAAGGCCACAAAAACGGGTGAGCTATAGCCTTGGGGGGTGGGGCTGGCCAACTTCGTCCACCGGACTCGGAATGGCGCGAGACTTTGCGAAACACCTCCGTGTGCAAAAAATGGGCCGCGGGCACAGCCGCGCCCAAAAATACCCGCCCGAAGGCCGGGGCGCCAAGTTCGTCCAGCGGAAAAAGGCCACAAAAACGGGTGGGCTATAGCCTTAGGGGGTGGGGCTGGCCAACTTCGTCCGCCGGACTCGGAATGGCGAGAGACTTTACGAGGCACCTCCGTGTGCCAAAAATAGGCCGCGGGCACATCCGCTCCTAAAAATACCCGACCGAAGACCGGGGTGCCAAGTTCGTCCAGCGGTAAAAGGCCACAAAAACGGGTGGGCTATAGCCTTAGGGGGTGGGGCTGGCCAACTTCGTCCGCCGGACTCGGAATGGCGGGAGACTTTACGAGGCACCTCCGTGTGCCAAAAATAGGCCGCGGGCACATCCGCTCCTAAAAATACCCGACCGAAGACCGGGGTGCCAAGTTCGTCCAGCGGTAAAAGGCCACAAAAACGGGTGGGCTATAGCCTTGGGGGGTGGGGCTGGCCAATTTCGTCCGCCGGACTCGGAATGGCGCGAGACTTTGCGAGGCGCCTCCGTGTGCCAGAAATAGGCCGCGGGCACAGCCGCGCCCAAAAATACCCGCCCGAAGTCCGTGGTGCCAAGTTTGTCCAGCGGTAAAAGGCCACAAAAACGGGTGGGCTATAGCCTTGGGGGGGGGGGGGGCTGGCCCACTTCGTCCGCCGGACTCGGAATGGCGTGAGATTTTGCGAGGTACCTCCGTGTGCTAAAAATAGGCCGCGGGCACAGCCGCGCCCAAAAATACCAGCCCGAAGGCCGGGGCGCGAAGTTCGTCCAGCGGAAAAACGCCACAAAAACGGGTGGGCTGTAGCCTTGGGGGGTGGGGCTGGCCAACTTCGTCCGCCGGACTCGGAATGGCGCGAGACTTTGCGAAACACCTCCGTGTGCAAAAAATGGGCCGCGGGCACAGCCGCGCCCAAAAATACCCGCCCGAAGGCCGGGGCGCCAAGTTCGTCCAGCGGAAAAAGGCCACAAAAACGGGTGGGCTATAGCCTTGGGGGGTGGGGCTGGCCAATTTCGTCCGCCGGACTCGGAATGGCGCGAGACTTTGCGAGGCGCCTCCGTGTGCCAGAAATAGGCCGCGGGCACAGCCGCGCCCAAAAATACCCGCCCGAAGTCCGGGACGCCAAAGTTCGTCCAGCGGAAAAAGGCCACAACAACGGGTGGGCCATAGCCTTGGGGGGGGGGGGCTGGCCAACTTCGTCCGCCGGACTCAGAATGGCTCGAGACTTTGCGAGGTACCTCCGTGTGTCAAAAATAGGCCGCGGGCATAGCCGCGCCCAAAAATACCCGCCCGAAGGCCGGGGCGCCAAGTTCGTCCAGCGGAAAAAGGCCACAAAAACGGGTGGGCTATAGCCTTGGGGGGTGGGGCTGGCCAACTTCGTCCGCCGGACTCGGAATGGCGCGAGACTTTGCGAGGCACCTCCGCGTGCAAAACATAGGCCGCGGGCACAGCCGTGTCCAAAATTACCCGCCCGAATTCCGGGGCTCCAAGTTCATCCAGCGGAAAAAGGCCACAAAAACGGGTGGGCTATAGCCTTAGGGGTTGGGGCTGGCAGACTTCATCCGCCGGACTCGGAATGGTGCGAGACTTTGCGAGGCACCTCCGTGTGCCAAAAATAAGCCGCGGGAACAGCCGCGCCCAATAATACCCGCCCGAAAGCCGGGGCGCCAAGTTCGTCTAGCGGAAAAAGGCAACAAAAATGGGTGGGCTATAGCCTTGGGGGGTGGGGCTGGCCGACTTCGTCCGCCGGACTCGGAAAGGCACGAGACTTTGCGAGGCACCTCCGTGTGCAAAAAATAGGCCGCGGGCACAGCCGCGGCCAAAAATACCCGCCCGAAGGCCGGGGCGCCAAGTTCGTCCAGCGGTAAAAGGCCACAAAAACGGGTGGGCTATAGCCTTGGGGGGTGGGGCTGGCCAACTTCGTTAGCCGGACTCGGAATGGCACGAGACTTTGCGAGGCACCTCCGTGTGCCAAAAATAGGCTACGGGCACAGCCGCGCCCAAAAATACCCGCCCTAAGGGCGGGGCGCCAAGTTCGTCCAGCGGAAAAAGGCCACAAAAACGGGTGGGCTATAGCCTTGGGGGGTGGGGCTGGCTAACTTCGTCCGCCGGACTCGGAATGGCGCGAGACTTTGTGAGGCGCCTCCCTGTGCTAAAACTAGCCCGCGGGCACAGCCGCGCCCAAAAATACCCGACCGAAGTCCGGGGCGCCAAGTTCGTCCAGCGGTAAAAGGCCACAAAAACGGGTGGGCTATAGCCTTGGGGGGTGAGGATGGCCAACTTCTCCCGCCGGACTCGGAATGGCGCGAGACTTTACGAGGCGTATACGTGTGCCAAAAATAGGCCGCGGGCACAGCCGCGCCCAAAAATACCCGCCCGAAGGCCGGGACGCCAAAGTTCGTCCAGCGGAAAAAGGACACAACAACGGGTGGGCCATAGCCTTGGGGGGGGGGGCTGGCCAACTTCGTCCGCCGGACTCAGAGTGGCTCGAGACTTTGCGAGGTACCTCCGTGTGCCAAAAATAGGCCGCGGGCATAGCCGAGCCCAAAAATACCCGCCCGAAGGCCGGGGCGCCAAGTTCGTCCAGCGGAAAAAGGCCACAAAAACGGGTGGGCTATAGCCTTGGGGGGTGGGGCTGGCCAACTTCGTCTGCCAGACTCGGAATGGCGCGAGACTTTGCGAGGCACCTCCGCGTGCAAAACATAGGCCGCGGGCACAGCCGTGTCCAAAATTACCCGCCCGAATTCCGGGGCTCCAAGTTCGTCCAGCGGAAAAAGGCCACAAAAACGGGTGGGCTATAGCCTTGGGGGTCGGGGCTGGCAGACTTCATCCGCCGGACTCGAAATGGTGCGAGACTTTGCGAGGCACCTCCGTGTGCCAAAAATAAGCTGCGGGAACAGCCGCGCCCAATAATACCCGCCCGAAGGCCGGGGCGCCAAGTTCGTCCAGCGGTAAAAGGCCACAAAAACGGGTGGGCTATAGCCTTGGGGGGTGGGGCTGGCAAACTTCGTCCGCCGGACACGGAATGGCGCGAGACTTTCCGAGAGCCCTCCGGGTGCCAAAAATAGGCCGCGGACACAGCCGCGCCCAAAAAATCCGCCCAAAGGCCGGGGTGCCAAGTTCGTCCAGCGGAAAAAGGCCACAAAAACGGGTGGGCTATAGTCTTGGGGGGTGGGGCTGGCCAACTTCGTTAGCCGGACTCGGAATGGCACGAGACTTTGCGAGGCACCTCCGTGTGCCAAAAATAGGCTGCGGGCACAGCCGCGCCCAAAAATACCCGCCCGAAGGCCGGGGCGCCAAGTTCGTCCAGCGGAAAAAGGCCACAAAAACGGGAGGGCTATAGCCTTGGGGGGTGGGGCTGGCCCACCTCGTCCGCCAGACTCAGAATGGCGCGAGACTTTACGAGGGGCCTCCGTCTGCCAAAAATAGGCCGCGGGCACAGCCGCGCTCAAAATAACCGCACGAAGGCCGGGGCGCCAAGTTCGTCCAGCGGAAAAAGGCCACAAAAACGGGTGGGCTGTAGCCTTGGGGGGTGGGGCTGGCCCACTTCGTCCGCCGGACTCGGAATGGATCGAGACTTTGCGAGGGCCCTCCATGTGCCAAAAATAGGCCACGGGCACAGCCGCGTCCAAAAATAACCGCCCGAAGGCCGGGCCGAAAGTTCGTCCTGCGGAAAAAGGCCTCAAAAACGGGTGCGCTATAGCCTTGGAGGGTGGGGCTGGCCGACTTCGTCCGCCAGACTCGGAATGGCGCGAGACTTTGCGAGGGGCCTCCGTGTGCGAAAAATAGGCCGCGGGCACAGCCGCGCCCAAAAATATCCACCCGAAGGCCGGGGCGCCAAGTTCGTTCAGCGGAAAAAGGCCACAAAAACGGGTGGGCTATAGCCTTGGGGGGTGGAGCTGGCCCACTTCGTCCGCCGGACACGGAATGGAGCGAGACGTTGCGAGGGCCCTCCGTGTGCCAAAAATAGGCCGTGGGCACAGCCGCGCCCAAAAATAACCGCCCGAAGGCCGGGGCGCCAAGTTCGTCCAGCGGAAAAAGGCCACAAAAAGGGTGGGCTATAGCCTTGGGGGGTGGGTTGGCCAACTTCGTCCGCCGGACTCGGAATGGAGTGAGACGTTGCGAGGGCCCTCCGTGTGCCAAAAATAGGCCACGGACACAGCCGCACCCAAAAATAACCGCCCGAAGGCCGGGGCGCCAAGTTCGTCCAGCGGAAAAAGGACACAAAAACGGGTGGGCTATAGCCTTGTGGGGTGCGGCTTGCCAACTTCGTCCGCCGGACTCGGAATGGCGCGAGACTTTACGAAGGCCCTCCGTGTGCCAAAACTAGGCCGCGGACACAGCCGCGTCCAAAAATAAACGCCCGAAGGCCGGGGCGCCAAGTTCGTCAATCGGAAAAAAGGCCACAAAAACGGGTGGGCTATAGCCTTGGGGGGTTGGGCTGGCCAACTTCGTCCGCCGGACTCGGAATGGCGCGAGACTTTGCGAGGGCCCTCCGGGTGCCAAAAATAAGCCGCGGACACAGCCGCTCCCACAAATAACCGCCCGAAGGCCGGTGCGCCAAGTTCGTCCAGCGGAAAAAGGCCACAAAAACGGGTGGGCTATAGCCTTGGCGGGTGGGGCTGGCCAACTTCGTCCGCCGGACTCGGAATGGCGCGAGACTTTGCGAGGGGCCTCCGTGTGCCAAAAATAGGCCGTGGGCACAGCCGCGCCCAAAAATAACCGCCCGAAGGCCGGGGCGCCAAGTTCGTCCAGCGGAAAAAGGCCACAAAAACGGGTGGGCTGTAACCTTGGGGGGTGGGGCTGGCCAACTTCGTCCGCCGGACTCGGAATGGCGCGAGACTTTACGAGGTCCCTCATTGTGCCAAAAATAGGCCGCGGGGATAGCCATGCCCAAAAGTACCCGACCGAAGGCCGAGGCGCCAAGTTCGTCCAGCGGAAAAAGGCAACAAAACGGGTGGGCTGTAGCCTTGGGGGGTGGGGATGGCCAACTTCGTCCGCCGGACATGGAATGGCGCGAGACTTTGCGACGCACCTCCATGTGCCGAAAATAGGCCGCGGGCACAGCCGCGCCCAAAAATACCCGCCCGAAGGCCGGGGCGCCAAGTTCGTCCAGCGGAAAAAGGCCACAAAAACGGGTGGGCTATAGGCTTGGGGGGTGGGGCTGGCCCACTTCGTCCGCCGGACTCGGAATGGAGGGGGACTTTGCGAGGGCCCTCCGTGTGCCGAAAATAGGCCGCGGGCACAGCCGCGCTCAAAAATAACCGCCCGAAGGCCGGGGCGCTAAGTTCGTCCAGCGGAAAAAGGCCACAAAAACGGGTGGGCTATAGCCTTGGGGGGTGGGGCTGGCCCACTTCGTCCGCCGGACTCGGAATGGTGCGAGCCTTTGCGAGGGGCCTCCGTGTGCCGAAAATAGGCCGCGGGCACAGCCGCGTCCATAAATAACGCCCGAAGGCCGGGGCGCCAAGTTCGTCCAGCGGAAAAAGGCCACAAAAACGGGTGGGCTATAGCCTTGGGGGGTGGGGCTGGCCCACCTCGTCCGCCAGACTCGGAATGGCGCGAGACTTTGCGAGGGGCCTCCGTCTGCCAAAAATAGGCCGCGGGCACAGCCGCGCTCAAAATAACCGCACGAAGGCCGGGGCGCCAAGTTCGTCCAGCGGAAAAAGGCCACAAAAACGGGTGGGCTGTAGCCTTGGGGGGTGGGGCTGGCCAACTTCGTCCGCCGGACTCGGAATGGATCGAGACTTTGCGAGGGCCCTCCGTGTGCCAAAAATAGGCCACAGGCACAGCCGCGCCCAAAAATAACCGCCCGAAGGCCGGGGCGCTAAGTTCGTCCAGCGGAAAAAGGCCACAAAAACGGGTGGGCTATAGCCTTGGGGGGTGGGGCTGGCCAACTTCGTCCGCCGGACTCGGAATGGTGCGAGCCTTTGCGAGGGGCCTCCGTGTGCCGAAAATAGGCCGCGGGCACAGCCGCGTCCATAAATAACGCCCGAAGGCCGGGGCGCCAAGTTCGTCCAGCGGAAAAAGGCCACAAAAACGGGTGGGCTATAGCCTTGGGGGGTGGGGCTGGCCCACCTCGTCCGCCAGACTCAGAATGGCGCGAGACTTTGCGAGGGGCCTCCGTCTGCCAAAAATAGGGTGTGGGCACAGCCGCGCTCAAAATAACCGCACGAAGGCCGGGGCGCCAAGTTCGTCCAGCGGAAAAAGGCCACAAAAACGGGTGGGCTGTAGCCTTGGGGGGTGGGGCTGGCCAACTTCGTCCGCCGGACTCGGAATGGATCGAGACTTTGCGAGGGCCCTCCGTGTGCCAAAAATAGGCCACGGGCACAGCCGCGCCCAAAAATAACCGCCCGAAGGCCGGGCCGAAAGTTCGTCCAGCGGAAAAAGGCCTCAAAAACGGGTGCGCTATAGCCTTGGGGGGTGGGGCTGGCCGACTTCGTCCGCCGGACTCGGAATGGCGCGAGACTTTGCGAGGGGCCTCCGTGTACGAAAAATAGGCCGCGGGTGCAGCCGCGCCCAAAAACAACCACCTGAAGACCGGGGCGCCGAGTTCGTCCCGCCGAAAAAGGCCACAAAAACGGGTAGGCTATAGCCTTGTTGGGTGGGGCTGGCCAACTTCGTCCGCCAGACTCGGAATGGGTCGAGACTTTGCGAGGGCCCTCCCTATTCCATAAATAGGCCACGGGCACAGCCGTGCCGAAAAATAACAGCCCGAAGGCCGGGACGAAAGTTCGTCCAGCGGAAAAAGACCTCAAAAACGGGTGGGCTATAGCCTTGGGTGGTGGGGCTGGCCCACTTCGTCCGCCGGACTCGGAACGGCGCGAGACTTTGCGAGGGGCCTCCATGTGCCAAAAATAGGCCGCGGGCACAGCCGCGCCCAAAAATAAACGCCCGAAGGCCGGGGCGCCAAGTTCGTCCAGCGGAAAAAGGCCACAAAAACGGGTGGGCTGTAGCCTTGGGGGGTGGGGCTGGCCCACTTCGTCCGCCGGACTCGGAATGGATCGAGACTTTGCGAGGGCCCTCCGTGTGCCAAAAATAGGCCACGGGCACAGCCGCGTCCAAAAATAACCGCCCGAAGGCCGGGCCGAAAGTTCGTCCTGCGGAAAAAGGCCTCAAAAACGGGTGCGCTATAGCCTTGGGGGGTGGGGCTGGCCGACTTCGTCCGCCAGACTCGGAATGGCGCGAGACTTTGCGAGGGGCCTCCGTGTGCGAAAAATAGGCCGCGGGCACAGCCGCGCCCAAAAATATCCACCCGAAGGCCGGGGCGCCAAGTTCGTTCAGCGGAAAAAGGCCACAAAAACGGGTGGGCTATAGCCTTGGGGGGTGGGGCTGGCCCACTTCGTCCGCCGGACTCGGAATGGAGCGAGACGTTGCGAGGGCCCTCCGTGTGCCAAAAATAGGCCGTGGGCACAGCCGCGCCCAAAAATAACCGCCCGAAGGCCGGGGCGCCAAGTTCGTCCAGCGGAAAAAGGCCACAAAAAGGGTGGGCTATAGCCTTGGGGGGTGGGTTGGCCAACTTCGTCCGCCGGACTCGGAATGGAGTGAGACGTTGTGAGGGCCCTCCGTGTGCCAAAAATAGGCCACGGACACAGCCGCACCCAAAAATAACCGCCCGAAGGCCGGGGCGCCAAGTTCGTCCAGCGGAAAAAGGACACAAAAACGGGTGGGCTATAGCCTTGTGGGGTGCGGCTTGCCAACTTCGTCCGCCGGACTCGGAATGGCGCGAGACTTTACGAGGGCCCTCCGTGTGCCAAAAATAGGCCGCGGACACAGCCGCGTCCAAAAATAACGCCCGAAGGCCGGGGCGCCAAGTTCGTCCAGCGGAAAAAGGCCACAAAAACGGGTGGGCTATAGCCTTGGGGGGTGGGGCTGGCCCACTTCGTCCGCCGTACTCGGAATGGCGCAAGACTTTGCGAGGGGCCTCCGTGTGCCAAAAATAGGCCGCGGGCACAGCTGCGCCCAAAAGTAACCGCCCGAAGGCCGGGGCGCCAAGTTCGTCCAGCGGAAAAAGGCCACAAAAACGGGTGGGCTATAGCCTTGGGGGGTGGGGCTGGCCCACTTCGCCCGCCAGACTCAGAATGGCGCGAGACTTTGCGAGGGGACTCCGTCTGTCAAAAATAGGCCGCGGGCACAGCCGCGCCCAAAAATAACCGCACGAAGGCCGGGGCGCCAAGTTCGTCCAGCGGAAAAAGGCCACAAAAACGGGTGGGCTATAGCCTTGGGGGGTGGGGCTGGCCAACTTCGTCCGCCGCACTCGGAATGGCGCGAGACTTTGCGAGGGGCCTCCGTGTGCCAAAAATAGGCCGCGGGCACGGCCGCGTCCAAAAATAACCACCCGAAGACCGGGGCGCCAAGTTCGTCCCGCGGAAAAAGGCCACAAAAACGGGTGGGCTATAGCCTTGTTGGGTGGGGCTGGCCAACTTCGTCCGCCGGACTCGGAATGGGTCGAGAATTTGCGAGGGCCCTCCGTGTGCCAAAAATAGGCCACGGGCACAGCCGTGCCCAAAAATAACAGCCCGAAGGCCGGGACGAAAGTTCGTCCAGCGGAAAAAGGCCTCAAAAACGGGTGGGCTATAGCCTTGGGGGGTGGGGCTGGCCCACTTCGTCCGCCGGACTCGGAATGGCGCGAGACTTTGCGAGGGGCCTCCGTGTGCCAAAAATAGGCCGCGGGCACAGCCGCGCCCAAAAATAAACTCCCGAAGGCCGGGGCGCCAAGTTCATCCAGCGGAAAAAGGCCACAAAAACGGGTGGGCTATAGCCTTCGGGGGTGGGGATGGCCAACTTCGTCCGCCGGACTCGGATTGGAGCGAGACTTTGCGAGGGTCCTCCGTGTGCCAAAAATAGGCCTGGGGAACAGCCGCGCCCAAAAATAACCTCCCGAAGGCCGGGGCGCCAAGTTCGTCCAGCGGAAAAAGGCCACAAAAAAGGGTGGGCTATAGCCTTGGGGGGTGGGGCTGGCCCACTTCGTCCGCCGGACTCGGAATGGTGCGAGCCTTTGCGAGGGGCCTCCGTGTGCGAAAAATAGGCCGCGGGCACAGCCGCGCCCAAAAATATCCACCCGAAGGCCGGGGCGCCAAGTTCGTTCAGCGGAAAAAGGCCACAAAAACGGGTGGGCTATAGCCTTGGGGGGTGGGGCTGGCCCACTTCGTCCGCCGGACTCGGAATGGAGCGAGACGTTGCGAGGGCCCTCCGTGTGCCAAAAATAGGCCGTGGGCACAGCCGCGCCCAAAAATAACCGCCCGAAGGCCGGGGCGCCAAGTTCGTCCAGCGGAAAAAGGCCACAAAAAGGGTGGGCTATAGCCTTGGGGGGTGGGTTGGCCAACTTCGTCCGCCGGACTCGGAATGGAGTGAGACGTTGTGAGGGCCCTCCGTGTGCCAAAAATAGGCCACGGACACAGCCGCACCCAAAAATAACCGCCCGAAGGCCGGGGCGCCAAGTTCGTCCAGCGGAAAAAGGACACAAAAACGGGTGGGCTATAGCCTTGTGGGGTGCGGCTTGCCAACTTCGTCCGCCGGACTCGGAATGGCGCGAGACTTTACGAGGGCCCTCCGTGTGCCAAAAATAGGCCGCGGACACAGCCGCGTCCAAAAATAACGCCCGAAGGCCGGGGTGCCAAGTTCGTCCAGCGGAAAAAGGCCACAAAAACGGGTGGGCTATAGCCTTGGGGGGTGGGGCTGGCCAACTTCGTCCGCCGGACTCGGAATGGGTCGAGACTTTGCGAGGGCCCTCCCTATTCCATAAATAGGCCACGGGCACAGCCGTGCCCAAAAATAACAGCCCGAAGGCCGGGACGAAAGTTCGTCCAGCGGAAAAAGACCTCAAAAACGGGTGGGCTATAGCCTTGGGTGGTGGGGCTGGCCCACTTCGTCCGCCGGACTCGGAACGGCGCGAGACTTTGCGAGGGGCCTCCATGTGCCAAAAATAGGCCGCGGGCACAGCCGCGCCCAAAAATAAACGCCCGAAGGCCGGGGCGCCAAGTTCGTCCAGCGGAAAAAGGCCACAAAAACGGGTGGGCTATAGCCTTGGGGGGTGGGGATGGCCAACTTTGTCCGCCGGACTCGGATTTGAGCGAGACTTTGCGAGGGTCCTCCGTGTGCCAAAAATAGGCCGCGGGAACAGCCGCGCCCAAAAATAACCGCACGAAGGCCGGGGCGCCAAGTTCGTCCAGCGGAAAAAGGCCACAAAAACGGGTGGGCTATAGCCTTAGGGGGTGGGGCTGGCCAACTTCGTCCGCCGCACTCGGAATGGCGCGAGACTTTGCGAGGGGCCTCCGTGTGCCAAAAATAGGCCGCGGGCACGGCCGCGTCCAAAAATAACCACCCGAAGACCGGGGCGCCAAGTTCGTCCCGCGGAAAAAGGCCACAAAAACGGGTGGGCTATAGCCTTGTTGGGTGGGGCTGGCCAACTTCGTCCGCCGGACTCGGAATGGGTCGAGAATTTGCGAGGGCCCTCCGTGTGCCAAAAATAGGCCACGGGCTCAGCCGTGCCCAAAAATAACAGCCCGAAGGCCGGGACGAAAGTTCGTCCAGCGGAAAAAGGCCTCAAAAACGGGTGGGCTATAGCCTTGGGGGGTGGGGCTGGCCCACTTCGTCCGCCGGACTCGGAATGGCGCGAGACTTTGCGAGGGGCCTCCGTGTGCCAAAAATAGGCCGCGGGCACAGCCGCGCCCAAAAATAAACTCCCAAAGGCCGGGGCGCCAAGTTCATCCAGCGGAAAAAGGCCACAAAAACGGGTGGGCTATAGCCTTGGGGGGTGGGGATGGCCAACTTCGTCCGCCGGACTCGGATTGGAGCGAGACTTTGCGAGGGTCCTCCGTGTGCCAAAAATAGGCCTGGGGTACAGCCGCGCCCAAAAATAACCTCCCGAAGGCCGGGGCGCCAAGTTCGTCCAGCGTAAAAAGGCCACAAAAACGGGTGGGCTATAGCCTTGGGGGGTGGGGCTGGCCCACTTCGCCCGGCAGACTCAGAATGGCGCGAGACTTTGCGAGGGGACTCCGTCTGTCAAAAATAGGCCGCGGGCACAGCCGCGCCCAAAAATAACCGCACGAAGGCCGGGGCGCCAAGTTCGTCCAGCGGAAAAAGGCCACAAAAACGGGTGGGCTATAGCCTTAGGGGGTGGGGCTGGCCAACTTCGTCCGCCGCACTCGGAATGGCGCGAGACTTTGCGAGGGGCCTCCGTGTGCCAAAAATAGGCGCGCACGGCACGGCGCGTCCAAAATAACCACCCGAAGACCGGGGCGCCAAGTTCGTCCCGCGGAAAAAGGCCACAAAAACGGGTGGGCTATAGCCTTGTTGGGTGGGGCTGGCCAACTTCGTCCGCCGGACTCGGAATGGGTCGAGAATTTGCGAGGGCCCTCCGTGTGCCAAAAATAGGCCACGGGCACAGCCGTGCCCAAAAATAACAGCCCGAAGGCCGGGACGAAAGTTCGTCCAGCGGAAAAAGGCCTCAAAAACGGGTGGGCTATAGCCTTGGGGGGTGGGGCTGGCCCACTTCGTCCGCCGGACTCGGAATGGCGCGAGACTTTGCGAGGGGCCTCCGTGTGCCAAAAATAGGCCGCGGGCACAGCCGCGCCCAAAAATAAACTCCCAAAGGCTGGGGCACCAAGTTCATCCAGCGGAAAAAGGCCACAAAAACGGGTGGGCTATAGCCTTGGGGGGTGGGGATGGCCAACTTCGTCCGCCGGACTCGGATTGGAGCGAGACTTTGCGAGGGTCCTCCGTGTGCCAAAAATAGGCCTGGGGTACAGCTGCGCCCAAAAATAACCTCCCGAAGGCCGGGGCGCCAAGTTCGTCCAGCGGAAAAAGGCCACAAAAACGGGTGGGCTATAGCCTTGGGGGGTGGGGCTGGCCCACTTCGTCCGCCGGACTCGGAATGGTGCGAGCCTTTGCGAGGGGCCTTCGTGTGCCGAAAATAGGCCGCGGGCACATCCGCGACCAAATATACCCGCCCGAAGGACGCGGCGCCAAGTTCGTCCAGCGGAAAAAGGCCACAAAAACGGGTGGGCTATAGGCTTGGGGGGTGGGGCTGACCAACTTCGTCCGCCGGACTCGGAATGGCGCGAGACTTTGCGAGGCTCCTCCGTGTGCCAAAAATTTGCCGCGGGCACAGTCGCACACAAAAATACCTCCCGAAGGCCGGGGCACCAAGTTCGTCCAGCGGAAAAAGGCCACAAAAACGGGTGGGCTATCGCCTAGGGGGGTGGGGCTGGCCAACTTCGTCTGCCGGACTCGGAATGGTGCGAGACTTTGCGAGGCAACTCCGTGTGCCAAAAATTGGCCGCGGGCACAGTCGCACACAAAAATACCTCCCGAAGGCCGGGGCGCCAAGTTCGTCCAGCGGAAAAAGGCCACAAAAACGGGTGGGCTATAGCCTTGGGGGGTGTTGCTGGCCGACTTCGTCCGCCGGACACGGAATGGCGCGAGACTTTGCGAGGCGCCTCCGTGTGCCAAAAATAGGCCGCGGACACAGCCGCGCCCAAAAATACCGGCCGAAGGCCGGGGCGCCAAGTTCGTCCAGGGGAAAAAGGCCACAACAACGGGTGGGCTATAGCCTAGGGGGGTGGGGCCGGCCAACTTCGTCCGCCGGACTCGGAATGGCACGAGACTTTGCGAGGCGCCTCCGTGTGCCAAAAATAGGCCGCGGGCACAGCCGTGCCTAAAAATACCCACCCGAAGGCCGGGGCGCCAAGTACGTCCAGCGGAAAAAGGCCACAAAAACGGGTGGGCTATAGCCTTGGGGGGTGGGGCTGGCCAACTTCGTCCGCCGGACTCGGAATGGCGCGAGACTTTACGAGGTGTCTCCGTGTGCCAAAAATAGGCCGCGGGCACAGCCGCGCATAAAAATACCCGCCCGAAGGCCGGGCCGCCAAGTTCGTCCAGCGGAAAAAGGCCACAAAAACGGGTGGGCTATAGCCTTTGGGTGTGGGGCTGGCCAACATCGTCCGTCGGACTCGGAATGGCACGAGACTTTACGAGGCACCTTCATGTGCCAAAAATAGGTCGCGGGCACAGCCGCGCCCAAAAATACCCGCCCGAAGGCCGCGGCGCCAAGTTCGTCCAGCGGAAAAAGGCCACAAAAACGGGTGGGCTATAGCCTTGGGGGGTGGGGCTGGCCAACATCGTCCGTCGGACTCCGAATGGCGCGAGACTTTACGAGGCGCCTCCGTGTGCCAAAAATAGGGTACGGGCACAGCCGCGTTCAAAAATACCCGCCCGAAGGCCGGGGCGCCATGTTCGTCCAGCGGAAAAAGGCCACAAAAACGGGTGGGTTATAGCCTTGGGGGGTGGGGCTGGCGAAATTCGTCCGCCGAACTTGGAATGGCGCGAGACTTTGCGAGGCCCCTCCGTGTGCCAAAAATAGGCCGCGGGCACAGCCGCGACCAAAAATAACATCCCGAAGGCCGGTGCGCCAAGTTCGTCCAGCAGAAAAAGTCCACAAAAACGGGTGGGCTATCGCCGGGGGGGGGGGGCTGGCCAACTTCGTCCGCCGGACTCGGAAAGGCGCGAGACTTTGCGAGGCGCCTCCGTGTGACAAAAATAGGCCGCGGGCACATCCGCGACCAAATATACCCGCCCGAAGGCCGCGGCGCCAAGTTCGTCCAGCGGAAAAAGGCCACAAAAACGGGTGGGCTATAGCCTTCTGGGGGTGGGGCTGGCTAACTTCGTCCGCCGGACTCGGAATGCCACGAGACTTTGCGAGGTGCCTCCCTGTGCCAAAATTAGCCCGCGGACACAGCCGCGCCGAAAAATACCCGACCGAAGGCCGGGGCGCCAAGTTCGTCCAGCGGTAAAAGGCCACAAAAATGGTTGGGCTATAGCCATGGGGGGTGGGGCTGCCCAACTTCTCCCGCCGGGCTCGGAATGGCGCGAGACTTTACGAGGAGCATCCGTGTACCAAAAATAGGCCCCGGGCACAGCCGCGCACAAAAATACCCGCCCGAAGGGCGGGACGCCAAGTTCGTCCAGCGGAAAAAGGCCACAACAACGGGCGGGCCATAGCCTTGGGGGGGGGGGCTGGCCAACTTCGTACGCCGGACTCGGAATGGTGCGGTACTTTTCGAGGTGCCTCGGTGTGCCAAAATAGGCCGCGGGCCCAGCCGAGCCCACAAATGCCTGCCCGAAGGCCGGGGCGCCAATTTCATCCCGCGGAAAAAGGCCACAAAAACGGTTGGGCTATAGCCTTGGGGGGTGGGCTGGCCCACTTCGTCCGCCGGACTCGGAATGGCGCTAGACTTTACGAGGTGCCTCCGTGTGCCAAAAATAGGCCGCGGGCACAGCCGCGCCCAAAAATACCCGCCCGAAGGCCGGGGCGCCAAGTTCGTCCAGCGGTAAAAGGCCACAAAAACGGGTGGGCTATAGCCTTTGGGTGTGGGGCTGGCCAACATCGTCCGTCGGACTCGGAATGGCGCGAGACTTTGCGAGGCGCCTCCGTGTGCCAAAAATAGGCCGTGGGCACAGCCGCGCCCAAAAATACCCACCCGAAGGCCGGGGCGCCATGTTCGTCCAGCGGAAAAAGTCCACAAAAACGGGTGGGCTATAGCCTTGGGGGGTGGGGCTGGCCAACTTCGTCTGCCGGACTCGGAATGGCGCGAGACTTTGCGAGGTGCCTCCGTATGCTAAAAATAGGCCGCGGGCACAGCCGCGTCCAAAAATACCCGCCCGAAGGCCGGGGCGCCATGTTCGTCCAGCGGAAAAAGGCCACAAAAACGGGTGGGCTATAGCCTTGGGGGGTGAGGGTGGCCAACTTCGTCCGCCGGACTTGGAATTGCGCGAGACTTTGCGAGGCCCCTCCGTGTGCCAAAAATAGGCCGCGGCCACAGCCGCACCCAAAAATTACCGCCCGAAGGGCGGGGCGCCAAGTTCGTCCAGCGGAAAAAGGCCACAAATACAGGTTGGCTATAGCCTTGGGGGGTGGGGCCGGCAACCTTCGTCCGCCGGACTCGGAATGGGGCGAGACTTTGTGAGCGGTCTCCGTGTGCCAAAAATAGGCCACGGGCACAGCCGCGACCAAAAATAACATCCCGAAGGCCGGTGCGCCAAGTTCGTCCAGCGGAAAAAGGCCACAAAAACGGGTGGGCTATAGCCTTGGGGGGAGGGGCCGGCCAAGTCCGTCCGCCGGACTCGGAATAGGATGAGACTTTGCGAGCGTCCTCCGTGTGCCAAAAATAGGCCGCGGGAACAGCCGCGACCAACAATAACAGCCCGAAGGCCGGTGCGCCAAGTTCGTCCAGCGGAAAAAGGCCACAAAAACGGGTGGGCTATAACCTTGGGGGGTGGGGCTGGCCAAGTTCGTCCGCCGGACTCGGAATCGGATGAGACTTTGCGAACGGCCTCCGTGTGCCACAAATAAGACGCAGGCACAGCCGCGCCCAAAAATAACCGCCCGAAGGCTGGGAAGCCAAGTTCGTCCATCGGAAAAAGGCCACAAAAACGGGTGGGCTATAACCTTGGGGGGTGGGGCTGGCCAAGTTCGTACGCCGGACTCGGAATCGGATGAGACTTTGCGAGCGGCCTCCGTGTGGTAAAAATAGGCCGCGGGCACAGCCGAGACTAAAAATAACCGACCGAAGGCCGGGGCGCCAAGTTCGTCCAGCGGAAACATACCACAAAAACGGGTGGGCTATAGCCTTGGGGGGTGGGGCTGGCCAAGTCCGTCCGCCGGACTCAAAATCGGATGGGACTTTGCGAGCGGCCTCCGCGTACCAAAAATAAGCCGCGGACACAGCCGCGCCAAAAAATAACCAAACGAAGGCCGGGGCGCCATGTTCGTCCAGCGGAAAAATGCCACAAAATCGGGTGGGCTATAGCCTTGGGGGGTGGGGCTCGCCAAGTTCGTCCGCCGGACTCGAAATGGGGCGAGACTTTGCGAGCGGCCTCCGTGTTCCCAAAATAGGACGTGGGCTCTGTCGCAACCAAAAAAAACCATCCGAAGGCCGGCGCGCCAAGTTCGTCCAGCGGAAACAGGCCACAAAAACGGGTGGGCTATAGCCTTGGGGGGTGGGGCCGGCTAAGTACGTCCGCCGGACTCAGAATCGGATGAGACTTTGCGAGCGGCCTCTGTGTGCAACAAAAAGTCCGCGGGCACAGCCGCGCCCAAAAATAACCCCCCAAAGGACAGGGTGCCAAGTTCGTCCAGCGAAAAAGGCCACAAAAACGGGTGGGCTATAGGCTTGGGGGGTGGGGATGGCCAAGTCCGTCCGCCGGACTCAGAATCGGATGGGACTTTACGAGCGGCCTCCGTGTGCCAAAAATAGGTCGCGGGCACAGCCGCGCCCAAAAATAACCGCCCGAAGGCTGGGGCGCCAAGTTCGACCAGCGGAAAAAGGCCACAAAAACGGGTGGGCTATAGCCTTGGGGGGTGGGGCCGGCCAAGTTCGTCCGCCGGACTCGGAATAGGATGAGACTTTACGATCGGCCTCCGTGTGCCAAAAATAGGTCGCGGGCACAGCCGCGCTAAAAAATAACCAAACGAAGGCCGGGGCGCCATGTTCGTCATGCGGAAAAATGCCACAAAATCGGGTGGGCTATAGCCTTGGGGGGTGGGGCTCGCCAAGTTCGTCCGCCGGACTCGAAATGGGGCGAGACTTTGCGAGCGGCCTCCGTGTTCCCAAAATAGGACGTGGGCTCTGTCGCACCCAAAAAAAATCATCCGAAGGCCGGGGCGCCAAGTTCGTCCAGCGGAAACAGGCCACAAAAACGGGTGGGCTATAGCCTTGGGGGGTGCGGCCGGCCAAGTTCGTCCGCCGGACTCGGAATAGGATGAGACTTTGCGAGCGTCCTCCGTGTGCCAAAAATAGGCCGCGGGAATAGCCGCGACCAATAATAACAGCCCGAAGGCCGGTGCGCCAAGTTCGTCCAGCGGAAAAAGGCCACAAAAACGGGTGGGCTATAGCCTTGGGGGGTGGGGCCGGCCAAGTTCGTCCGCCGGACTCGGAATAGGATGAGACTTTGCGATCGTCCTCCGTGTGCCAAAAATAGGCCGCGGGAACAGCCGCGACCAATAATAACAGCCCGAAGGCCGGTGCGTCAAGTTCGTCATGCGGAAAAAGGCCACAAAAACGGGTGGGCTATAGCCTTGGGGGGTCGGGCTGGCCAACTTCATCCGCCGGACTCGGAATGGCGCGAGACTTTCCGAGGCGCCTCCGTGTGCAAAAAATAGGCCGCGGGCACAGCCACGCCCAAAAATACCAGCCCGAAGGCCGGGGCGCCAAGTTTGTCCAGTCCTGCGGAAAATGGCCACAAAAACGGGTTGGCTATAGCCTTGTGGGGTGGGCCTGGCCTACTTCGTCCGCCGGACTCGGAATGGCGCGAGACTTTACTAAGGTGCCTCCGTGTGCCAAAAATAGGCCGCGGGCACAGCCGCGCCCAAAAATGCCCACCCGACAGCCGGGCCGCCAAGTTCGTCCAGCGGAATAAGGCCACAAAAACAGGTGAGCTATAGCCTTGGGGGGTGGGGCAGTCCAACTTCGTCCGCCGGACTCGGAATGGCGCGAGACTTTGCGAGGCATCTTTGTGTGCCAAAAATAGGCCGCGGGCACAGCCGCACCCAAAAATACCCACCCGATGGCCGGGGTGCCAAGTTCGTGCAGCGGAATAAGGGCACAAAAACGGGTGGGCTATAGCATTGGGGGGTGGGGCTGGCCAACTTCGTCCGCCGGACTCGGAATGGCGCGAGACTTTGCTAAGGTGCCTCCGTGTGCCAAAAATAGGCCGCGGCCACAGCCGCGCCCAAAAATACCCACCCGACGGCCGGGCCGCCAAGTTCGTCCAGCGGAATAAGGCCACAAAAACAGGTGGGCTATAGCCTTGGGGGGTGGGGCAGTCCAACTTCGTCCGCCGGACTCGGAATGGCGCGAGACTTTGCGAGGCGTCTCTGTGTGCCAAAAATAGGCCGCGGGCACAGCCGCACCCAAAAATACCCACCCGACGGCCGGGGCGCCAAGTTCGTGCAGCGGAATAAGGGCACAAAAACGGGTGGGCTATAGCATTGGGGGGTGGGGCTGGCCGACTTCGTCCGCCGGACTCGGAATGGCGCGAGACTTAGCGAGGCACCTCTGTGTCCCAAAAATAGACCGCGGCCACAGCCGCACCCAAAAATACCTGCCCGAAGGTCGGGGCGCCAAGTTCGTCCAGCGGAAAAAGGCCACAAAAACGGGTGGGCTATAGCCTTGGGGGGTGGGGCTGGCCAACTTCGTCCGCCGGACTCGGAATGACGCGAGACTTTGTGAGGCACCTCCGTGTGCCAAAAATAGGGCACGTGCTCAGCTGTGCCCAAAAATACCGGCCCGAAGGCCGGGGCGCCAAGTTCGTCCAGCGGAAAAAGGCCACAAAAACGGGTGGGCTATAGCCTTGGGGGGTGGGGCCGGCCAAGTTCGTCCGCCGGACTCGGAATAGGATGAGACTTTGCGATCATCCTCCGTGTGCCAAAAATAGGCCGCGGGAACAGCCGTGACCAATAATAACAGCCCGAAGGCCGGTGCGCCAAGTTCGTCATGCGGAAAAAGGCCACAAAAACGGGTGGGCTATAGCCTTGGGGGGTCGGGCTGGCCAACTTCATCCGCCGGACTCGGAATGGCGCGAGACTTTCCGAGGCGCCTCCGTGTGCCAAAAATAGGCCGCGGGCACAGCCGCGCCCAAAAATACCAGCCCGAAGGCCGGGGCGCCAAGTTTGTCCAGTCCTGCGGAAAATGGCCACAAAAACGGGTTGGCTATAGCCTTGTGGGGTGGGCCTGGCCTACTTCGTCCGCCGGACTCGGAATGGCGCGAGACTTTACTAAGGTGCCTCCGTGTGCCAAAAATAGGCCGCGGGCACAGCCGCGCCCAAAAATACCCACACGACGGCCGGGCCGCCAAGTTCGTCCAGCGGAATAAGGCCACAAAAACAGGTGGGCTATAGCCTTGGGGGGTGGGGCAGTCCAACTTCGTCCGCCGGACTCGGAATGGCGCGAGACTTTGCGAGGCGTCTCTGTGTGCCAAAAATAGGCCGCGGGCACAGCCGTACCCAAAAATACCCACCCGATGGCCGGGGCGCCAAGTTCGTGCAGCGGAATAAGGGCACAAAAACGGGTGGGCTATAGCATTGGGGGGTGGGGCTGGCCAACTTCGTCCGCCGGACTCGGAATGGCGCGAGACTTTGCTAAGGTGCCTCCGTGTGCCAAAAATAGGCCGCGGCCACAGCCGCGCCCAAAAATACCCACCCGACGGCCGGGCCGCCAAGTTCGTCCAGCGGAATAAGGCCACAAAAACCGGTGGGCTATAGCCTTGGGGGGTGGGGCAGTCCAACTTCGTCCGCCGGACTCGGAATGGCGCGAGACTTTGCGAGGCGTCTCTGTGTGCCAAAAATAGGCCGCGGGCACAGCCGCACCCAAAAATACCCACCCGACGGCCGGGGCGCCAAGTTCGTGCAGCGGAATAAGGGCACAAAAACGGGTGGGCTATAGCATTGGGGGGTGGGGCTGGCCGACTTCGTCCGCCGGACTCGGAATGGCGCGAGACTTAGCGAGGCACCTCTGTGTGCCAAAAATAGGGCACGTGCTCAGCTGTGCCCAAAAATACCGGCCCGAAGGCCGGGCCGCCAAGTTCGTCCAGCGGAATAAGGCCACAAAAACAGGTGGGCTATAGCCTTGGGGGGTGGGGCAGTCCAACTTCGTCCGCCGGACTCGGAATGGCGCGAGACTTTGCGAGGCGTCTCTGTGTGCCAAAAATAGGCCGCGGGCACAGCCGCACCCAAAAATACCCACCCGACGGGCGGGGCGCCATGTTCGTGCTGCGGAATAAGGCCACAAACCGGGGTGGGCTATAGCCTTGGGGGGTGGGGCAGTCCAACTTCGTCCGCCGGACTCGGAATGGCGCGAGACTTAGCGAGGCACCTCTGTGTGCCAAAAATAGGGCACGTGCTCAGCTGTGCCCAAAAATACCGGCCCGAAGGCCGGGCCGCCAAGTTCGTCCAGCGGAATAAGGCCACAAAAACAAGTGGGCTATAGCCTTGGGGGGTGGGGCAGTCCAACTTCGTCCGCCGGACTCGGAATGGCGCGAGACTTTGCGAGGCGTCTCTGTGTGCCAAAAATAGGCCGCGGGCACAGCCGCACCCAAAAATACCCACCCGACGGCCGGGGCGCCAAGTTCGTGCAGCGGAATAAGGGCACAAAAACGGGTGGGCTATAGCATTGGGGGGTGGGGCTGGCCGACTTCGTCCGCCGGACTCGGAATGGCGCGAGACTTAGCGAGGCACCTCTGTGTCCCAAAAATAGACCGCGGCCACAGCCGCACCCAAAAATACCTGCCCGAAGGTCGGGGCGCCATGTTCGTCCAGCGGAAAAAGGCCACAAAAACGGGTGGGCTATAGCCTTGGGGGGTGGGGCTGGCCAACTTCGTCCGCCGGACTCGGAATGACGCGAGACTTTGTGAGGCACCTCCGTGTGCCAAAAATAGGGCACGTGCTCAGCTGTGCCCAAAAATACCGGCCCGAAGGCCGGGGCGCCAAGTTCGTCCAGCGGAAAAAGGCCACAAAAACGGGTGGGCTATAGCCTTGGGGGGTGGGGCCGGCCAAGTTCGTCCGCCGGACTCGGAATAGGATGAGACTTTGCGATCATCCTCCGTGTGCCAAAAATAGGCCGCGGGAACAGCCGTGACCAATAATAACAGCCCGAAGGCCGGTGCGCCAAGTTCGTCATGCGGAAAAAGGCCACAAAAACGGGTGGGCTATAGCCTTGGGGGGTCGGGCTGGCCAACTTCATCCGCCCGGACTCGGAATGGCGCGAGACTTTCCGAGGCGCCTCCGTGTGCCAAAAATAGGCCATGCGGGCACAGCCGCGCCCAAAAATACCAGCCCGAAGGCCGGGGCGCCAAGTTAGTCCAGTCCTGCGGAAAATGGCCACAAAACGGGTTGGCTATAGCCTTGTGGGGTGGGCCTGGCCTACTTCGTCCGCCGGACTCGGAATGGCGCGAGACTTTACTAAGGTGCCTCCGTGTGCCAAAAATAGGCCGCGGGCACAGCCGCGCCCAAAAATACCCACACGACGGCCGGGCCGCCAAGTTCGTCCAGCGGAATAAGGCCACAAAAACAGGTGGGCTATAGCCTTGGGGGGTGGGGCAGTCCAACTTCGTCCGCCGGACTCGGAATGGCGCGAGACTTTGCGAGGCGTCTCTGTGTGCCAAAAATAGGCCGCGGGCACAGCCGTACCCAAAAATACCCACCCGATGGCCGGGGCGCCAAGTTCGTGCAGCGGAATAAGGGCACAAAAACGGGTGGGCTATAGCATTGGGGGGTGGGGCTGGCCAACTTCGTCCGCCGGACTCGGAATGGCGCGAGACTTTGCTAAGGTGCCTCCGTGTGCCAAAAATAGGCCGCGGCCACAGCCGCGCCCAAAAATACCCACCCGACGGCCGGGCCGCCAAGTTCGTCCAGCGGAATAAGGCCACAAAAACAGGTGGGCTATAGCCTTGGGGGGTGGGGCAGTCCAACTTCGTCCGCCGGACTCGGAATGGCGCGAGACTTTGCGAGGCGTCTCTGTGTGCCAAAAATAGGCCGCGGGCACAGCCGCACCCAAAAATACCCACCCGACGGCCGGGGCGCCAAGTTCGTGCAGCGGAATAAGGGCACAAAAACGGGTGGGCTATAGCATTGGGGGGTGGGGCTGGCCGACTTCGTCCGCCGGACTCGGAATGGCGCGAGACTTAGCGAGGCACCTCTGTGTGCCAAAAATAGGGCACGTGCTCAGCTGTGCCCAAAAATACCGGCCCGAAGGCCGGGCCGCCAAGTTCGTCCAGCGGAATAAGGCCACAAAAACAAGTGGGCTATAGCCTTGGGGGGTGGGGCAGTCCAACTTCGTCCGCCGGACTCGGAATGGCGCGAGACTTTGCGAGGCGTCTCTGTGTGCCAAAAATAGGCCGCGGGCACAGCCGCACCCAAAAATACCCACCCGACGGCCGGGGCGCCAAGTTCGTGCAGCGGAATAAGGGCACAAAAACGGGTGGGCTATAGCATTGGGGGGTGGGGCTGGCCGACTTCGTCCGCCGGACTCGGAATGGCGCGAGACTTAGCGAGGCACCTCTGTGTCCCAAAAATAGACCGCGGCCACAGCCGCACCCAAAAATACCTGCCCGAAGGTCGGGGCGCCAAGTTCGTCCAGCGGAAAAAGGCCACAAAAACGGGTGGGCTATAGCCTTGGGGGGTGGGGCTGGCCAACTTCGTCCGCCGGACTCGGAATGACGCGAGACTTTGTGAGGCACCTCCGTGTGCCAAAATTAGGGCACGTGCTCAGCTGTGCCCAAAAATACCGGCCCGAAGGCCGGGACGCCAAGTTCGTCCAGCGGAAAAAGGCCACAAAAACGGGTGGGCTATAGCCTTGGGGGGTGGGGCTGGCCCACTTCGTCCGCCGGACTCGGAATGGCACGAGACTTTGCGAGGTGCCTCCGTGTGCCAAAAATAGGTCGCGGGTTCAGCCGCGCCCAAAAATACCCGCCCGAAGGCCGGGGCGCCAAGTTCGTCCAGCGGAAAAAGGCCACAAAAACGGGTGGGTATAGCCTTGGGGGGTGGGGCTGGCCAACTTCGTCCGCCGGACTCGGAATGGCGCGAGACTTTGCGAGGAACCTCCGTGTCCCAAAAATAGGTCGCGGGCACAGCCGCGCCCAAAAATACCGGCCCGAAGGCCGGGGCGCCAAGTTCGTCCAGCGGAAAAAGGCCACAAAAACGGGTGGGCTATAGCCTTGGGGGGTGGGGCTGGCCCATTTCGTCCGCCGGATTCGGAATGGCGCGAGACTTTGCCAGGCGCCTCCGTGTACCAAAAATAGGCCGCGGCTGAAATAGGCCGCGGGCACAGCCGCGGCCAAAAATACCAACCCGAAGGCCGTGGCGCCAAGTTCGTCCAGCGGAAAAAGGCCACAAAAACGGGTGGGCTATAGCCTTGGGGGGTGGGGCTGGCCGACTTCGTCCACCGGACTTGGAATGGGGCGAGACTTTGCGAGGTGCCTCCATGTGCCAAAAATAGGCCGCAGTCACAGCCGCGCCAAAAAATACACGACCGAAGGACGGGTCGCCAAGTTCGTCCAGCGGAAAAAAGCCACAAAAACGGGTGGGCTATAGCCTTGGGGGGTGGGGCTGGCCGACTTCGTCCGCCGGACTCGGAATGGCGCGAGACTTTGCGAGGTGCCTCCGTGTGCCAAAAATAGGCCGCGGGCACAGACGGCCCAAAACTACCCGCCCGAAGGCCGGTGCACCAAGTTCGTCCAGCGGAAAAAGGCCACAAAAACGGGTGGGCTATAGCCTTGGGGGGTGGGGCTGGCCAACTTCGTCCGCCGGACTCGGAATAATGCGAGACTTTGCAAGGCACCTCCGTGTACCAAAAATAGGCCGTGGATACAGCCGCGCCCAAAAATACCTGCCCGAAGGCCGGGGCGCCAAGTTCGTCCAGCGGAAAAAGGCCACAAAAACGGGTGGGCTAAAGCCTTGGGCAGTGGGGCTGGCCAACTTCGTCCGCCGGACTCGGAATGGCGCGAGACTTTGCGAGGTGCCTCCGTGTGCCAAAAATAGGCCATGGACACAGCCGCGCCCAAAAATACCCGCCCGAAGGCCGGGGCTCCAAATTTGTCCAGCGGAAAAAGGCCACAAAAACGGGCTGGCTATAGCCTTGGGGGGTGGGGCTGGCCAACTTCGTCCGCCGGACTCGGAATGGCGCGAGACTTTGCGAGGTGCCTCCGTGTGCCAAAAATAGGCCGCAGACATACCCGCGCCAAAAAATACCCGCCCGAAGGCCGGGGCGCCAAGTTCGTCCAGCGGAAAAAGGCCACAAAAACGGGTGGGCTATAGCCTTGGGCGGTGGGGCTGGCCGACTTCGTCCGCCGGACTCGGAATAATGCGAGACTTTGCAAGGCACCTCCGTGTACCAAAAATAGGCCGTGGATACAGCCGCGCCAAAAAATACACGACCGAAGGACGGGTCGCCAAGTTCGTCCAGTGGAAAAAAGCCACAAAAACGGGTGGGCTATAGCCTTGGGGGGTGGGGCTGGCCGACTTCGTCCGCCGGACTCGGAATGGCGCGAGACTTTGCGAGGTGCCTCCGTGTGCCAAAAATAGGCCGCGGCCACAGACGGCCCAAAACTACCCGCCCGAAGGCCGGTGCACCAAGTTCGTCCAGCGGAAAAAGGCCACAAAAACGGGTGGGCTATAGCCTTGGGGGATGGGGCTGGCCAACTTCGTCCGCCGGACTCGGAATAATGCGAGACTTTGCAAGGCACCTCCGTGTACCAAAAATAGGCCGTGGATACAGCCGCACCCAAAAATACCTGCCCGAAGGCCGGGGCGCCAAGTTCGTCCAGCGGAAAAAGGCCACAAAAACGGGTGGGCTAAAGCCTTGGGCAGTGGGGCTGGCCAACTTCGTCCGCCGGACTCGGAATGGCGCGAGACTTTGCGAGGTGCCTCCGTGTGCCAAAAATAGGCCATGGACACAGCCGCGCCCAAAAATACCCGCCCGAAGGCCGGGGCTCCAAATTTGTCCAGCGGAAAAAGGCCACAAAAACGGGCTGGCTATAGCCTTGGGGGGTGGGGCTGGCCAACTTCGTCCGCCGGACTCGGAATGGCGCGAGACTTTGCGAGGTGCCTCCGTGTGCCAAAAATAGGCCGCAGACATACCCGCGCCAAAAAATACCCGCCCGAAGGCCGGGGCGCCAAGTTCGTCCAGCGGAAAAAGGCCACAAAAACGGGTGGGCTATAGCCTTGGGCGGTGGGGCTGGCCGACTTCGTCCGCCGGACTCGGAATAATGCGAGACTTTGCAAGGCACCTCCGTGTACCAAAAATAGGCCGTGGATACAGCCGCGCCAAAAAATACACGACCGAAGGACGGGTCGCCAAGTTCGTCCAGCGGAAAAAAGCCACAAAAACGGGTGGGCTATAGCCTTGGGGGGTGGGGCTGGCCGACTTCGTCCGCCGGACTCGGAATGGCGCGAGACTTTGCGAGGTGCCTCCGTGTGCCAAAAATAGGCCGCGGCCACAGACGGCCCAAAACTACCCGCCCGAAGGCCGGTGCACCAAGTTCGTCCAGCGGAAAAAGGCCACAAAAACGGGTGGGCTATAGCCTTGGGGGGTGGGGCTGGCCAACTTCGTCCGCCGGACTCGGAATAATGCGAGACTTTGCAAGGCACCTCCGTGTACCAAAAATAGGCCGTGGATACAGCCGCGCCCAAAAATACCTGCCCGAAGGCCGGGGCGCCAAGTTCGTCCAGCGGAAAAAGGCCACAAAAACGGGTGGGCTATAGCCTTGGGCAGTGGGGCTGGCCAACTTCGTCCGCCGGACTCGGAATGGCGCGAGACTTTGCAAGTTGCCTCCGTGTGCCAAAAATAGGCCATGGACACAGCCGCGCCCAAAAATACCCGCCCGAAGGCCGGGGCTCCAAATTTGTCCAGCAGAAAAAGGCCACAAAAACGGGCTGGCTATAGCCTTGGGGGGTGGGGCTGGCCAACTTCGTCCGCCGGACTCGGAATGGCGCGAGAGTTTGCGAGGTGCCTCCGTGTGCCAAAAATAGGCCGCAGACATACCCGCGCCAAAAAATACCCGCCCGAAGGCCGGGGCGCCAAGTTCGTCCAGCGGAAAAAGGCCACAAAAACGGGTGGGCTATAGCCTTGGGCGGTGGGGCTGGCCGACTTCGTCCGCCGGACTCGGAATAATGCGAGACTTTGCAAGGCACCTCCGTGTACCAAAAATAGGCCATGGATACAGCCGCGCCCAAAAATACCTGCCCGAAGGCCGGGGCGCCAAGTTCGTCCAGCGGAAAAAGGCCACAAAAACGGGTGGGCTATAGCCTTGGGAGGTGGGGTTGGCCGACTTCGTCCGCCGGACTAGGAATGGCGCGAGACTTTGCGAGGGGCCTCCTTGTGCCAAAAATAGGCCGTGGGAACAGCCGCGCTGAAAAATAACCGCCCGAAGGCCGGGGCGCCAAGTTCGTCCAGAGGAAAAAGGCCACAAAAACGGGTGGGCTATAGCCTTGGGAGGTGGGGCTGGCCAACTTCGTCCGCCGGACTCGGAATGGCGCAGGACTTTGCGAGGGGCCTCCGTATGCCAAAAATAGGCCGCGGGAACACCCGCGGAGGCTGGGGCGCCAAGTTCGTCCAGCGGGAAAAGGCCACAAAAATGGGTGGGCTATACCCTTGGGGGGTTGGGCTGGCCAACTTCGTCCGCCGGACTGGGAATGGCGCGAGACTTTGCGAGGGGCCTCCGTGTGCCAAACATACGCCACGGGCACAGCCACACCCAAAAATAACCACCCGAAGGTCGGGGCGCCAAGTTCGTCCCGCGGAAAAAGGCCACAAAAACGGGTGGGCTATAGCCTTGGCGGGTGGGTCTGGCCGACATCGTCCGCCGGACTCGGAATGGCGCGAGACTTTGCGAGGGCCCTCCGTCTGCCAAAATTAGGCCGCGGGCACAGCCGTACCCAAAAATAATCTCCCGAAGGCCGGGGCGCCAAGTTCGTCTAGCGGAAAAAGCCACAAAAACGGGTGGGCTATAGCCTTGGGAGGTGGGGCTGGCCAACTTCGTCCGCCGGACTCGGAATGGCGCGAGACTTTACGAGGGGCCTCCGTATGCCAAAAATAGGCCGCGGGAACACCCGTGGAGGCCGGGGTGCCAAGTTCGTCCAGCAGGAAAAGGCCACAAAAATGGGTGGGCTATAGCCTTGGGGGGTTGGGCTGGCCAACTTCGTCCGCCGGACTGGGAATGGCGCGAGACTTTGCGAGGGGCCTCCGTGTGCCAATCATACACCGCGGGCACAGTCACGCCCAAAAAGAACCACCCGAAGGCCGGGGCGCCAATTTCGTCCCGCGGAAAAAGGCCACAAAAACGGGTGGGCTATAGCCTTGGGGGGTGGGGCTGGCCAACTTCGTCCGCCGGACTTGGAATGGCGCGAGACTTTGCGAGGGGCCTCCGTGTGCCAAAAATAGGCCGCGGGAACAGCCGCGCCCAAAAATAACCGCCCGAAGGCCAGGGCGCCAAGTTCGTCCAGCGGAAAAAGGCCACAAAAACGGGTGGGCAATAGCCTTGGGGGGTGGGGCTGGCCAACTTCGTCCGCCGGACTCGGAATGGCGCGAGACTTTACGAGGGGCCTCCTTGTGCCAAAAATTGGCCGCGGGAACAGCCGCGCCTAAAAATAACCGCCCGAAGGCCGGGGCGCCAAGTTCGTCCAGCGGAAAAAGGCCACAAAAACGGGTGGGCTATAGCCTTGGGAGGTGGGGCTGGCCAACTTCGTCCGCCGGACTCGGAATGGCGCGAGACTTTGCGAGGGCCCTCCGTCTGCCAAAAATAGGCCGCGGGCACAGCCGTACCCAAAAATAATAGCCCGAAGGCCGGGGCGCCAAGTTCGTCTAGCGGAAAAAGGCCACAAAAACGGGTGGGCAATAGCCTTGGGGGGTGGGGCTGGCCAACTTCGTCCGCCGGACTCGGAATGGCGCGAGACTTTATGAGCGGCCTCCTTGTGCCAAAAATTGGCCGCGGGAACAGCCGCGCCCAAAAATAACCGCCCGAAGGCCGGGGCGCCAAGTTCGTCCAGCGGAAAAAGGCCACAAAAACGGGTGGGCTATAGCCTTGGGAGGTGGGGCTGGCCAACTTCGTCCGCCGGACTCGGAATGGCGCGAGACTTGCGAGGGCCCTCGTGTGCAAAAAATAGGCCGTGGGAACAGCCGCACCCAAAAATAACCGTACGAAGGCCGGGGCGCCAAGTTCGTCCAGCGGAAAAAGGCCACAAAACGGGTGGGCTATAGCCTTGGGGGTTGGGGCTGGCCAACTCCGTCCGCCGGACTCGGAATGGCGCGAGACTTTACGAGGGGCCTCCGTGTGCCAAAAATAGGCCGCAGGCACAGCCGCGCCCACAAATAACCGCCCGAAGGCCGGGGCGCCAAGTTCATCCAGCGGAAAAAGGTCACAAAAACGGGTGGGCTATAGCCTTGGGAGGTGGGGCTGGCCAACTTCGTCCGCCGGACTCGGAATGGCGCGAGACTTTACGAGGGGCCTCCGTGTGCCTAAAATAGTCCGCGGGCACAGCCGCACCCAAAAATAACCGCCCGAAGGCCGGGGCGCCAAGTTCGTCCAGCGGAAAAAGGCCACAAAAACGGGTGGGCTATAGCCTTGGAAGGTGGGGCTGACCAACTTCGTCCGCCGGACTCTGAATGGCGCGAGACTTTGCGAGGGCCCTCATGTGCAGAAAATAGGCTGCGGGCACAGACGTGCCAAAAAATAACAGTACGAAGGCCGGGGCGCCAAGTTCGTCCAGCGGAAAAAGGCCACACAAACGGGTGGGATATAGCCTTGGGGGGTGGGGCTGGACAACTTCGTCCGCCGGACTCGGAATGGCGCGAGACTTTACGAGGGCCCTCATGTGTAGAAAATAGGCTGCGGGCACAGACGCGCCCAAAAATAACCGTACGAAGGCCGGGGCGCCAAGTTCGTCCAGCGGAAAAAGGCCACAAAACGTGTGGGCTATAGCCTTGGGGGTTGGGGCTGGCCAACTCCGTCCGCCGGACTCGGAACTGCGTGAGACTTTGCGAGGGGCCTCCGTGTGCCAAAAATAGGCCGCAGGCACAGCCGCGCCCAAAAATAACCGCCCGAAGGCCGGGGCGCCAAGTTCGTCCAGCGGAAAAAGGCCACAAAAACGGGTGGGCTATAGCCTTGGGAGGTGGGGCTGGCCAACTTCGTCCGCCGGACTCGGAATGGCGCGAGACTTTACGAGGGGCCTCCGTGTGCCTAAAATAGTCCGCGGGCACAGCCGCGCCCAAAAATAACCTCCCGAAGGCCGGGGCGCCAAGTTCGTCCAGCGGAAAAAGGCCACAAAAACGGGTGGGCTATAGCCTTGGAAGGTGGGGCTGACCAACTTCGTCCGCCGGACTGGGAATGGCGCGAGACTTTGCGAGGGCCCTCCGTGTGCCAAAAATAGGCCATGGGCACAGCCTCGCCAAAAAATAACCCCCCGAAGGCTGGGGCGCTAAGTTCGTCCTGCAAAAAAAGGCCACAAAAACGGGTGGGCTATAGCCTTGGGGGGTGGGGCTGGATAACTTCGTCTACCGGACTCGGAATGGCGCGAGACTTTGCAAGGGATCTCCATGTGCCAAAAATAGGCCGCGGGAGCAGCCGCGCCCAAAAATAACCCCCCGAAGGCCGGGGCGCCAAGTTCGTCCAGCGGAAAAAGGCCATAAAAACGGGTGGGCTATAGCCTTGGGTGGTGGGGCTGGCCAACTTCGTCCGCCGGACTCGGAATGGCGCGAGACTTTGCGAGGGGCCTCCGTATGCCATAAATAGGCCACGGGAACACCCGCAGAGGCCGGGACGCCAAGTTCGTCCAGCGGGAAAGGCCACAAAAATGGGTGGGCCATAGCCTTGGCGGGTGGGGTTGGCCAACTTAGTCCGCCGGACTCGGAATGGCGCGAGACTTTACGAGGGGCCGCTGTGTCCTAAAAATAGGCCGCGGTCACAGCCGCACCCAAAAATAACAGCCCGAAGGCCGGGGCGCCAAGTTCGTCCAGCGGAAAAACCCCACAAAAACGGGTGGGCTATAGCCTTGGGAGGTGGGGCTGGCCTAGTTCGTCCGCCGGACTTGGAATGGCGCGAGACTTTGCGAGGGGCCTCCATGTGCCAAAAATAGGCCGCGGACACAGTCGCGCCCAAAAATAACCACCCGAAGGCCGGGGCGCCAAGTTCGTCCAGCGGAAAAAGGCCACAAATACGGGTGGGCTATAGCCTTGGGAGGTGGGGCTGACAAACTTCGTCCGCCGGACTGGGAATGGCGCGAGACTTTGCGAGGGCCCTCCGTGTGCCAAAAATAGGCCACGGGCACAGCCTCGCCAAAAAATAACCCCCCGAAGGCTGGGGCGCCAAGTTCGTCCAGCGGAAAAAGGCCACAAAAACGGGTGGGCTATAGCCTTGGGAGGTGGGGTTGGCCAACTTCGTCCGCCGGACTCGGAATGGCGCAAGACTTTGCGAGGGGCCTCCTTGTACCAAAAATAGGCCGTGGGAACAGCCGCGCCCAAAAATAACCGCTCGAAGGCCGGGGCGCCAAGTTCGTCCAGCGGAAAAAGGCCACAAAAACGGGTGGGCTATAGCCTTGGGGGGTGGGGCAGGCCAAATTCGTTCGCCGGACTCAGAATGGCGCGAGACTTTGCGAGGAGCCTCTGTGTGCCAAAAATAGTCCGCGGGCACAGCCGCGCTCAAAAATAACAGCCCGAAGGCCGGGGCGCCAAGGCCGTCCAGTGGAAAAAGGCCACAAAAACGGGTGGGCTATAGCCTTGGGGGGTGGGGCAGGCCAACTTCGTCCGCCGGACTCGGAATGGCGCAAGACTTTGCGAGGGGCCTCCTTGTACCAAAAATAGGCCGTGGGAACAGCCGCGCCCAAAAATAACCGCCCGAAGGCCGGGGCGCCAAGTTAGTCCAGAGGAAAAAGGCCACAAAAACGGGTGGGCTATAGCCTCGGGAGGTGGGGCTGGCCCACTTCGTCCGCCGGACTTGGAATGGCGCGAGACTTTGCGAGGGGCCTCCGTATGCCAAAAATAGGCCGCGGGAACACCCGCGGAGGCTGGGGCGCTAAGTTCGTCCAGCGGGAAAAGGCCACAAAAATGGGTGGGCTATACCCTTGGCGGGTTGGGCTGGCCCACTTCGTCCGCCAGACTGGGAATGGCGCGAGACTTTGCGAGGGGCCTCCGTGTGCCAAACATACGCCGCGGACACAGCCGCGCCCAAAAATACCCGCCCGAAGGCCGGGGCGCCAATTTCGTCCAGCGGAAAAAGGCCACAAAAACGGGTGGGCCGTAGCCTTGTGGGGTGGGGCTGTCCAACTTTTTCCGCCGGACTCGGAATGGCAGGAGACCTAGCGAGGCACCTCCGTGTGCCAAAAATAGGCCGCGGGCACAGCCGCGCCCAAAAATACCCGCCCGAAGGCCGGGGCGCCAAGTTCGTCCAGCGGAAAAAGGCCACAAAAACGGGTGGGCTATAGCCTTGGGGGGTGAGGCTGGCCCACTTCGTCCGCCGTACTCGGGATGGCGCGAGACTTTTCGAGGCGCCTCCGTGTCCCAAAAATAGGCCGCGGGAACAGCCGCGCCCAAAAATACCCGCCCGAAGGCCGGGGCGTCAAGTTCGTCCAGCGGAAAAAGGCCACAAAAACGGGTGGGCTATAGCCTTGGGGGGTGGGGCTGGCCAACTTCGTCCGCCGGACTCGGAATGGCGCGAGACTTTGCGAGGCGCCTCCGTGTGCCAAAAATAGGCCGCGGGCACAGCCGCGTCCAAAAATACCCGCCCGAAGGCCGGGGCGCCAAGTTCGTGCAGCGGAAAAAGGCTACAAAAACGGGTGGGCTATAGCCTTGGGTGGTGGGGCTGGCCCACTTCGTCCGCCGGACTCGGAATGGTGCGAGAATTTGGGAGGCGCCTCCGTGCGCCAAAAATAGGCCGTGGGCACAGCCGCGCCCAACAATACCCGCCCGAAGGCCGGGGCGCCAACTTCGTCCAGCGGAAAAAGGCCACAAAAACGGGTGGGCTATAGCCTTGGGGGGTGGGGATGGCCGACTTCGTCACCCGGAATCGGAATGGCGCGAGACTTTGCGATGCGCCTGCGTGTGTCAAAATTACGCCGCGGGCACAGCCGCGCCCAAAAATACCCGCCCAAAGGCCGGGGCGCCAAGTTCGTCCAGCGGAAAAAGGCCACAAAAACGGGTGGGCTATAGCCTTGGGGGGTGCGGCTGGCCGACTTCGTCCGCCGGACTCGGAATGGCGCGAGACTTTGCGAGACGCCTCCGTGTCCCAAAAATACACCGCGGGCACAGCCGCGCCCAAAAATACCAGCCCGAAGGCCGGGGCCCCAAGTTCGTCCAGCGGAAAAAGGCCACAAAAACGGGTGGGCTATAGCCTTGGTGGGTGGGGCTGGCCCAATTCGTCCGCCGGACTCGGAATGGCGCGAGACTTTGCGAGGCGCCTCTGTGTCCCAAAAATAGGCCGCGGGCATAGCCGCGCCCAAAAATACCCGCCCGAAGGCCGGGGCGCCAAGTTCGTCCAGCGGAAAAAGGCAACAAAAACGGGTGGGCTATAGCCTTGGGGGGTGGGGCTGGCCAACTTCGTCCGCCGGACTCGGAATGGCGCGAGACTTTGCGAGGCGCCTCCGTGTCCAAAAATTAGGCCGCGGGCACAGCCGCACCCAAAAATACCCGCCCGAAGGCCGGGGCTCCAAGTTCGTCTAGCGGAAAAAGGTCACAAAAACGGGTGGGCTATAGCCTTGTGGGGTGGGGCTGGCCAACTTCGTCCGCCGGACTCGGAATGGCGCAAGATTTTCTGAGGCACGTCCGTGTGCCAAAAATAGACCGCGGGCACAGCCGCGCCCAAAAATACCCGCCCGAAGGCCGGGGCGCCAAGTTCGTCCAGCGGAAAAAGGTCACAAAAACGGGTGGGCTATAGCCTTTGGGGGTGGGGCGGGCGAACTTCGTTCGCCGGACTCGGAATGGCGCGAGACTTTGCGAGGCGCCTCCGTGTCCCAAAAATAGGCCGCGGGCACCGCCGCTCCCAACAATACCCGCCCGAAGGCCGGGGCGCCAAGTTCGTCCAGCGGAAAAAGGCCACAAAAACGGGTGGGCTATAGCCTTGGGGGGTGGGGCTGGCCAACTTCGTCCGCCGGACTCGGAATGGCGCGAGACTTTCCGCGGCGCCTCCGTGTGCCAAAAATAGGCCGCGGGCACAGCCGCGCCCAAAAATACCCGCCCGAAGGCCGGGGCGCCAAGTTCGTGCAGCGGAAAAAGGCTACAAAAACGGGTGGGCTATAGCCTTGGGTGGTGGGGCTGGCCCACTTCGTCCGCCGGACTCGGAATGGTGCGAGAATTTGGGAGGCGCCTCCGTGCGCCAAAAATAGGCCGTGGGCACAGCCGCGCCCAACAATACCCGCCCGAAGGCCGGGGCGCCAACTTCGTCCAGCGGAAAAAGGCCACAAAAACGGGTGGGCTATAGCCTTGGGGGGTGGGGCTGGCCAACTTCGTCCGCCGGACTCGGAATGGCGCGAGACTTTGCGAGGCGCCTCCGTGTGTCAAAAATACGCCGCGGGCACAGCCGCGCCCAAAAATACCCGCCCAAAGGCCGGGGCGCCAAGTTCGTCCAGCGGAAAAAGGCCACAAAAACGGGTGGGCTATAGCCTTGGGGGGTGGGGTTGGCCGACTTCGTCCGCCGGACTCGGAATGGCGCGAGACTTTGCGAGGCGCCTCCGTGTGCCAAAAATACACCGCGGGCACAGCCGCGCCCAAAAATACCCGCCCAAAGGCCGGGGCGCAAAGTTCGTCCAGCGGAAAAAGGCCACAAAAACGGGTGGGCTATAGCCTTGGGGGGTGGGGCTGGCCAACTTCGTCCGCCGGACTCGAAATGGCGCGAGACTTTGCGAGGCGCCTCTGTGTCCCAAAAATAGGCCGCGGGCATAGCCGCGCCCAAAAATACCCGCCCGAAGGCCGGGGCGCCAAGTTCGTCCAGCGGAAAAAGGCAACAAAAACGGGTGGGCTATAGCCTTGGGGGGTGGGGCTGGCCAACTTCGTCCGCCGGACTCGGAATGGCGCGAGACTTTGCGAGGCGCCTCCGTGTCCTAAAAGTAGGCCGCGGGCACAGCCGCACCCAAAAATACCCGGCCGAAGGCCGGGGCTCCAAGTTCGTCTAGCGGAAAAAGGTCACAAAAACGGGTGGGCTATAGCCTTGTGGGGTGGGGCTGGCCAACTTCGTCCGCCGGACTCGGAATGGCGCAAGATTTTCTGAGGCACGTCCGTGTGCCAAAAATAGACCGCGGGCACAGCCGCGCCCAAAAATACCCGCCCGAAGGCCGGGGCGCCAAGTTCGTCCAGCGGAAAAAGGTCACAAAAACGGGTGGGCTATAGCCTTTGGGGGTGGGGCGGGCGAACTTCGTTCGCCGGACTCGGAATGGCGCGAGACATTGCGAGGCGCCTCCGTGTCCCAAAAATAGGCCGCGGGCACCGCCGCTCCCAACAATACCCGCCCGAAGGCCGGGGCGCCAAGTTCGTCCAGCGGAAAAAGTCCACAAAAACGGGTGGGCTATAGCCTTGGGGGGTGGGGCTGGCCAACTTCGTCCGCCGGACTCGGAATGGCGCGAGACTTTGCGAGGGGCCTCCGTGTGCCAAAAATAGGCCGCGGGCACAGCCGCGCCCAACAATACCTGCCCGAAGGCCGGGGCGCCAAGTTCGTCCAGCGGAAAAAGGCCACAAAAACGGGTGGGCTATAGCCTTGGGGGGTGGGGCTGGCCAACTTCGTCCGCCGGACTCGGAATGGCGCGAGACTTTGCGAGGCCCCTCCGTGTGCCAAAAATAGGCCGCGGACAAAGCCGCGCCCAAAAATACCCTCCCAAAGGCCGGGGCGCCAAGTTCGTCATGCGGAAAAAGGCCACAAAAACGGGTGGGCTATAGCCTTGGGGGGTGGGGCTGGCCAACATCGTCCGCCGGACTCGGAATGGCGCGAGACTTTGCGAGCCACCTCCGTGTGCCAACAATAGGCCGCGGGCACAGCCGCACCCAAAAATACCCTCCCAAAGGCCGGGGCGCCAAGTTCGTCATGCAGAAAAAGGCCACAAAAACGGGTGGGCTATAGCCTTGGGGGGTGGGGCTGGCCAACTTCGTCCGCCGGACTCGGAATGGCCCGAGACTTTGCGAGGCCCCTCCGTGTGCCAAAAATAGGCCGCGGACACAGCCGCGCCCAAAAATACCCTCCCAAAGGCCGGGGCGCCAAGTTCGTCATGCGGAAAAAGGCCACAAAAACGGGTGGGCTATAGCCTTGGGGGGTGGGGCTGGCCAACTTCGTCCGCCGGACTCGGAATGGCGCGAGACTTTGCGAGACGCCTCCGTGTGCCAAACATAGGCCGCGGGCACAGCCGCGCCCAAAAATACCCTCCCAAAGGCCGGGGCGCCAAGTTCGTCATGCAGAAAAAGGCCACAAAAACGGGTGGGCTATAGCCTTGGGGGGTGGGGCTGGCCAACTTCGTCCGCCGGACTCGGAATGGCCCGAGACTTTACGAGGCCCCTCCGTGTGCCAAAAATAGGCCGCGGACACAGCCGCGCCCAAAAATACCCTCCCAAAGGCCGGGGCGCCAAGTTCGTCATGCAGAAAAAGGCCACAAAAACGGGTGGGCTATAGCCTTGGGGGGTGGGGCTGGCCAACTTCGTCCGCCGGACTCGGAATGGCCCGAGACTTTACGAGGCCCCTCCGTGTGCCAAAAATAGGCCGCGGACACAGCCGCGCCCAAAAATACCCGCCCGAAGGCCGGGGCACCAAGTTCGTCCAGCGGAAAAAGGCCACAAAAACGGGTGGGCTATAGCCTTGGGGGGTGGGGCTGGCCAACTTCGTCCGCCGGACTCAGAATGGCGCGAGACTTTGTGAGGCGCCTTTGTGTGCCAAAAATAGGCCGCGGGCACAGCCGCGCCAAAAAATACCGGCCCGAAGGCCGGGGCGCCAAGTTCGTCCAGCGTAAAAAGGCCACAAAAACGGGTGGGCCACAAAAACGGGTGGGCTATAGCCTTGGGGGGTGGGGCTGGCCAACTTCGTCCGCCGGACTCAGAATGGCGCGAGACTTTGCTAGGCGCCTCCGTGTACCAAAAATAGGCAGCGGGCACAGTCACGCCCAAAAATACCCGTCCGAAGGCCGGGGCGCCAAGTTCGTCCAGCGGAAAAAGGCCACAAAAACCGGTGGGCTATAGCGTTGGGGGGTGGGGCTGGCCAACTTCGTCCGCCGGACACGGAATGGCGCAAGACTTTGCGAGGCGCCTCCATGTGCCTAAAATAGGCCGCGGGCACAGCCGCGCCCAAAATTACCCGCCCGAAGGCCGGGGCGCCAACTTCGTCCAGTGGAAAAAGGCCAGAAAAACGGGTGGGCTATAGCCTTGGGGGGTGGGGCTGGCCAACTTCGTCCGCCGGACTCAGAATGGCGCGAGACTTTGCGAGGCGCCTCCGTGTGCCAAAAAAAGGCCGCGGGCACAGCCGCACCCAAAAATACCCGCCCCAAGGCCAGGGCGCCAAGTTCGTCCAGCGGAAAAAGGCCACAAAAACGGGTGGGCTATAGCCTTGGGGGGTAGGGCCGGCCCACTTCGTCCGCCGGACTCGGACGGATGCGAGACTTTGTGAGGTGCCTCCGTGTCCCAAAAATAGGCCGCGGACACAGCCGCGCCCAAAAATACCCGCCCGAAGGCCGGGCCGCCAAGTTCGTCCAGCGGAAAAAGGCCACAAAAACGGGTGGGCTATAGCATTGGGGGGTGGGGCTGGCCGACTTCGTCCGCCGGACTCGGAATGGCGTGAGACTTTGCGAGGTTCCTCCGGGTACCAAAATTAGGCAGCGGGCACAGGTGCGCCCAAAAATACCCGCCCGAAGGCCAGGGCGCCAAGTTCATCCAGCGGAAAAAGGCCCAAAAACGGGTGGGCTATAGCCTTGGGGGGTGGGGCTGGCCAACTTCGTCCGCCGGACTCGGAATGGCGCGAGGGTTTGCGAGGCGCCTCCGTGTGCTAAAAATAGGCCTCGGGCACAGCCGCGCCCAAAAATACCCGCCCGAAGGCCGGGGCGTTAAGTTCGTCCAGCGGAAAAAGGCCACAAAAACGAGTGGGCTATAGCCTTGGGGGGTGCGGCTGGCCAACTTCGTCCGCCGGACTCGGACGGGCGCGAGGCACCTCCGTGTCCCAAAAATAGGCCGCGGACACAGCCGCGCCCAAAAATACCCGCCCGAAGGCCGGGGCGCCAAGTTCGTCCAGCGGAAAAAGGCCACAAAAACGGGTGGGCTATAGCCTTGGGGGGTGGGGCTGGCCAAATTCGTCCGCCGGACTCGGAATGGCGCTAGGCTTTGCGAGGCGCCTCCGTGTGCTAAAAAAAGGCCTCGGGCACAGCCGCGCCCAAAAATACCCGCCCGAAGGCCGGGGCGTTAAGTTCGTCCAGCGGAAAAAGGCCACAAAAACGAGTGGGCTATAGCCTTGGGGGGTGCGGCTGGCCAACTTCGTCCGCCGGACTCGGACGGGCGCGAGGCACCTCCGTGTCCCAAAAATAGGCCGCGGACACAGCCGCGCCCAAAAATACCCGCCCGAAGGCCGGGGCGCCAAGTTCGTCCAGCGGAAAAAGGCCACAAAAACGGGTGGGCTATAGCCTTGGGGGGTGGGGCTGGCCAAATTCGTCCGCCGGACTCGGAATGGCGCTAGGCTTTGCGAGGCGCCTCCGTGTGCTAAAAAAAGGCCTCGGGCACAGCCGCGCCCAAAAATACCCGCCCGAAGGCCGGGGCGCCAATTCGTCCAGCGGAAAAAGACCACAAAAACGGGTGGGCTATAGCCTTGGGGGGTGGGGCTGGCCAACCTCGTCCGCCGGACTTGGAATGGCGCGAGACATTTCATGGCGCCTCCGTATGCCAAAAATAGGCAGCAGGCACAGCCGCGCCAAAAAATACCCGCCCGAAGGCCGGGGGCCCAAGTTCGTCCAGCGGAAAAAGGCCACAAAAACGGGTGGGCTATAGCCTTGGGGGGTGGGGCTGGCCAACTTCGTCCGCCGGACTCGGAATGGCGCGAGACTTTGCGAGGCGCCTCCGTATGCCAAAAATAGGGCGCGGAACCAGCCGCGCCCAAAAATACCCGCCCGAGGGCCTGGGCGCCAAGTTCGTCCAGCGGAAAAAGGCCACAAAAACGGGTGGCCTATAGCCTTGGGGGGTGGGGCTGGCCAACTTCGTCCGCCGGAGTCGGAATGGAGCGAGACTTTGCGAGGCGCCTCCGAGTGCCAAAAATAAACCGCGGACACAGCCGCGCCCAAAAATACCCGCCCGAGGGCCGGGGCGCCAAGTTCGTCCAGCGGAAAAAGGCCACAAAAACGGGTGGCCTATAGCCTTGGGGGGTGGGGCTGGCCAACTTCGTCCGCCGGATTCGGAATGGCGTGAGACTTTGCGAGACGCCTCCGTTTTCCAAAAATAGGCCGCGGGCACAGCCGCGTCCAAAAATACCCGCCCGAAGGCCGGGATGCAAAGTTCGTCCAGCGGAAAAAGGCCACAAAAACGGGTGGGCTATAGCCTTGGGGGGTGGGACTGGCCAACTTGGTCTGACGGACTCGGAATGGCGCGAGACTTTGCGAGGCGCCTCCATGTACCAAAAATAGGCCGCGTGCACAGCCGCGCCCAAAAATACCCGCCCGAAAGCCGGGGCGCCAATTTCGTCCAGCGGAAAAAGGCCCCAAAAACGGGTGGGCTATAGCCTTGGGGGGTGGGGCTGGCAGATTTCGTCCGCCGGACTCGGAATAGCGCGAGAGTTTGCGAGCCGCCTCCGTGTGCCAAAAATAAGCGGCGGGCACAGCCGCGCCCAAAAATACCCTCCTGAAGGCCGCGGCGCCAAGTTCGTCCAGCGGAAAAAGGCCACAAAAACGGTGGGCTATAGCCTTGGGGGGTGGGGCTGGCCAACTTCGTCCGTCGGACTCGGAATGGCGCGAGACTTTGCTTGGCGCCTCTGTGTCCCAAAAATAGGCCGCGGGCACAGCCACGCCCAAAAATACCCGCCCGAAGGTCGGGGCGCCAAGTTCGTCCAGCGGAAAAAGGCCACAAAAACGGGTGGGCTATAGCATTGGGGGGTGGGGCTGGCCAACTTCGTCCGCCGGACTCGGAATGGCGTGAGACTTTGCGAGGTGCCTCCAGGTACCAAAATTAGGCAGCGGGCACAGGCGCACCCGAAAACACCCGCCCGAAGGCCGGGGCGCCAAGTTCGTCCAGCGGAAAAAGGCCACAAAAACGGGTGGGCTATAGCCTTGGGGGGTGGGGCTGGCCAACTTCGTCCGCCGGACTAGGAATGGCGCGAGACTTTTCATGGCGCCTCCGTATGCCAAAAATACGCAGCGGGCACAGCCGCGCCCAAAAATACCCGCCCGAAGGCCGGGGCACCAAGTTCGTCCAGCGGAAAAAGGACACAAAACGGGTGGGCTATAGCCTTGGGGGGTGGGGCTGGCCAACTTCATCCGCCGGACTCGGAATGGCGCGACAGTTTGCGAGGCGCCTCCGTGTGCCAAAAATAGGCAGTGGGCACAGCCGCACCCAAAAATACCCGCCCGAAGGCCGGGGCGAACAGTTCGTCCAGCGGAAAAAGGCCACAAAAACGGGTGGGCAATAGCCTTGGGGGTGGGGCTGGCCAACCGTCCGCCGGACTCGGAATGGCGCGAGACTTTGCGAGGCGCCTCCGTGTCCCAAAAATAGGCCGCGGGCACAGCCGGGCCCAAAAATACCCGCCCGAAAGCCGAGGCGCCAAGTTCGTCCAGCGGAAAAAGGCCACAAAAACGGGTGGGCCATAGCCTTGGGGGGTGGGGCTGGCCAACTTCGTCCGCCGGACTCGGAACGGCTCGAGACTTTGCAAGGCACCTCCGTGTCCCAAATATAGGCCGTGGGCACAGCCGCGCCAAAAAATACCCGCCCGAAGGCCGCGGCGCCAAGTTCATCCAGCGGAAAAAGGCCACAAAAACGAGTGGGCTATAGCCTTGGGGGGTGGGGCTGGCCAACTTCGTCCGCCGGACTCGGAATGGCGTGAGACTTTGCGAGGCGCCTCCGTGTCCCAAAAATAGGCCGCCGGCACAGCCGCGCCCAAAAATACCTGCCCGAAGGCCGGGGCGCCAAGTTCGTCCACCGGAAAAAGGCCACAAAAACGGGAGGGCTATAGCCTTGGGGGGTGGGGCTGGCCAACTTCGTCCGCCGGACTCGGAATGGCGTGAGACTTTGCGAGGTGCCTCCAGGTACCAAAATTAGGCAGCGGGCACAGGCGCACCCGAAAACACCCGCCCGAAGGCCGGGGCGCCAAGTTCGTCCAGCGGAAAAAGGCCACAAAAACGGGTGGGCTATAGCCTTGGGGGGTGGGGCTGGCCAACTTCGTCCGCCGGACTAGGAATGGCGCGAGACTTTTCATGGCGCCTCCGTATGCCAAAAATACGCAGCGGGCACAGCCGCGCCCAAAAATACCCGCCCGAAGGCCGGGGCACCAAGTTCGTCCAGCGGAAAAAGGCCACAAAAACGGGTGGGCTATAGCCTTGGGGGGTGGGGCTGGCCAACTTCATCCGCCGGACTCGGAATGGCGCGACAGTTTGCGAGGCGCCTCCGTGTGCCAAAAATAGGCAGTGGGCACAGCCGCACCCAAAAATACCCGCCCGAAGGCCGGGGCGAACAGTTCGTCCAGCGGAAAAAGGCCACAAAAACGGGTGGGCTATAGCCTTGGGGGGTGGGGCTGGCCAACTTCGTCCGCCGGACTCGGAATGGCGCGAGACTTTGCGAGGCGCCTCCGTGTCCCAAAAATAGGCCGCGGGCACAGCCGGGCCCAAAAATACCCGCCCGAAAGCCGAGGCGCCAAGTTCGTCCAGCGGAAAAAGGCCACAAAAACGGGTGGGCCATAGCCTTGGGGGGTGGGGCTGGCCAACTTCGTCAGCCGGACTCGGAACGGCTCGAGACTTTGCAAGGCACCTCCGTGTCCCAAATATAGGCCGTGGGCACAGCCGCGCCAAAAAATACCCGCCCGAAGGCCGCGGCGCCAAGTTCATCCAGCGGAAAAAGGCCACAAAAACGGGTGGGCTATAGCCTTGGGGTGTGGGGCTGGCCAACTTCGTCCGCCGGACTCGGAATGGCGTGAGACTTTGCGAGGCGCCTCCGTGTCCCAAAAATAGGCCGCCGGCACAGCCGCGCCCAAAAATACCCGCCCGAAGGCCGGGGCGCCAAGTTCGTCCACCGGAAAAAGGCCACAAAAACGGGAGGGCTATAGCCTTGGGGGGTGGGGCTGGCCAACTTCGTCCGCCGGACTCGGAATGGCGCGAGACTTTGCGAGGCGCCTCCGTGACCCAAATATAGGCCGCGGGCACAGCCGTACCCAAAAATACCCGCCCGAAGGACGGGGCGCCAAGTTCATCCAGCGGAAAAAAGCCACAAAAACGGGAGGGCTATAGCCTTGGGGGGTGGGGCTGGCCAACTTCGTCCGCCGGACTCGGAATGGGGCGAGACTTTGTGAGGCACCTCCGTGTCCCAAAAATAGGCCGCGGGCACAGCCGCGTCCAAAAATACCCGCCCGAAGGCCGGGGCGCCAAGTTCGTCCAGCGGAAAAAGGCCAGAAAAACGGGTGGGCTATAGCCTTGGGGGGTGGGGCTGGCGAACTTCGTCCGCCGGACTCGGAATGGCGCGAGACTTTGCAAGGCACCTCTGTGTCCCAAATATAGGCCGTGGGCACAGCCGCGCCAAAAAATACCCGCCCGAAGGCCGCGGCGCCAAGTTCATCCAGCGGAAAAAGGCCACAAAAACGGGTGGGCTATAGCCTTGGGGGGTGGGGCTGGCCAACTTCGTCCGCCGGACTCGGAATGGCGTGAGACTTTGCGAGGCACCTCCGTGTCCCAAAAATAGGATGCTGGCACAGCCGCGCCCAAAAATACCCGCCCGAAGGCCGGGGCGCCAAGTTCGTCCAGCGGAAAAAGGCCACAAAAACGGGTGGGCTATAGCCTTGGGGGGTGGGGCTGGCCAACTTCGTCCGCCGGACTCGGAATGGCGCGAGACTTTGCGAGGCGCCTCCGTGACCCAAAAATAGGCCGCGGGCACAGCCGCGTCCAAAAATACCCGCCCGAAGGCCGGGGCGCCAAGTTCGTCCAGCGGAAAAAGGCCAGAAAAACGGGTGGGCTATAGCCTTGGGGGGTGGGGCTGGCCAACTTCGTCCGCCGGACTCGGAATGGCGCGAGACTTTGCAAGGCACCTCCGTGTCCCAAATATAGGCCGTGGGCACAGCCGCGCCAAAAAATACCCGCCCGAAGGCCGCGGCGCCAAGTTCATCCAGCGGAAAAAGGCCACAAAAACGGGTGGGCTATAGCCTTGGGGGGTGGGGCTGGCCAACTTCGTCCGCCGGACTCGGAATGGCGTGAGACTTTGCGAGGCACCTCCGTGTCCCAAAAATAGGCCGCTGGCACAGCCGCCCCCAAAAATACCCGCCCGAAGGCCGGGGCGCCAAGTTCGTCCAGCGGAAAAAGGCCACAAAAACGGGTGGGCTATAGCCTTGGGGGGTGGGGCTGGCCAACTTCGTCCGCCGGACTCGGAATGGCGCGAGACTTTGCGAGGCGCCTCCGTGACCCAAATATAGGCCGCGGGCACAGCCGCACCCAAAAATACCCGACCGAAGGCCGGGGCGCCAAGTTCATCCAGCGGAAAAAGGCCACAAAAACGGGAGGGCTATAGCCTTGGGGGGTGGGGCTGGCCAACTTCGTCCGCCGGACTCGAAATGGCGCGAGACTTTGTGAGGCACCTCCTTGTCCCAAAAATAGGCCGCGAGCACAGCCGCGTCCAAAAATACCCGGCCGAAGGCCGGGGCGCCAAGTTCGTCCACCGGAAAAAGGCCACAAAAACGGGTGGGCTATAGCCTTGGGGGGTGGGGCTGGCCAACTTCGTCCGCCGGACTCGGAATGGCGCGAGACTTTGCGAGGCGCCTCCGTGACCCAAATATAGGCCGCGGGCACAGCCGTACCCAAAAATACCCGCCCGAAGGCCGGGGCGCCAAGTTCATCCAGCGGAAAAAAGCCACAAAAACGGGAGGGCTATAGCCTTGGGGGGTGGGGCTGGCCAACTTCGTCCGCCGGACTCGGAATGGGGCGAGACTTTGTGAGGCACCTCCGTGTCCCAAAAATCGGCCGCGGGCACAGCCGCGTCCAAAAATACCCGCCCGAAGGCCGGGGCGCCAAGTTCGTCCAGCGGAAAAAGGCCAGAAAAACGGGTGGGCTATAGCCTTGGGGGGTGGGGCTGGCCAACTTCGTCCGCCGGACTCGGAATGGCGCGAGACTTTGCGAGGCGCCTCCGTGACCCAAATATAGGCCGCGGGCACAGTCGCGCCCAAAAATACCCGCCCGAAGGCCGGGGCGCCAAGTTCATCCAGCGGAAAAAGACCACAAAAACGGGAGGGCTATAGCCTTGGGGGGTGGGGCTGTCCAACTTCGTCCGCCGGATTCGGAATGGCGCTAGACTTTGCGAGGAGCCTCCTTGTGCTAAAAATTGGCCGCGGGCAATGCCGCGCCCAAAAATAACCGCCCGAAGGCCGGGGCGCCAAGTTCGTCCAGCGGAAAAAGGCCACAAAAACGGGAGGGCTATAGGCTTGGGGGGTGGGGCTGGCCAACTTCGTCCGCCGGATTGGGAATGGCGTGAGACTTTGCGAGGAGCCTCCGTGTGCCAAAAATTGGCCGCGGGCAAAGCCGGGCCCAAAAATACCCGCCCGAATGCCGGGGCGCCAAGTTCGTCCAGCGGAAAAAGGCCATAAAAACGGGTGGGCTATAGCCTTGGGGGGTGGGACTGGCCAACTTCGTCCGCCGGACTCGGAATGGCGCGAGACTTTGCGAGGCGCCTCCGTATCCCTAATATAGGCCGCGGGCACATCCGCGCCCAAAAATACCCGCCCGAAGGCCGGGGTGCCAAGTTCATCCAGCGGAAAAAGGCCACAAAAACGGGAGGGCTATAGCCTTGGGGGGTGGGGCTGGCCAACTTCGTCCGCCGGATTCGGAATGGCGCTAGACTTTGCGAGGAGCCTCCTTGTCCCAAAAATTGGCCGCGGGCAAAGCCGCGTCCAAAAATACCCTCCCGAATGCCGGGGCGCCAAGTTCGTCCAGCGGAAAAAGGCCACAAAAACGGGTGGGCTATAGCCTTGGGGGGTGGGGCTGGCCCACTTCGTCCGCCGGACTCGGAATGGCGGGAGACTTTGCGAGGCGCCTCTGTGTCCCAAAAATAGGCCGCGGGCACAGCCGCGACCAAAAATACCCGCCCGAAGGTCGGGGCGCCAAGTTTGTCCAGCGGAAAAAGGCCACAAAAACGGTTGGGCTATAGCCTTGGGGGGTGGGGCTGGCCAACTTCGTCCGCCGGACTCGGAATGGCGCGAGACTTTGCGAGGCGCCTCCGTGTGCCAAAAATAGGCCGCGGCCTCAGCCGCGTCCAAAAATACCCGCCCAAAGGACGGGCCGCCAAGTTCGTCTAACGGAAAAAGGCGACAAAAACTGGTGGGCTTAGCCTTGGGGGGTCGGGCTAGCCAACTTCGTCCGACGGACTCGGAATGGCGCGAGACTTTGCGAGGCGTCTCCGTGTCCCAAAAATAGACCGCAGACATAGCCGCGCCCAAAAATACCCACCCGACGGCCGGGGCGCCAAGTTCGTCCAGCCGAAAAAGACCACAAAAATGGGTGGGCTATAGCCTTGGGGTGTGGGGCTGGCCAACTTCGTCTGCCGGACTCTGAATGGTGCGAGACTTTGCGAGGCGCCTCCGTGTGCCAAAAATAGGCCGTGGGCACAGCCGCGCCCAAAAATACCCGCCCGAAAGCCGGGGCGCCAAGTTCGTCCAGCGGAAAAAGGCCACAAAAACGGGTGGGCTATAGCCTTGGGGGGTGGGGCTGGCCAACTTCGTCCGCCGGACTCGGAATGGCGCGAGACTTTGCGAGGCACCTCCGTGTGCCAAAAATTGGCCGCGGGTACACCCGCGCCCAAAAATACCCGCCCGAAAGCCGGGGCGCCAAGTTAGTCCAGCGGAAAAAGTCCACAAAAACGGGTGGGCTATAGCCTTGCGGGGTGAGGATGGCCAACTTCGTCCGCCGGACTCGGAAAGGCGCGAGACTTTGCGAGGTGCCTCCGTGTGCCAAAAATAGGCCGCGGGCACCGCCGCGCCCAAAAATACCCGCCCGAAGACCGGGGCGCCAAGTTCGTCCAGCGGAAAAAGTACACAAAAACGGGTGGGCTATAGCCTTGGGGGGTGGGGCTGGCCCACTTCGTCCGCCGGACTCGGAATGGCGAGAGACTTTGTAAGGCACCTCTGTGTGCCAAAAATAGGACGTGGGCACAACCGCGCCCAAAAATACCTGCCCGACGGCCGGGGCGCCAAGTTCGTCCAGTGGAAAAAGGCCACAAAAACGGGTGGGCTATAGCCTTGGTGGGTGGGGCTGGCCAACTTCGTCCGCCGGACTCGGAATGGCACGAGACTTTGCGAGGCGCCTCCGTGTCCCAAAAATAGGCCGCGGGCACAGCCGCGCCCAAAAATACCCGCCCGAAAGCCGGGGCGCCAAGTTCGTCCAGCGAAAAAAGGCCACAAAAACGGGTGGGCTATAGCCTTGCGGGGTGGGGCTGGCCAACTTCGTCCGCCGGACTCAGAATGGCGCGAGACTTTGCGAGTTGCCTCCGTGTGCCAAAAATACCCACCCAAAGGACGGGCCGCCAAGTTCGTCCAACGGAAAAAGGCCACAAAAACGGGTGGGCTTAGCCTTGGGGGGTCGGGCTAGCCAACTTCGTCCGCCGGACTCGGAATGGCGCGAGACTTTGTGAGGCGCCTCCGTGTCCCAAAAATAGGCCGCGGACACAGCCGCGCCCAAAAATACCCACCCGACGGCCGGGGCGCCAAGTTCGTCCAGCCGAAAAAGACCACAAAAATGGGTGGGCTATAGCCTTGGGGGGTGGGGCTGGCCAACTTCGTCTGCCGGACTCTGAATGGTGCGAGACTTTGCGAGGCACCTCCGTGTGCCAAAAATAGGCCGCGGGCACAGCCGCGCCCAAAAATACCCGCCCGAAAGCCGGGGCGCCAAGTTCGTCCAGCGGAAAAAGGCCACAAAAACGGGTGGGCTATAGCCTTGGGGGGTGGGGCTGGCCAACTTCGTCTGCCGGACTCGGAATGGCGCGAGACTTTGCGAGGCACCTCCGTGTGCCAAAAATAGGCCGCGGGTACACCCACGCCCAAAAATACCCGCCCGAAAGCCGGGGCGCCAAGTTAGTCCAGCGGAAAAAGGCCACAAAAACGGGTGGGCTATAGCCTTGCGGGGTGGGGCTGCCCAACTTCGTCCGCCGGACTCAGAATGGCGCGAGAATTTGCGAGGCGCCTCGGTGTGCCAAAAATAGGGTGTGGTCATAGCCGCGCCCAAAAATACCCGCCCGACCGCCGTGGCGCCAAGTTCGTCCAGCCCAAAAAGTCCACAAAAATGGGTGGGCTATAGCCTTGGGGGGTGGGGCTGGCCAACTTTGTCCGCCGGACTCAGAATGGCGCGAGACTTTGCGAGGTGCCTCCGTGTGCCAAAAATAGGCCGCGGGTACACCCGCACCCAAAAATACCCGCCCGATAGCCGGGGCGCCAAGTTCGTCCAGCGGTAAAAGGCCACAAAAACGGGTGGGCTATAGCCTTGGGGGGTGGAGCTGGCCAACTTCGTCCGCCGGACTCGGAATGGCGTGAGACTTTGCGAGGCGCTTCCGTGTGCCAAAAATAGGCCGCGGGCACAGCCGCGTCTAAAAATACCGACCCGAAGGCCAGGGCGCGAAGTTCGTCCTGCGGAAAAAGGCCACAAAAACGGGTTGGCTATAGCCTTGGGGGGTGGGGCTGGCCAACGCCGTCCGCCGGATTCGGAATGGTACGAGAGTTTGTGAGGCGCCTCCGTGTGCCTAAAATAGGCCGCGGGCACAGCCGCGTCCAAAAATACCCGCCCGAAGGCCGGGGCGCCATGTTCGTCCAGCGGAAAAAGGCCACAAAAACGGGTGGGCTATAGCCTTGGGGGGTGGGGACGGCCAACTTCGTCAGCCGGACTCGGAATGGTGCGAGACTTTGCGAGGCGCCTCCCTGTGCCAAAAATAGGCTGTGGACACAACCGCGCCGAAAAATACCCAGCCGAAGGCCGAGGCGCCAAGTTCGTCCAGCGGTAAAAGGCCACAAAAACGGGTGGGCTATAGCCCTGGGGGGTGGGGCTGGCCCACTTCGTCCGCCGGACTTGGAATGGCGCGAGAATTTGCGATGCGCCTCCGTGTGCCAAAAATAGGGCGCGGGCACCGCCGCGACCAAAAATACCCACCCGAAGGCCGGGGCGCCAAGTTCGTCCAGCGGTAAAAGGCCACAAAAACGGGTGGGCTATAGCCTTGGGGGGTGGGGCTGGCCAACTTCGTCCGCCGGACTCGGAATGGCGCGAGACTTTGCGAGGCGCTTCCGTGTGCCAAAAATAGGCCGCGGGCACAGCCGCGTCTAAAAATACTGACCCGAAGGCCAGGGCGCGAAGTTCGTCCAGCGGAAAAAGGCCACAAAAACGGGTGGGCTATAGCCTTGGGGGGTGGGGCTAGCCAATGCAGTCCGCCGGACTCGGAATGGTGCGAGAGTTTGTGAGGCGCCTCCGTGTGCCTAAAATAGGCCGCGGGCACAGCCGCGTCCAAAAATACCCGCCCGAAGGCCGGGGCGCCAAGTTCGTCCAGCGGAAAAAGGCCACAAAAACGGGTGGGCTATAGCCTTGGGGGGTGGGGCTGGCCCACTTCGTCCGCCGGACTCGGAATGGCGCGAGAATTTGCAAGGCACCTCCGTGTTCCAAAAATAGGGCGCGGGCAAAGCCGCGCCCAAAAATACCCGCCCGAAGGCCGGGGCGCCATGTTCGTCCAGCGGAAAAAGGCCACAAAAACGGGTGGGCTATAGCCTTGGGGGGTGGGGACGGCCAACTTCGTCAGCCGGACTCGGAATGGTGCGAGACATTGCGAGGCGCCTCCCTGTGCCAAAAATAGGCTGTGGACACACCCGCGCCGAAAAATACCCGGACGAAGGCCGAGACGCCAAGTTCGTCCTGCGGTAAAAGGCCACAAAAACGGGTGGGCTATAGCCCTGGGGGGTGGGGCTGGCCAACTTCGTCCGCCGGACTCGGAATGGCGCGAGAATTTATGATGCGCCTCCGTGTGCCAAAAATAGGGCGCGGGCACCGCCGCGACCAAAAATACCCACCCGAAGGCCGGGGCGCCAAGTTCGTCCAGCGGTAAAAGGCCACAAAAACGGGTGGGCTATAGCCTTGGGGGGTGGGGCTGGCCAACTTCGTCCGCCGGACTCGGAATGGCGCGAGACTTTGCGAGGCGCCTCCGTGTGCCAAAAATAGGCCGCGGGCATAGTCGCGTCTAAAAATACCGACCCGAAGGCCAGGGCGCGAAGTTCGTCCAGCGGAAAAAGGCCACAAAAACGGGTGGGCTATAGCCTTGGGGGGTGGGGCTGGCCAACGCCGTCCGCCGGACTCGGAATGGTGCTAGAGTTTGTGAGGCGCCTCCGTGTGCCTAAAATAAGCCGCGGCAACAGCCGCGTCCAAAAATACCCGCCCGAAGGCCGGGGCGCCAAGTTCGTCCAGCGGAAAAAGGCCACAAAAACGGGTGGGCTATAGCCTTGGGGGGTTGGGCTGGCCCACTTCGTCCGCCGGACTCGGAATGGCGCGAGACTTTGTGAGGCGCCTCTGTGTGCCAAAAATAGGCCGCGGGCACAGCCGAGCCCAAAAATACCCACCCAAAGGCCGGGGCGCCAAGTTCGTCCAGCGAAAAAAGGCCACAAAAACGGGTGGGCTATAGCCTTGGGGGGTGCGGCTGGCCAATGCCATCCGCCGGACTCGGAATGGCGCGAGAATTTGCGATGCACCTCCGTGTGCAAAAAATAAGGCGCGGGCACCGTCGCGACCAAAAATACCCACCCGAAGGCCGGGGCGCCAAGTTCGTCCAGCGGTAAAAGGCCACAAAAACGGGTGGGCTATAGCCTTGGGGGGTGGGGCTGGCCAACTTCGTCCGCCGGACTCGGTATGGCGCGAGACTTTGCGAGGCACCTCCGTGTAACAAAAATAGGCCGCGGGCACAGCCGCGTCTAAAAATACCGACCCGAAGGCCAGGGCGCGAAGTTCGTCCAGCGGAAAAAGGCCACAAAAACGGGTAGGCTATAGCCTTGGGGGGTGGGGCTGGCCAACTTCGTCCGCCGGACTCGGAATGGTGCGAGAGTTTGTGAGGCTCCTTCGTGTGCCAAAAATAGGCCACGGGTACTGCCGCGCCCAAAAATACCCGCCCGAAGGCCGGGGCGCCAAGTTCGTCCAGCGGTAAAAGGCCACAAAAACGGGTGGGCTATAGCCCTGGGGGGTGGGGCTGGCCAACTTCGTCCGCCGGACTTGGAATGGTGCGAGACTTTGCGAGGCGCCTCCCTGTGCCAAAAATAGGCTGTGGACACACCCGCGCCGAAAAATACCCGGCCGAAGGCCGAGGCGCCAAGTTCGTCCAGCGGTAAAAGGCCACAAAAACGGGTGGGCTATAGCCCTGGGGGGTGGGGCTGGCCAACTTCGTCCGCCGGACTCGGAATGGCGCGAGAATTTACGATGCGCCTCCGTGTGCCAAAAATAGGGCGCGGGCACCGCCGCGACCAAAAATACCCACCCGAAGGCCGGGGCGCCAAGTTCGTCCAGCGGTAAAAGGCCACAAAAACGGGTGGGCTATAGCCTTGGGGGGTGGGGCTGGCCAACTTCGTCCGCCGGACTCGGAATGGCGCGAGACTTTGCGAGGCGCCTCTGTGTGCCAAAAATAGGCCGCGGGCACAGTCGCGTCTAAAAATACCGACCCGAAGGCCAGGGCGCGAAGTTCGTCCAGCGGAAAAAGGCCACAAAAACGGGTGGGCTATAGCCTTGGGGGGTGGGGCTGGCCAACGCCGTCCGCCGGACTCGGAATGGTGCTAGAGTTTGTGAGGCGCCTCCGTGTGCCTAAAATAGGCCGCGGCAACAGCCGCGTCCAAAAATACCCGCCCGAAGGCCGGGGCGCCAAGTTCGTCCAGCGGAAAAAGGCCACAAAAACGGGTGGGCTATAGCCTTGGGGGGTTGGGCTGGCCCACTTCGTCCGCCGGACTCGGAATGGCGCGAGACTTTGTGAGGCACCTCTGTGTGCCAAAAATAGGCCGCGGGCACAGCCGAGCCCAAAAATACCCACCCAAAGGCCGGGGCGCCAAGTTCGTCCAGCGAAAAAAGGCCACAAAAACGGGTGGGCTATAGCCTTGGGGGGTGGGGCTGGCCAACTTCGTCCGCCGGACTCGGAATGGCGCGAGACTTTGCGAGGCACCTCCGTGCGCCAAAAATATGCCGCGGGCACAGCCGCGCCCAATAATCCCCCCCCGAATGCCGGGGCACCCAGTTCGACCAGCGGAAAATGGCCACAAAAACGGGTGGACTATAGCCCTGGGGGGTGGGGCTGGCCCACTTCGTCCGCCGGACTCGGAAAGGTGCGAGACCTTTTGGAGGCGCCTCTGTGTTCCAAAAATAGGCCGCGGGCAAAGCCGCACCCAAAAATACGCGCCCGAAGGCCGGGGCGCCAAGTTCGTCCAGCGGAAAAAGGCCACAAAAACGGGTGGTCTATTGCCTTGGGGGGTGGGGCTGGCCAACTTCATCCGCCGGACTCGGAATGGCGCGAGAGTTTGCAAGGCACCTCCGTGTTCCAAAAATAGGCCGCGGACACAGCCGCGCCCAAAAATACCCACCCGAAGGCCGGGGCGACAAGTTCGTCCAGCGGAAAAAGGCCACAAAAACGGGTGGGCTATAGCCTTGGGGGGTGGGGCTGGCCAACTTCGTCCGCCGGACTCGGAAAGGCGCGAGACTTTTCGAGGCACCTCCGTGTGCTAAAAATAGGCTGCGGGCACAGCTGCGCCCAAAAATACCCGCCCGAAGACCGGGGCGCCACGTTCGTCCAGCGGAAAAAGGCCACAAAAACGGGTGGGCTATAGCCTTGGGGGGTGCGGCTGGCCAACTTCGTCCGCCGGACTCGGAATGGCGCGAGACTTTGCGAGGCGCCTCCGTGTCCCAAAAATAGGCCGTGGACACAGCCGCGCCCAAAAATACCCGCCCGAAGACCGGGGCGCCACGTTCGTCCAGCGGAAAAAGGCCACAAAAACGGGTGGGCTATAGCCTTGGGGGGTGCGGCTGGCCAACTTCGTCCGCCGGACTCGGAATGGCGCGAGAATTTACGAGGCGCCTCTGTGTTCCAAAAATAGGCCGCGGGCACAGCCGCACCCAAAAATACCCGCCCGAAGGCCGGGCGCCAAGTTCGTCCAGCGGAAAAAGGCCACAAAAACGGGTGGTCTATTGCCTTGGGGGGTGGGGCTGGCCAACTTCGTCCGCCGGACTCGGAATGGCGCGAGAGTTTGCAAGGCACCTCCGTGTTCCAAAAATAGGCCGCGGACACAGCCGCGCCCAAAAATACCCGCCCGAAGGCCGGGGCGCCAAGTTCGTCCAGCGGAAAAAGGCCACAAAAACGGGTGGGCTATAGCCTTGGGGGGTGGGGCTGGCCAACTTCGGCCGCCGGACTCGGAAATGCGCGAGACTTTTCGAGGCAACTCCGCGTGCTAAAAATTGGCTGCGGGCACAGCTACGCCCAAAAATACCCGCCCGAAGACCGGGGCGCCACGTTCGTCCAGCGGAAAAAGGCCACAAAAAAGGGTGGGCTATAGCCTTGGGGGGTGCGGCTGGCCAACTTCGTCCGCCGGACTCGGAATGGCGCGAGACTTTGCGAGACGCCTCCGTTCCCCAAAAATAGGCCGCGGACACAGCCGCGCCCAAAAATACCCACCCGACGGCCGGGGCGCCAAGTTCGTCCAGCCGAAAAAGACCACAAAAATGGGTGGGCTATAGCCTTGGGGGGTGGGGCTGGCCAACTTCGTCTGCCGGACTCTGAATGGTGCGAGACTTTGCGAGGCGCCTCCGTGTGCCAAAAATAGGCCGCCTGCACAGCTGCTCCCAAAAATACCCGCCCGAAGGCTGGGGCGCCAAGTTCGTCCAGCGGAAAAAGGCCACAAAAACGGGTGGGCTATAGCCTTGGGGGGTGGGGCTGGCCAACTTCGTCCGCCGGACTCGGAATGGCGCGAGACTTTGCGAGGTGCTTCCGTGTGCCAAAAATAGGTCGCGGGTACAGCCGCTCCAAAAAATACCCGCCCGAAGGCCGGGGCGCCAAGTTCGTCCAGCGGAAAAAGGCCACAAAAACGGGTGGGCTATAGCCTTGGGGGGTGGGGCTGGCCAACTTCGTTCGCCGGACTCGGAATGGCGCGAGACTTTGAGAGGCACCTCCGTGTGCCAAAAATAGGCCGCGGGCACAGCCGCGCCCAAAAATACCCGCCCGAAGGCCGGGGAGCCATGTTCGTCCAGCGGCAAAATGCCACAAAAACGGGTGGGCTATAGCCTTGGGGAGTGGGGCTGGCCAACTTCGTCCGCCGGACTCGGAATGGCGCGAGACTTTGCAAGGCACCTCCAAGTGCCAAAAATAGGATGCGGCCACAGCCGCGCCCAATAATAGCCGCCCGAAGGCCGGGGCGCCCAGTTCGTCCAACGGATAAAGGCCACAAAAACGGGTGGGCTATAGCCTTGGGGGGTGGGGCCGGCCGACTTCGTCCGCCGGACTCGGAATGGCGCGAGAATTTGCAAGGCGCCTCCGTGTTCCAAAAATAGGCCGCGGGCACAGCCGCGCCAAAAAATACCCGCCCGAAGGCCGGGGCGCCATGTTCGTCCAGCGGAAAAAGGCCATAAAAACGGGTGGGCTATAGCCTTGGGGGGTGGGGCCGGCCGACTTCGTCCGCCGGACTCGGAATGGCGCGAGAATTTGCAAGGCGCCTCCGTGTTCCAAAAATAGGCCGCGGGCACAGCCGCGCCCAAAAATACCCGCCCGAAGGCCGGGGCGCCATGTTCGTCCAGCGGAAAAAGGCCACAAAAACGGGTGGGCTATAGCCTTGGGGGGTGGGGCCGGCCGACTTCGTCCGCCGGACTCGGAATGGCGCGAGAATTTGCAAGGCGCCTCCGTGTTCCAAAAATAGGCCGCGGGCACAGCCGCGCCCAAAAATCCTCGCCCGAAGGCCGGCGCGCCATGTTCGTCCAGCGGAAAAAGGCCACAAAAACGGGTGGGCTATAGCCTTGGGGGGTGGGGCTGGCCAACTTCGTCCGCCGTACTCGGAATGGCGCGAGACTTTGCGAGGTGCTTCCGTGTGCCAAAAATAGGTCGCGGGTACAGCCGCTCCAAAAAATACCCGCCCGAAGGCCGGGGCGCCAAGTTCGTCCAGCGGAAAAAGGCCACAAAAACGGGTGGGCTATAGCCTTGGGGGGTGGGGCTGGCCCACTTCGTCCGCCGGACTCGGAATGGCGCGAGAATTTGCAAGGCGCCTCCGTGTTCCAAAAAAAGGGCGCGGGCAAAGCCGCGCCCAATAATAGCCGCCCGAAGGCCGGGGCGCCCAGTTCGTCCAACGGATAAAGGCCACAAAAACGGGTGGGCTATAGCCTTGGGGGGTGGGGCCGGCCGACTTCGTCCGCCGGACTCGGAATGGCGCGAGAATTTGCAAGGCGCCTCCGTGTTCCAAAAATAGGCCGCGGGCACAGCCGCGCCCAAAAATCCCCGCCCGAAGGCCGGCGCGCCATGTTCGTCCAGCGGAAAAAGGCCACAAAAACGGGTGGGCTATAGCCTTGGGGGGTGGGGACGGCCAACTTCGTCAGCCGGACTCGGAATGGCGCGAGACTTTGCGACAAACCTCCGTGTGCTAAAAATAGGCTGCGGGCACAGCCGCGCCCAAAAATACCCGCCCGAAGACCGGGGCGCCACGTTCGTCCAGCGGAAAAAGGCCACAAAAACGGGTGGGCTATAGCCTTGGGGGGTGCGGCTGGCCAACTTCGTCCGCCGGACTCGGAATGGCGCGAGAATTTGCGAGGCGCCTCTGTGTTCCAAAAATAGGCCGCGGGCACAGCCGTACCCAAAAATACCCGCCCGAAGGCCGGGGCGCCAAGTTCGTCCAGCGGAAAAAGGCCACAAAAACGGGTGGTCTATTGCCTTGGGGGGTGGGGCTGGCCAACTTCGTCCGCCGGACTCGGAATGGCGCGAGGGTTTGCAAGGCGCCTCCGTGTTCCAAAAATAGGCCGCGGACACAGCCGCTCCCAAAAATACCCACCCGAAGGCCGGGGCGCCAAGTTCGTCCAGCGGAAAAAGGCCACAAAAACGGGTGGGCTATAGCCTTGGGGGGTGGGGCTGGCCAACTTCGTCCGCCGGACTCGGAATGGCGCGAGACTTTGCGAGGTGCTTCCGTGTGCCAAAAATAGGTCGCGGGTACAGCCGCTCCCAAAAATACCCGCCCGAAGGCCGGGGCGCCAAGTTCGTCCAGCGGAAAAAGGCCACAAAAACGGGTGGGCTATAGCCTTGGGGGGTGGGGCTGGCCCACTTCGTCCGCCGGACTTGGAATGGCGCGAGACTTTGCGAGGCACCTCCGTGTGCCAAAAATAGGCCGCGGGCACAGCCGCGTCCAAAAATACCCGCCCGAAGGCCGGGGAGCCAAGTTCGTCCAGCGGAAAAAGGCCACAAAAACGGGTGGGCTATAGCCTTGGGGGGTGGGGCTGGCCAACTTCGTCTGCCGGACTCTGAATGGTGCGAGACTTTGCGAGGCGCCTCCGTGTGCCAAAAATAGGCTGCCTGCACAGCCGCTCCCAAAAATACCCGCCCTAAGGCTGGGGCGCCAAATTCGTCCAGCGGAAAAAGGCCACAAAAACGGGTGGGCTATAGCCTTGGGGGGTGGGGCTGGCCCAATTCGTCCGCCGGACTCGGAATGGCGCGAGACTTTGCAAGGTGCTTCCGTGTGCCAAAAATAGGTCGCGGGTACAGCCGCTCCCAAAAATACCCGCCCGAAGGCCGGGGCGCCAAGTTCGTCCAGCGGAAAAAGGCCACAAAAACGGGTGGGCTATAGCCTTGGGGGGTGGGGCTGGCCAACTTCGTCCGCCGGACTCGGAATGGCGCGAGACTTTGCGAGGCACCTCCGTGTGCCAAAAATAGGCCGCGGGCAAAGCCGCGCCCAAAACTACCAGCCCGAAGGCCGGGGAGCCAAGTTCGTCCAGCGGAAAAATGCCACAAAAACGGGTGGGCTATAGCCTTGGGGAGTGGGGCTATAGCCTTGGGGAGTGGGGCTGGCCCACTTCGTCCGCCGGACTTGGAATGGCGCGAGACTTTGCGAGGCACCTCCGTGTGCCAAAAATAGGCCGCGGGCACAGCCGCGCCCAAAAATACCCGCCCGAAGGCCGGGGAGCCAAGTTCGTCCAGCGGAAAAAGGCCACAAAAACGGGTGGGCTATAGCCTTGGGGGGTGGGGCTGGCCAACTTCGTCTGCCGGACTCTGAATGGTGCGAGACTTTGTGAGGCGCCTCCTTGTGCTAAAAATAGGCCGCCTGCACAGCCGCTCCCAAAAATACCCGCCCGAAGGCTGGGGCGCCAAGTTCGTCCAGCGGAAAAAGGCCACAAAAACGGGTGGGCTATAGCCTTGGGGGGTGGGGCTGGCCAACTTCGTCCGCCGGACTCGGAATGGCGCGAGACTTTGCGAGGTGCTTCCGTGTGCCAAAAATAGGTCGCGGGTACAGCCGCTCCCAAAAATACCCGCCCGAAGGCCGGGGCGCCAAGTTCGTCCAGCGGAAAAAGGCCACAAAAACGGGTGGGCTATAGCCTTGGGGGGTGGGGCTGGCCAACTTCGTCCGCCGGACTCGGAATGGCGCGAGACTTTGCGAGGTGCTTCCGTGTGCCAAAAATAGGTCGCGGGTACAGCCGCTCCCAAAAATACCCGCCCGAAGGCCGGGGCGCCAAGTTCGTCCAGCGGAAAAAGGCCACAAAAACGGGTGGGCTATAGCCTTGGGGGGTGGGGCTGGCCCACTTCGTCCACCGGACTTGGAATGGCGCGAGACTTTGCGAGGCACCTCCGTGTGCCAAAAATAGGCCGCGGGCACAGCCGCGCCCAAAAATACCCGCCCGAAGGCCGGGGAGCCAAGTTCGTCCAGCGGAAAAAGGCCACAAAAACGGGTGGGCTATAGCCTTGGTGGGTGGGGCTGGCCAACTTCGTCTGCCGGACTCTGAATGGTGCGAGACTTTGCGAGGCGCCTCCGTGTGCCAAAAATAGGCCGCCTGCACAGCCGCTCCCAAAAATACCCGCCCTAAGGCTGGGGCGCCAAATTCGTCCAGCGGAAAAAGGCCACAAAAACGGGTGGGCTATAGCCTTGGGGGGTGGGGCGGGCCCAATTCGTCCGCCGGACTCGGAATGGCGCGAGACTTTGCAAGGTGCTTCCGTGTGCCAAAAATAGGTCGCGGGTACAGCCGCTCCCAAAAATACCCGCCCGAAGGCCGGGGCGCCAAGTTCGTCCAGCGGAAAAAGGCCACAAAAACGGGTGGGCTATAGCCTTGGGGGGTGGGGCTGGCCAACTTCGTCCGCCGGACTCGGAATGGCGCGAGACTTTGCGAGGCACCTCCGTGTGCCAAAAATAGGCCGCGGGCACAGCCGCGCCCAAAACTACCAGCCCGAAGGCCGGGGAGCCAAGTTCGTCCAGCGGAAAAATGCCACAAAAACGGGTGGGCTATAGCCTTGGGGAGTGGGGCTATAGCCTTGGGGAGTGGGGCTCGCCAACTTCGTCCGCCGGACTCGGAATGGCGCGAGACTTTGCAAGGCACCTCCAAGTGCCAAAAATAGGATGCGGGCACAGCCGCGCCCAATAATAGCCGCCCGAAGGCCGGGGCGCCCAGTTCGTCCAACGGAAAAAGGCCACAAAAACGGGTGGGCTATAGCCTTGGGGGGTGGGGCCGGCCGACTTCGTCCGCCGGACTCGGAATGGCGCGAGAATTTACAAGGCGCCTCCGTGTGCTAAAAATAGGCTGCGGGCACAGCCGCGTCCAAAAATACCCGCCCGAAGACCGGGGCGCCACGTTCGTCCAGCGGAAAAAGGCCACAAAAACGGGTGGGCTATAGCCTTGGGGGGTGCGGCTGGCCAACTTCGTCCGCCGGACTCGGAATGGCGCGAGAATTTGCGAGGCGCCTCTGTGTTCCAAAAATCGGCCGCGGTCAAAGCCGTACCCAAAAATACCCGCCCGAAGGCCGGGGCGCCAAGTTCGTCCAGCGGAAAAAGGGCACAAAAACGGGTGGTCTATTGCCTTGGGGGGTGGGGCTGGCCAACTTCGTCCGCCGGACTCGGAATGGCGCGAGAGTTTGCAAGGCGCCTCCGTGTTCCAAAAATAGGCCGCGGACACAGCCGCGCCCAAAAATACCCACCCGAAGGCCGGGGCGCCAAGTTCGTCCAGCGGAAAAAGGCCACAAAAACGGGTGGGCTATAGCCTTGGGGGGTGGGGCTGGCCAACTTCGTCCGCCGGACTCGGAATGGCGCGAGACTTTGCGAGGCACCTCCGTGTGCCAAAAATTTGCTGCGGGCACAGCCGTGCCCAATAATCCCCCCCCGAAGGCCGGGGCGCCAAGTTCGTCCAGCGGAAAAAGGCCACAAAAACGGGTGGTCTATTGCCTTGGGGGGTGGGGCTGGCCAACTTCGTCCGCCGGACTCGGAATGGCGCGAGAGTTTGTATGGCGCCTCCGTGTTCCAAAAATAGGCCGCGGACACAGCCGCGCCCAAAAATACCCACCCGATGGCCGGGGCGCCAAGTTCGTCCAGCGGAAAAAGGCCACAAAAACGGGTGGGCTATAGCCTTGGGGGGTGGGGCTGGCCAACTTCGTCCGCCGGACTCGGAATGGCGCGAGACTTTGCGAGGCACCTCCGTGTGCCAAAAATAGGCCGCGGGCACAGCTGCGCCCAAAAATACCCGCCCGAAGGCCGGGGAACCAAGTTCGTCCAGCGGAAAAATGCCACAAAAACGGGTGGGCTATAGCCTTGGGGAGTGGGGCTGGCCACCTTCGTCCGCCGGACTCGGATTGGCGCGAGACTTTGCAAGGCACCTCCAAGTGCCAAAAATAGGATGCGGGCACAGCCGCGCCCAATAATAGCCGCCCGAAGGCCGGGGCGCCCAGTTCGTCCAACGGAAAAAGGCCACAAAAACGGGTGGGCTATAGCCTTGGGGGGTGGGGCCGGCCGACTTCGTCCGCCGGACTCGGAATTGCGCGAGAATTTGCAAGGCGCCTCCGTGTTCCAAAAATAGGCTGCGGGCACAGCCGCGCCCAAAAATACCCGCCCGAAGGCCGGGGCGCCATGTTCGTCCAGCGGAAAAAGGCCACAAAAACGGGTGGGCTATAGCCTTGGGGGGTGGGGACGGCCAACTTCGTCAGCCGGACTCGGAATGGCGCGAGACTTTGCGACAAACCTCCGTGTGCTAAAAATAGGCTGCGGGCACAGCCGCGCCCAAAAATACCCGCCCGAAGACCGGGGCGCCACGTTCGTCCAGCGGAAAAAGGCCACAAAAACGGGTGGGCTATAGCCTTGGGGGGTGCGGCTGGCCAACTTCGTCCGCCGGACTCGGAATGGCGCGAGAATTTGTGAGGCGCCTCTGTGTTCCAAAAATAGGCCGCGGGCACAGCCGCACCCAAAAATACCCGCCCGAAGGCCGGGGCGCCAAGTTCGTCCAGCGGAAAAAGGCCACAAAAACGGGTGGTCTATTGCCTTGGGGGGTGGGGCTGGCCAACTTCGTCCGCCGGACTCGGAATGGCGCGAGAGTTTGCACGGCGCCTCCGTGTTCCAAAAATAGGCTGCGGACACAGCCGCGCCCAAAAATACCCACCCGAAGGCCGGGGCGCCAAGTTCGTCCAGCGGAAAAAGGCCACAAAAACGGGTGGGCTATAGCCTTGGGGGGTGGGGCTGGCCAACTTCGTCCGCCGGACTCGGAATGGCGCGAGACTTTGCGAGGCACCTCCGTGTGCCAAAAATTTGCTGCGGGCACAGCCGCGCCCAATAATCCCCCCCCGAAGGCCGGGGCGCCAAGTTCGTCCAGCGGAAAAAGGCCACAAAAACGGGTGGTCTATTGCCTTGGGGGGTGGGGCTGGCCAACTTCGTCCGCCGGACTCGGAATGGCGCGAGAGTTTGCAAGGCACCTCCGTGTTCCAAAAATAGGCCGCGGACACAACCGCGCCCAAAAATACCCACCCGAAGGCCGGGGCGCCAAGTTCGTCCAGCGGAAAAAGGCCACAAAAACGGGTGGGCTATAGCCTTGGGTGGTGGGGCTGGCCAACTTCGTCCGCCGGACTCGGAAAGGCGCGAGACTTTTCGAGGCACCTCCGTGTGCTAAAAATAGGCTGCGGGCACAGCCGCGCCCAAAAATACCCGCCCGAAGACCGGGGCGCCACGTTCGTCCAGCGGAAAAAGGCCACAAAAACGGGTGGGGTATAGCCTTGGGGGGTGCGGCTGGCCAACTTCGTCCGCCGGACTCGGAATGGCGCGAGAATTTGTGAGGCGCCTCTGTGTTCCAAAAATAGGCCGCGGGCACAGCCGCACCCAAAAATACCCGCCCGAAGGCCGGGGCGCCAAGTTCGTCCAGCGGAAAAAGGCCACAAAAATGGGTGGGCTATAGCCTTGGGGGGTGGGGCTGGCCAACTTCGTCTGCCGGACTCTGAATGGTGCGAGACTTTGCGAGGCGCCTCCGTGTGCCAAAAATAGGCCGCGGGCACAGCCGCGCCCAAAAATACCCGCCCGAAAGCCGGGGCGCCAAGTTCGTCCAGCGGAAAAAGTCCACAAAAACGGGTGGGCTATAGCCTTGGGGGGTGGGGCTGGCCAACTTCGTCCGCCGGACTCGGAATGGCGCGAGACTTTGCGATGCACCTCCGTGTGCCAAAAATAGGCCGCGGGCACTGCCGTACCCTAAAATACCCGCCCGAAGGTCGGGGCGCCAAGTTCGTCCAGCGGAAAAAGGCCACAAAAACGGGTGGGTTATAGCCTTGGGGGGTGGGGCTGGCCAACTTCGTCCGCCGGACTCGGAATGGCGCGAGACCTTGTGAGGCACCTCTGTGTGCCAAAAATAGGCCGCGGGCACAGCCGCGCCCAAAAATACCCGCCCGAAGGCCGGGGCGCCAAGTTCGCCCAGCGGAAAAAGGCCACAAAAACGGGTGGGCTATAGCCCGGGGGGGTGGGGCTGGCCAACTTCGTCCGCCGGACTCGGAATGGCTCGAGACTTTGCGAGGCACCTCCTTGTGCCAAAAATAGGCCGCGGGCACAGCCTCGCCCAAAAATACCCGCCCGAAGCCCGGGGCGCCATGTTCGTCCAGCGGAAAAAGGCCACAAAAACGGGTATGCTATAGCCTTGGGGGGTGGGGTTGGCCAACTTCATCCGCCGGACTCGGAATGGCGCGAGACTTTGCGAGAAACCTCCGTGTGCCAAAAATAGGCTGCGGGCACAGCCGCGCCCAAAAATACCCGCCCGAAGACCGGGGCGCCACGTTCGTCCAGCGGAAAAAGGCCACAAAAACGGGTGGGCTATAGCCTTGGGGGGTGGGGCTGGCCTACTTCGTCCGCCAGACTCGGAATGGCGCGAGACTTTGCGAGGCGCCTCCGTGTGCCAATAATAGGCCGCGGGCAGAGCCACGCCCGAAAATACACGCCCGAAGGCCGGGGCGCCAAGTTCGTCCAGCGGAAAAAGGCCACAAAAACGGGTGGGCTATAGCCTTGGGGGGTGGGGCTGGCCCACTTCGTCTGCCGTACTCGGAATGGCGTGCGACTTTGTGAGGCACCTCCGTGTGCCAAAAATAGGCTGCCGGAACAGCCGCCCACAAAAATACCCGCCCGAAGGCCGGGGCGCCAAGTTCGTCCAGCGCAAAAAGGCCACGAAAACGGGTGGGCTATAGCCTTGGGGGGTGGGGCTGGCCAACTTCGTCCGCCGGACTCGGAATGGTGCGAGACTTTACGAGGCGCCTCCGTGGGCCAAAAAATAGGCCGCGGGCACAGCCGCGTCCAAAAATACCCGCCCGAAGGCCAGGGCGCCATGTTCGTCCAGCGGAAAAAGGCCACAAAAACGGGTGGGCTATAGCCTTGGTGGGTAGGGCTGGCCAACTTCGTCCGCCGGACTCGGAATGGAGCGAGACTTTGCGAGGCACCTCCGTGTGCCAAAAATAGGCCGCGAGCACAGCCGCGCCCAAAAATACACGCCCGAAGGCCGGGACGCCAAGTTCGTCCAGCGGAAAAAGGCCACAACAACGGGTGGGCTATAACCTTGGGGGGTGGGGCTGGCCAACTTCGTCCGCCGGACTCGGAATGGTGCGAGACTTTGCGAGGCGCCTCCGTGTGCCAAAAATAGGCCACGGGCACGGCCGCGCCCAAAAATACCCGCCCGAAGGCCGGGGCGCCAAGTTCGTCCAGCGGAAAAAGCCCACAAAAACGGGTGGGCTATGGCCATGGGGGATGGGGCTGGCCAACTTTGTCCGCCGGACTCGGAATGGCGCGAGACTTTACGAGGTGCCTCCGTGTGCCAAAAATAGGCCGCGGCCACAGCCGCGCCCAAAAATACCCACCCGAAGGCCGGGGCGCCAAGTTCGTCCTGCGGAAAAAGGCCACGAAAACGGGTGGGCTATAGCCTTGGGGGGTGGGGCTGGCCAACTTCGTCCGCCAGACTCGGAATGGCGCGAGACTTTGCGAGGCGCCTCCGTGTGCCAATAATAGGCCGCGGGCAGAGCCACGCCCGAAAATACACGCCCGAAGGCCGGGGCGCCAAGTTCGTCCAGCGGAAAAAGGCCACAAAAACGGGTGGGCTATAGCCTTGGGGGGTGGGGCTGGCCCACTTCGTCTGCCGTACTCGGAATGGCGTGCGACTTTGTGAGGCACCTCCGTGTGCCAAAAATAGGCTGCCGGAACAGCCGCCCACAAAAATACCCGCCCGAAGGCCGGGGCGCCAAGTTCGTCCAGCGCAAAAAGGCCACGAAAACGGGTGGGCTATAGCCTTGGGGGGTGGGGCTGGCCAACTTCGTCCGCCGGACTCGGAATGGTGCGAGACTTTACGAGGCGCCTCCGTGGGCCAAAAAATAGGCCGCGGGCACAGCCGCGTCCAAAAATACCCACCCGAAGGCCAGGGCGCCATGTTCGTCCAGCGGAAAAAGGCCACAAAAACGGGTGGGCTATAGCCTTGGGGGGTGGGGCTGGCCAACTTCGTCCGCCGGACTCGGAATGGAGCGAGACTTTGCGAGGCACCTCCGTGTGCCAAAAATAGGCCGCGGGCACAGCCGCGCCCAAAAATACACGCCCGAAGGCCGGGGCGCCAAGTTCGTCCAGCGGAAAAAGGCCACAAAAACGGGTGGGCTATAACCTTGGGGGGTGGGGCTGGCCAACTTCGTCCGCCGGACTCGGAATGGTGCGAGACTTTGCGAGGCGCCTCCGTGTGCCAAAAATAGGCCACGGGCACGGCCGCGCCCAAAAATACCCGCCCGAAGGCCGGGGCGCCAAGTTCGTCCAGCGGAAAAAGCCCACAAAAACGGGTGGGCTATGGCCATGGGGGATGGGGCTGGCCAACTTTGTCCGCCGGACTCGGAATGGCGCGAGACTTTACGAGGTGCCTCCGTGTGCCAAAAATAGGCCGCGGCCACAGCCGCGCCCAAAAATACCCACCCGAAGGCCGGGGCGCCAAGTTCGTCCTGCGGAAAAAGGCCACAAAACGGGTTGGGATATAGCCTTGGGGGTGGGGCTGGCCAACTTCGTCCGCCGGACTCGGAATGGCGCGAAACTTTGCGAGGCACCTCCGTGTGCCAAAAATAAGCCGTGGGCACAGCCGCGCCCAAAAATACCCGCCTGAAGGCCGGGGCGCCAAGTTCGTCCAGCGGAAAAAGGCCACAACAACGGGTGCGCTATAGCCTTGGGGGGTGGGGCTGGCCAACTTCGTCCGCCGGACTCGGAATGGCGCGAGACTTTGCGAGGCACCTCCGTGTGCCAAAAATAGGCCGCGGGCACTGCCGTACCCTAAAATACCCGCCCGAAGGTCGGGGCGCCAAGTTCGTCCAGCGGAAAAAGGCCACAAAAACGGGTGGGTTATAGCCTTGGGGGGTGGGGCTGGCCAACTTCGTCCGCCGGACTCGGAATGGCGCGAGACCTTGTGAGGCACCTCTGTGTGCCAAAAATAGGCCGCGGGCACAGCCGCGCCCAAAAATACCCGCCCGAAGGCCGGGGCGCCAAGTTCGCCCAGCGGAAAAAGGCCACAAAAACGGGTGGGCTATAGCCTTGGGGGGTGGGGCTGGCCAACTTCGTCCGCCGGACTCGGAATGGCTCGAGACTTTGCGAGGCACCTACGTGTGCCAAAAATAGGCTGCGGGCGCAGCCTCGCCCAAAAATACCCGCCCGAAGGCCGGGGTGCCATGTTCGTCCAGCGGAAAAAGGCCACAAAAACGGGTATGCTATAGCCTTGAGGGGTGGGGCTGGCCAACATTGTCCGCCGGACTCGGAATGGCGCGAGACTTTGCGAGAAACCTCCGTGTGCCAAAAATAGGCTGCGAGCACAGCCGCGCCCAAAAATACCCGCCCGAAGACCGGGGCGCCAGGTTCGTCCAGCGGAAAAAGGCCACAAAAACGGGTGGGCTATAGCCTTGGGGGGTGGGGCTGGCCAACTTCGTCCGCCGGACTCGGAATGGTGTGAGACTTTACGAGGTGCCTCCGTGGGCCAAAAAATAGGCCGCGGGCACTGCCGTACCCTAAAATACCCGCCCGAAGGTCGGGGCGCCAAGTTCGTCCAGCGGAAAAAGGCCACAAAAACGGGTGGGCTATAGCCTTGGGGGGTGGGGCTGGCCAACTTCGTCCGCCGGACTCGGAATGGCGCGAGACCTTGTGAGGCACCTCTGTGTGCCAAAAATAGGCCGCGGGCACAGCCGCGCCCAAAAATACCCGCCCGAAGGCCGGGGCGCCAAGTTCGCCCAGCGGAAAAAGGCCACAAAAACGGGTGGGCTATAGCCTTGGCGGGTGGGGCTGGCCAACTTCGTCCGCCGGACTCGGAATGGCTCGAGACTTTGCGAGGCACCTACGTGTGCCAAAAATAGGCCGCGGGCGCAGCCTCGCCCAAAAATACCCGCCCGAAGGCCGGGGTTCCATGTTCGTCCAGCGGAAAAAGGCCACAAAAACGGGTATGCTATAGCCTTGAGGGGTGGGGCTGGCCTACTTCGTCCGCCAGACTCGGAATGGCGCGAGACTTTGCGAGGCGCCTCCGTGTGCCAATAATAGGCTGCGGGCAGAGCCACGCCCGAAGGCCGGGGCGCCAAGTTCGTCCAGCGGAAAAAGGCCACAAAAACGGGTGGGCTATAGCCTTGGGGGGTGGGGCTGGCCCACTTCGTCTGCCGGACTCGGAATGGCGTGCGACTTTGTGAGGCACCTCCGTGTGCCAAAAATAGGCCGCCGGAACAGCCGCGCACAAAAATACCCGCCCGAAGGCCGGGGCGCCAAGTTCGTCCAGCGCAAAAAGGCCACGAAAACGGGTGGGCTATAGCCTTGGGGGGTGGGGCTGGCCAACTTCGTCCGCCGGACTCGGAATGGCGCGAGACTTTACGAGGTGCCTCCGTGGGCCAAAAATAGGCCGCGGGCAGAGCCGCGCCCAAAAATACACGCCCGAAGGCCGGGACGCCAAGTTCGTCCAGCGGAAAAAGGCCACAACAACGGGTGGGCTATAACCTTGGGGGGTGGGGCTGGCCAACTTCGTCCGCCGGACTCGGAATGGTGCGAGACTTTGCGAGGCGCCTCCGTGTGCCAAAAATAGGCCACGGGCACGGCCGCGCCCAAAAATACCCGCCCGAAGGCCGGGGCGCCAAGTTCGTCCAGCGGAAAAAGCCCACAAAAACGGGTGGGCTATGGCCATGGGGGATGGGGCTGGCCAACTTTGTCCGCCGGACTCGGAATGGCGCGAGACTTTACGAGGTGCCTCCGTGTGCCAAAAATAGGCCGCGGCCACAGCCGCGCCCAAAAATACCCACCCGAAGGCCGGGGCGCCAAGTTCGTCCTGCGGAAAAAGGCCACGAAAACGGGTGGGCTATAGCCTTGGGGGGTGGGGCTGGCCAACTTCGTCCGCCGGACTCGGAATGGCGCGAAACTTTGCGAGGCACCTCCGTGTGCCAAAAATAAGCCGTGGGCACAGCCGCGCCCAAAAATACCCGCCTGAAGGCCGGGGCGCCAAGTTCGTCCAGCGGAAAAAGGCCACAACAACGGGTGCGCTATAGCCTTGGGGGGTGGGGCTGGCCAACTTCGTCCGCCGGACTCGGAATGGCGCGAGACTTTGCGAGGCACCTCCGTGTGCCAAAAATAGGCCGCGGGCACTGCCGTACCCTAAAATACCCGCCCGAAGGTCGGGGCGCCAAGTTCGTCCAGCGGAAAAAGGCCACAAAAACGGGTGGGTTATAGCCTTGGGGGGTGGGGCTGGCCAACTTCGTCCGCCGGACTCGGAATGGCGCGAGACCTTGTGAGGCACCTCTGTGTGCCAAAAATAGGCCGCGGGCACAGCCGCGCCCAAAAATACCCGCCCGAAGGCCGGGGCGCCAAGTTCGCCCAGCGGAAAAAGGCCACAAAAACGGGTGGGCTATAGCCTTGGGGGGTGGGGCTGGCCAACTTCGTCCGCCGGACTCGGAATGGCTCGAGACTTTGCGAGGCACCTACGTGTGCCAAAAATAGGCTGCGGGCGCAGCCTCGCCCAAAAATACCCGCCCGAAGGCCGGGGTGCCATGTTCGTCCAGCGGAAAAAGGCCACAAAAACGGGTATGCTATAGCCTTGAGGGGTGGGGCTGGCCAACATTGTCCGCCGGACTCGGAATGGCGCGAGACTTTGCGAGAAACCTCCGTGTGCCAAAAATAGGCTGCGAGCACAGCCGCGCCCAAAAATACCCGCCCGAAGACCGGGGCGCCAGGTTCGTCCAGCGGAAAAAGGCCACAAAAACGGGTGGGCTATAGCCTTGGGGGGTGGGGCTGGCCAACTTCGTCCGCCGGACTCGGAATGGTGTGAGACTTTACGAGGCGCCTCCGTGGGCCAAAAAATAGGCCGCGGGCGCAGCCGCGTCCAAAAATACCCGCCCGAAGGCCAGGGCGCCATGTTCGTCCAGCGGAAAAAGGCCACAAAAACGGGTGGGCTATAGCCTTGGTGGGTGGGGCTGGCCAACTTCGTCCGCCGGACTCGGAATGGAGCGAGACTTTGCGAGGCACCTCCGTGTGGCAAAAATAGGCCGCGGGCACAGCCGCGCCCAAAAATACCCACCCGAAGGCCGGGACGCCAAGTTCGTCCAGCGGAAAAAGGCCACAACAACGGGTGGGCTATACCCTTGGGGGGTGGGGCTGGCCAACTTCGTCCGCCGGACTCGGAATGGCGCGAGACTTTGCGAGGCGCCTCCGTGTGCCAAAAATAAGCCATGGGCACAGCCGCGCCAAAAAATACCCGCCCGAAGGCCGGGGCGCCAAGTTCGTCCAGCGGAAAAAGGCCACAACAACGGGTGGGCTATAGCCTTGGGCGGTGGGGCTGGCCAACTTCATCCGCAGGACTCGGAATGGCGCGAGACTTTGCGAGGCACCTCCGTGTGCCAAAAATAGGCTGCGGGCACTGCCGTACCCTAAAATACCCGCCCGAAGGCCGGGGCGCCAAGTTCGTCCAGCGGTAAAAGGCCACAAAAACGGGTGGGCTATAGCCTTGGGGGGTGGGGCTGGCCAACTTCGTCCGCCGGACTCGGAATGGCGCGAGACTTTGCAAGGCGGCTCCGTGTGCCAAAAATAGGGTGCGGGCACAGCCGCGCCCAAAAATACCCGACCGAAGGCCGGGGCGGCAAGTTCGTCCAGCGGTAAAAGGCCACAAAAACGGGTGGGCTATAGCCTTGGGGGGCGGGGCTGGCCAAGTTCGTCCGCCGTACTCGGAATGGGGGGATACTTTGCGAGTGGCCTCCGTGTGCCAAAAATTGGCCGCGGGAACAGCCGCACCCAAAAATAACCATCCGAAGGCCGGGGCGACAAGTTCGTCCGCCGAACGCGGAATGGGGCGAGACTTTGCGAGCGGCCTCCGTGTGCCAAAAATAGGCCGTGGGTACAAAAATAACCGCCCGAAGGCTGGGGCGCCAAGTTCGTCCAGCGGAAAAAGGCCGCAAAAACGGGTGGGCTATAGCCTTGGGGGCTGGGGCTGGCCAAGTTCGTCCGCCAGACTCGGAATGGGGCGAGACTTTGCGAACGGCCTCCGTATGCCAAAAATAGGTCGCGGGCACAGCCGCGCTCAAAAATAACCCCCCGAAGGTCGGCGCGCCCAAACCTCGCAGCAGAAAAATGGCCCAAAAACGGGTGCGCTATAGCCTTGGGGGGAGGGGCTGGCCCACTTCGTCCGCCGGACTCGGAAAATGGCGAGACTTTCCGAGCGGCCTCCGCGTGCCAAAAATAGGTCGCGGGCACAGCCGCGCCCAAAAATAACCCCCCGAAGGTCGGCGCACCCAAACCCCCCAGCGGAAAAATGGCCAAAAAACGGGTGCGCTATAGCCTTGGGGGGAGGGGCTGGCCAACTTCGTCCGCCGGACTCGGAATGTGGCGAGACTTTCCGAGCGGCCTCCGCGTGCCAAAAATAGGCCGCGGACACAGCCGTGCCCAAAAATAACCCCCCGAAGGTCGGCGCGCCCAAATCCCGCAGCGGAAAAATGCCCAAAAAACGGGTGCGCTATAGCCTTGGGGGGAGGGGCTGGCCAACTTCGTCCGCCGGACTCGGAATGTGGCGAGACTTTCCGAGCGGCCTCCGCGTGCCAAAAATAGGCCGCAGGCACAGCCGCGCCCAAAAAAAACCCCCCAAAGGTCGGCGCGCCCAAACCCCGCAGCGGAAAAATGCCCAAAAAACGGGTGCGCTATAGCCTTGGGGGGAGGGGCTGGCCAACTTCGTCCGCCGGACTCGGAATGTGGCGAGACTTTCCGAGCGGCCTCCGCGTGCCAAAAATAGGCCGCGGGCACAGCCGCGCCCAAAAATAACCCCCCGAAGGTCGGCGCACCCAAACCCCCCAGCGGAAAAATGGCCAAAAAACGGGTGCGCTATAGCCTTGGGGGGAGGGGCTGGCCAACTTCGTCCGCCGGACTCGGAATGTGGCGAGACTTTCCGAGCGGCCTCCGCGTGCCAAAAATAGGCCGCGGACACAGCCGCGCCCAAAAATAACCCCCCGAAGGTCGGCGCGCCCAAACCCCGCAGCGGAAAAATGCCCAAAAAACGGGTGCGCTATAGCCTTGGGGGGAGGGGCTGGCCAACTTCGTCCGCCGGACTCGGAATGTGGCGAGACTTTCCGAGCGGCCTCCGCGTGCCAAAAATAGGCCGCGGGCACAGCCGCACCCAAAAAAAACCCCCCGAAGGTCGGCGCGCCCAAACCCCGCAGCGGAAAAATGCCCAAAAAACGGGTGCGCTATAGCCTTGGGGGGAGGGGCTGGCCAACTTCGTCCGCCGGACTCGGAATGTGGCGAGACTTTCCGAGCGGCCTCCGCGTGCCAAAAATAGGCCGCGGGCACAGCCGCGCCCAAAAATAACCCCCCGAAGGTCGGCGAGCCCAAACCCCGCAGTGGAAAAATGGCCAAAAAACGGGTGCGCTATAGCCTTGGGTGGAGGGGCTGGCCTACTTCGTCCGCCGGGCTCGGAATGGGGCGAGACTTTGCGAGCGGCCTCCGCGTGCCAGAAATAGGCCGCGGGCACAGCCGCCCCAACAAATAACCCCCCAAAGGTCGGCGCGCCAAAACCCCCCAGTGGAAAAATGGCCAAATAACGGGTGGGCTATAGCCTTGGGTGGAGGGGCTGGCCCACTTCGTCCGCCGGACTCGGAATGGGGCGAGCATTTGCGAGCGGCCTCCGCGTGCCAAAAATAGGCCGCAGACACAGCCGCGCCCAAAAAAAACCCCCGAAAGTCGGCGCGCCCAAACCCCCCAGCGGAAAAATGGCCAAAAATCAGGTGCGCTAGAGCCTTGGGTGGAGGGGCTGGCCAACTTCGTCTGCCGGGCTCGGAATGGGGCGAGACTTTGCGAGCGGCCTCCGCGTGCCAGAAATAGGCCGCGGGCACAGCCGCCCCCAAAAATAACCCGCCGAAGGTCGGCGCGCCAAAACCCCCCAGCGGAAAAATGGCCAAATAACGGGTGGGCTATAGCCTTGGGTGGAGGGGCTGGCCCACTTCGTCCGCCGGACTCGGAATGGGGCGAGCATTTGCGAGCGGCCTCCGCGTGCCAAAAATAGGCCGCAGACACAGCCGCGCCCAAAAAAAACCCCCGAAAGTCGGCGCGCCCAAACCCCCCAGCGGGAAAATGGCCAAAAATCAGGTGCGCTAGAGCCTTGGGTGGAGGGGCTGGCCAACTTCGTCCGCCGGGCTCGGAATGGGGCGAGACTTTGCGAGCGGCCTCCGCGTGCCAGAAATAGGCCGCGGGCACAGCCGCCCCAACAAATAACCCCCCAAAGGTCGGCGCGCCAAAACCCCCCAGTGGAAAAATGGCCAAATAACGGGTGGGCTATAGCCTTGGGTGGAGGGGCTGGCCCACTTCGTCCGCCGGACTCGGAATGGGGCGAGCATTTGCGAGCGGCCTCCGCGTGCCAAAAATAGGCCGCAGACACAGCCGCGCCCAAAAAAAACCCCCGAAAGTCGGCGCGCCCAAACCCCCCAGCGGGAAAATGGCCAAAAATCAGGTGCGCTAGAGCCTTGGGTGGAGGGGCTGGCCAACTTCGTCCGCCGGGCTCGGAATGGGGCGAGACTTTGCGAGCGGCCTCCGCGTGCCAGAAATAGGCCGCGGGCACAGCCGCCCCCAAAAATAACCCGCCGAAGGTCGGCGCGCCAAAACCCCCCAGCGGAAAAATGGCCAAATAACGGGTGGGCTATAGCCTTGGGTGGAGGGGCTGGCCCACTTCGTCCGCCGGACTCGGAATGGGGCGAGCATTTGCGAGCGGCCTCCGCGTGCCAAAAATAGGCCGCAGACACAGCCGCGCCCAAAAAAAACCCCCGAAAGTCGGCGCGCCCAAACCCCCCAGCGGGAAAATGGCCAAAAATCAGGTGCGCTAGAGCCTTGGGTGGAGGGGCTGGCCAACTTCGTCCGCCGGGCTCGGAATGGGGCGAGACTTTGCGAGCGGCCTCCGCGTGCCAGAAATAGGCCGCGGGCACAGCCGCCCCCAAAAATAACCCGCCGAAGGTCGGCGCGCCAAAACCCCCCAGTGGAAAAATGGCCAAAAAACAGGTGCGCTATAGCCTTGGGTGGAGGGGCTGGCCTACTTCGTCCGCCGGACTCGAAATGGCGCGAGACTTTGCGAGTGGTCTCCACATACAAAAAATAGGCCGCGGGCACAGCCGCGCCCAAAAATCACCGCCGAAGGCCTGGGCGCCAAGTTCGTCCAGCGGAAAAAGGCCACAAAAACGGATGGGCTATAGCCTTGGGGGGTGGGGCTGGCCCACTTCGTCCGCCAGACTCGGAATGGCGCGAGACCTTGTTAGGGGCCTCCGTGTGCCAAAAATAGGCCACGGACACAGCCGCGGCCAAAAATAACCTCCCGAAGGCCGGGGCGCCAAGTTCGTCCAGCGGAAAAAGGCCACAAAAACGGGTGGGCTATAGCCTTGGGGGGTGGGGCTGGCCAACTTCGTCCGCCGGACTCGGAATGGCGCGAGACTTTGTTAGGGGCCTCCGTGTGCCAAAAAATAGGCCGCGGACACAGCCGCGGCCAAAAATAACCACCCGAAGGCCGGGGCGCCAAGTTCGTCCAGCGGAAAATGGCCACAAAAATGGGCGGGCTATAGCCTTGGGAGGTGGGGCTGGCCAACTTCGTCCGCCGGACTCCGAACGGTGCGAGACTTTGCGAGGGGCCTCCGTGTGCCAAAAATAGGCCGCGGGCACAGCCGCGCCCAAAAATAACCGCCCGAAGGTCGTGGTGCCAAAACCCCCCAGCGGAAAAATAGCCAAAAAACGGGCGGGCTATAGCCTTGGTGGGGGACACGGGAGAAGTTCGTCCGCCGGACTCGGAATGGGGCGAGACTTTGCGAGGGGCCTCGGGGTGCCAAAAATAAGCCGCGGGCAAAGTCCCGCCGAAAAATAAGCGCCCGAAGGTTGTGGTGCCAAAACCCCCCATCGGAAAAATGGCCAAAAAACGAGTGGGCTATAGCCTTGGTGGGGGTCGCGGGCGAAGTTTGTCAACCGGACTCGGAATTGGGCGAGACTTTGCGACGGGCCTCGGGGTGCCAATAATAAGCCGTGGGCAAAGCCGCTCCCAAAAATAAGAGCCCGAAGGTCGTGGTACCAAAACCCCCATCGGAAAAATGGCCAAAAAACGGGTGGGCTATAGCCTTGGTGGGGGCCGCGGGCGAAGTTCGTCCGCCGGACTCGGAATGGGGCGAGACTTTGCGAGGGGCCTTGGGGTGCCAAAATTAAGCCGCGGGCAAAGCCGCGCCCAAAAATAAGCGCCCGAAGGTCGTGGTGCCAAAACCCCCCAGCAGAAAAATGGCCAATAAACGGGTGGGCTATAGCCTTGGTGGGGGGTGCGGGCGAAGTTCGTCCGCCGGACTCGGAATGGGACGAGATTTTGTGAGGGGCCTCGGGGTGCCAAAAATAAGCCGCGGGCAAAGCCGCGCCAAAAAATAAGGGCCCGAAGGTCGTGGTGCCAAAACCCCCCAGCGGAAAAATGGCCAAAATACGGGTGGGCTATAGCCTTGGTGGGGGCGCGGGCGGTTCACAAATCCTCGGACTCGGAATGGGACGAGATTTTGTGAGGGGCCTCGGGGTGCCAAAAATAAGCCGCGGGCAAAGCCGCGCCCAAAAATAAGGGCCCGAAGGTCGTGGTGCCAAAACCCCCCAGTGGAAAAATGGCGAAAAAACGGGTGGGCTATAGCCTTGGTGGGGGGCGTGGGCGAAGTTCGTTCGCCGGACTCGGAATGGGGCGAGACTTTACGAGGGGCCTCGGGGTGCTAAAAATAAGCCGCGGGCAAAGCCGCACCCAAAAATAAGTCCCCGAAGGTCGTGGTGCCAAAACCCCCCAGCGAAAAATGGCCAAAAAACGGGTGGGCTATAGCCTTGGTGGGGGGCGGTGACGAAGTTCGTCCGCCGGACTCGGTATGGGGCGAGAATTTGCGAGGGGCGTCGGGGTACCAAAAATATGCCGCGGGCAAAGGCCGCGAACAAAAATAAGCGCCCGAAGGTCGTGGTGCCAAAACCCCCCAGCGGAAAAATGGCCAAAAGACGGGTGGGCTATAGCCTTGGTGGGGGGCGCGGGCGAAGTTCGTCCGCCGGACTCGGAATGGGGCGAGACTTTGCGAGGGGCTCGGGGTGCCAAAAATAAGCCGCGGGCAAAGCCGCGCGCAAAAATAAGCGCCCGAGGGTCGTGGTGCCAAAACCCCCCAGCGGAAAAATGGCCAAAAAACGGGTGGGCTATAGCCTTGGTGCGGGGCGCGGGCGAAGTTCGTCCTCCGGACTCGGAATGGGGCGAGACTTTGCGAGGGGCCTCGGGGTGCCAAAAATAAGCCGCGGGCAAAGCCAAGCCCAAAAATAAAGGTCGTGGTACCAAAACCACCCAGCGGAAAAATAGCCAAAAAACGAGTGGGCTATAGCCTTGGGGGGGGCGCGGGCGAAGTTCGTTCGCCGGACTCGGAATGGGGCGAGACTTTACGAGGGGCCTCGGGGTGCCAAAAATAAGCCGCGGGCAAAGCCGCACGCAAAAATAAGCGCCCGAGGGTCATGGTACCAAAACCCCCCAGCGGAAAAATGGCCAAAAAACGGGTGGGCTATAGCCTTGGGGGGAGGGGTTGGCCAACTTTGTCCGCCGGACTCGGAATGGGGCGAGACTTTGCGAGCGGCCTCCGCGTGCAAAAATAGGGCGCGGGCACAGCCGCGCCCAAAAATACCTGCCCAAAGACCGGGGCGCCAAGTTCGTCCAGCGGAAAAAGGCCACAAAAACGGGTGGGCTATAGCTTTGGGGGGTGGGGCTGGCCAACTTCGTCCGCCGGACTCGGAATCGCGCGAGACTTTGCGAGGTGCCTCCGTGTACCAAAAATAGGCCGCGGGCACAGCCGCGATTAAAAATACCCGCCCGAAGGCCGGGACGGCAAGTTCGTCCAGCGGAAAAAGGCCACAAAAACGGGTGGGCTATAGCCTTGGGGGCTGGGGCTGGCCTACTTCGTCCGCCGGACTCGGAATGGCGCGAGACTTTGTAAGGTGCCTCCGTGTTCCAAAAATAGGACGGGGGCACGGCCGCGCCCAAAAATACTCGCCCGAAGGCCGGGGCGCCAAGTTCGTCCAGCGGAAAAAGACCACAAAAACGGGTGGGCTATAGCCTTGGGGGGTGGGGCTGGCCGACTTCGTCCGCCGGACTCGGAATGGCGCGAGACTTTGCGAGGTGCCTCAGTGTTCCAAAAATAGGCCGGGGGCACAGCCGCGCCCAAAAATACTCGCCCGAAGGCCGGGGCGCCAAGTTCGTCCAGCGGAAAAAGGCCACAAAAACGGGTGGGCTATAGCCTTGGGGGGTGGGGCTGGCCCACGTCGTCCGCCGGACTCGGAATGGCGCGAGACTTTGCGAGGCCCCTCGGTGTACCAAAAATAGGCCGCGGGCACAGCCGCGATTAAAAATACCCTCCCGAAGGCCGGGACGGCAAGTTCGTCCAGCGGAAAAAGGCCACAAAAACGGGTGGGCTATAGCCTTGGGGGGTGGGGCTGGCCTACTTCGTCCGCCGGACTCGGAATGGCGCGAGACTTTGCGAGGTGCCTCCGTATTCCAAAAATAGGCCGGGGGCACGGCCGCGCCCAAAAATACTCGCCCGAAGGCCGGGGCGCCAAGTTCGTCCAGCGGAAAAAGGCCACAAAAACGGGTGGGCTATAGCCTTGGGGGGTGGGGCTGGCCAACTTCGTCCGCCGGACTCGGAATGGCGCGAGACTTTGCGAGGTGCCTCCGTGTTCCAAAAATAGGCTGGGGACACAGCCGCGCCCAAAAATACTCGCCCGAACGCCGGGGCGCCAAGTTTGTCCAGCGGAAAAAGGCCACAAAAACGGGTGGGCTATAGCCTTGGGGGGTGGGGCTGGCCCACTTCGTCCGCTGGACTCGGAATGGCGCGAGACTTTGCGAGGCCCCTCGGTGTACCAAAAATAGGCCGCGGGCATAGCCGCGCTTAAAAATACCCGCCCGAAGGCCGGGGCGACATGTTCATCCAGCGGAAAAAGGCCACAAAAACGGGTGGGCTATAGCCTTGGGGGGTGGGGCTGGCCCACTTCGTCCGCCGGACTCGGAATGGCGCGAGACTTTGCTAGGCGCCTCCGTCTGCAAAAAATAGGCCGCGGGCACAGCCGCGCCCAAAAATACCTGCCCGAAGACCGGGGCACCAAGTTCGTCCAGCGGAAAAAGGCCACAAAAACGGGTGGGCTATAGCCTTGGGGGGTGGGGCTGGCCCACTTTGACCGCCGGACTCGGAATGGCGCGAGACTTTGCGAGGCACCTCCGTGTGCCAAAAATAGGCCGCGGGCACAGCCGCGCTTAAAAATACCCGCACGAAGGCCGGGGCGCCAAGTTCGTCCAGCGGAAAAAGGCCACAAAAACGGGTGGGCTATAGCCTTGGGGGCTGGGGCTGGCCCACTTCGTCCTCCAGACTCGGAATGGCGCGAGTCTTTACGAGGCACCTCCGTCTGCCAAAAATAGGCCGCGGGCACAGCCGCGCGCAAAAATACCTGCCCAAAGACCGGGGCGCCAAGTTCGTCCAGCGGAAAAAGGCCACAAAAACGGGTGGGCTATAGCCTTGGGGCGTGGGGCTGGCCAACTTCGTCCGCCGGACTCGGAATGGCGCGAGACTTTGCGAGGCCCCTCGGTGTACCAAAAATAGGCCGCGGGCACAGCCGCGATTAAAAATACCCGCCCGAAGGCCGGGGCGCCAAGTTCGTCCAGCGGAAAAAGGCCACAAAAACGGGTGGGCTATAGCCTTGGGGGATGGGGCTGGCCAACTTCGTCCGCCGGACTCGGAATGGCGCGAGACTTTGTGAGGTGCCTCCGTGTTCCAAAAATAGGCCGGGGGCACAGCTGCGCCCAAAAATACTCGCCCGAAGGCCGGGGCGCCAAGTTCGTCCAGCGGAAAAAGGCCACAAAAACGGGTGGGCTATAGCCTTGGGGGGTGGGGCTGGCCAACTTCGTCCGCCGGACTCGGAATGGTGCGAGACTTTGCGAGGCCCCTCGGTGTACCAAAAGTAGGCCGCGGGCATAGCCGCGCTTTAAAATACCCGCCCGAAGGCCGGGGCGCCATGTTCTCCCAGCGGAAAAATGGCCAAAAAACGGGTGCGCTATAGCCTTGGGGGGAGGGGCTGGCCAACTTCGTCCGCCGGACTCGGAAAGGGGCGAGACTTTGCAAGCGGCCTCTGCGTGCCAAAAATAGGCCGCGGGCACAGCCGCGGCACAAAATAATCCCCCGAAGGTCGGCGCGCCCAAACCCCCCAGTGGAAAAATGGCCAAAAAACGGGGGCGCTATAGCCTTGGGGGGAGGGGCTGGCCGACTTCGTCCGCCAGACTCGGAATGGGACGAGATTTTGCGAGCGGCCTCCGCGTGCCAAAAATAGGCCGCGGGCACACCCGCGCCGAAAAATAACCCCACGAATGTCGGCGCGTCCAAACCCCCAACGGAAAAATGGCCAAAAAACGGGTGCGCTATAGCCTTGGGGGGAGGGGCTGGCCCACTTCGTCCGCCGGTCTCGGAATAGGGCGAGACTTTGCGAGCGGCCTCCGCGGGCCAAAAATAGGCCGTGGGCACAGCCGCACCCAAAAAATAATCCCCCGATGGTCGGCGCGCGCAAACCCCCCAGCGGAAAAATGGCCAAAAAACGGGTGCGCTATAGCCTTGGGGGGAGGGGCTCGCCAGCTTCGTCCGCCGGACTCGGAATGGCGCGAGGCTTTGCGAGGTGCCTCCGTGTACCAAAAATAGGCCTCGGGCACAGCCGCGCCCAAAAATACCCGCCCGAAGGCCGGGGCGCCAAGTTCGTCCAGCGGAAAAAGGCCACAAAAACGGGTGGGCTATAGCCTTGGGGGATGGGGCTGGCCAACTTCGTCCGCCGGACTCGGAATGGCGTGAGACTTTGTAAGGTGGCTCCGTGTGCCAAAAATAGCCCACGGCCACAGCCGCACCCAAAAATACCCGCCCGAAGGCCGGGGCGCCAAGTTCGTCCAGCGGTAAAAGGCAAAAAAAACGGGTGGGCTATAGCCTTGGGGGGTGGGGCTCGCCAGCTTCGTCCGTCGGACTTGGAATGGCGCGAGGCTTTGCGAGGTGCCTCCGCGTGCCAAAAATAGGCCGCGGGCACAGCCGGGCCCAAAAATACCCGCCCGAAGGCCGGGGCGCCAAATTCGTCCAGCGGAAAAAGGCCACAAAAACGGGTGGGCTATAGCCTTGGGGGGTGGGGCTGGCCCACTTCGTCCGCCGGACTCGGAATGACGCGAGACTTTGCGAGGGACCTCCGTGTGCCAAAAATAGGCCGCGGGCACAGCCGTGCCCAAAAATAACCGCCCGAAGGCCGGGGCGCTAACTTCGTCCAGCGGAAAAAGGCCACAAAAACGGGTGGGCTATAGCCTTGGGGGGTGGGGCTGGCCCACTTCGTCCGCCGGACTCGGAATGCCGTGAGACTTTGCGAGGGGCCTCCGTGTGCCAAAAATAGGCCGCGGCCACAGCCGCACCTAAAAATAACCGCCCGAAGGCTGGGGCGCCAAGTTTGTCCAGCGGAAAAAGGCCACAAAAACGGGTGGGCTATAGCCTTGGGGGGTGGGGCCGGCCCACTTCGTCCGCCGGACTCGGAATGGCGCGAGACTTTACGAGGGCCCTCCGTGTGCCAAAAATAGGCTGCAGGCAAAGCCACACCCAAAAATAACCGCACGAAGGCCGGGGCGCCAAGTTCGTCCAGCGGAAAAAGGCCACAAAAACGGGTGGGCTATAGCCTTGGGGGGTGGGGCTGGCCAACTTCGTCCGCCGGACTCGGAATGGCACGAGACTTTACGAGCGGCCTCTGTGTTCCAAAAATAGGCCGCGGGCATAGCCGTACCCAAAAATAACCGCCCGGAGGCCGGGGCGCCAGCTTCGTCCAGCGGAAAAAGGCCACAAAAACGGGTGGGCTATAGCCTTGGGGGGTGGGGCTGGCCCACTTCGTCCGCCGGACTCGGAATGACGCGAGACTTTGCGAGGGACCTCCGTGTGCCAAAAATAGGCTGCGGGCACAGCCGTGCCCAAAAATAACCGCCCGAAGGCCGGGGCGCTAACTTCGTCCAGCGGAAAAAGGCCACAAAAACGGGTGGGCTATAGCCTTGGGGGGTGGGGCTGTCCCACTTCGTCCGCCGGACTCGGAATGCCGTGAGACTTTACGAGGGGCCTCCGTGTGCCAAAAATAGGCCGCGGCCACAGCCGCGCCCAAAAATAACCGCCCGAAGGCCGGGGCGCCAAGTTTGTCCAGCGGAAAAAGGCCACAAAAACGGGCGGGCTATAGCCTTGGGGGGTAGGGCCGGCCCACTTCGTCCGCCGGACTCGGAATGGCGCGAGACTTTACGAGGGCCCTCCGTGTGCCAAAAATAGGCCGCGGCCACAGCCGCGCCCAAAAATAACCGCCCGAAGGCCGGGGCGCCAAGTTTGTCCAGCGGAAAAAGGCCACAAAAACGGGTGGGCTATAGCCTTGGGGGGTGGGGCCGGCCCACTTCGTCCGCCGGACTCGGAATGGCGCGAGACTTTACGAGGGCCCTCCGTGTGCCAAAAATAGGCCGCGGGCAAAGTCACACCCAAAAATAACCGCCCGAAGGCCGGGGCGCCAAGTTTGTCCAGCGGAAAAAGGCCACAAAAATGGGTGGGCTATAGCCTTGGGGGGTGGGGCCGGCCCACTTCGTCCGCCGGACTCGGAATGGCGCGAGACTTTACGAGGGCCCTCCGTGTGCCAAAAATAGGCCGCGGGCAAAGTCACACCCAAAAATAACCGCCCGAAGGCCGGGGCGCCAAGTTTGTCCAGCGGAAAAAGGCCACAAAAACGGGTGGGCTATAGCCTTGGGGGGTGGGGCCGGCCCACTTCGTCCGCCGGACTCAGAATGGCGCGAGACTTTACGAGGGCCCTCCGTGTGCCAAAAATAGGCCGCGGCCACAGCCGCGCCCAAAAATAACCGCCCGAAGGCCGGGGCGCCAAGTTTGTCCAGCGGAAAAAGGCCACAAAAACGGGTGGGCTATAGCCTTGGGGGGTGGGGCTGGCCAACATCGTCCGCCGGACTCGGAATGGCGCGAGCCTTTACGAGGGCCCTCCGTGTGCCAAAAATAGGCTGCGGGCAAAGTCACACCCAAAAATAACCTCACGAAGGCCGGGGCGCCAAGTTCGTCCAGCGGAAAAAGGCCACAAAAACGGGTTGGCTGTAGCCTTGGGGGGTGGGGCTGTCCCACTTCGTCCGCCGGACTCGGAATGCCGTGAGACTTTGCGAGGGGCCTCCGTGTGCCAAAAATAGGCCGCGGCCACAGCCGCGCCCAAAAATAACCGCCTGAAGGCCGGGGCGCCAAGTTTGTCCAGCGGAAAAAGGCCAAAAAAACGGGTGGGCTATAGCCTTGGGGGGTGGGGCCGGCCCACTTCGTCCGCCGGACTCGGAATGGTGCGAGACTTTACGAGGGCCCTCCGTGTGCCAAAAATAGGCTGCGGGCAAAGCCACACCCAAAAATAACCGCACGAAGGCCGGGGCGCTAACTTCGGCCAGCGGAAAAAGGCCACAAAAACGGGTGGGCTATAGCCTTGGGGGGTGGGGCTGTCCCACTTCGTCCGCCGGACTCGGAATGCCGTGAGACTTTGCGAGGGGCCTCCGTGTGCCAAAAATAGGTCCGGGGCGCCAAGTTCGTCCGGCGGAAAAAGGCCACAAAAACGGGTGGGCTATAGCCTTGGGGGGTGGGGCTGGCCCACTTCGTCCGCCGGACTCGAATTGGCACGAGACTTTGCGAGGCACCTCCGTGTGCCAAAAATAGGCCGCGGGCACAGCCGCGCCTTAAAATACCCACCCGAAGGCCGGGGCGCCAAGTTCGTCCAGCGGAAAAAGGCCACAAAAACGGGTGGGCTATAGCCTTGGGGGGTGGGGCTGGCCAACTTCGTCCGCCGGACTTGGAATGGCGCGAGACATTAGGAGGCGCCTCCGTGTACCAAAAATAGGCCACGGGCACAGCCGCGCCCAAAAATACCCGCCCGAAGGCGGAGGCGCCAAGATCGTCCAGCGGAAAAAGGCCACAAAAACGAGTGGGCTATAACCTTGGGGGGTGGGGCTTGCTAATTTCGTCCGCCGGACTCAGAATGGCGCGAGACTTTGCGAGGCGCCTCCGTGTGCCAAAAATAGGCCGCGGGCAAAGTCACACCAAAAAATAACCGCACGAAGGCCGGGGCGCCAAGTTCGTCCAGCGGAAAAAGGCCACAAAAATGGGTTGGCTGTAGCCTTGGGGGGTGGGGCTGTCCCACTTCGTCCGCCGGACTCGGAATGCCGTGAGACTTTGCGAGGGGCCTCCGTGTGCCAAAAATAGGCCGCGGCCACAGCCGCGCCCAAAAATAACCGCCTGAAGGCCGGGGCGCCAAGTTTGTCCAGCGGAAAAAGGCCAAAAAAACGGGTGGGCTATAGCCTTGGGGGGTGGGGCCGGCCCACTTCGTCCGCCGGACTCGGAATGGCGCGAGACTTTACGAGGGCCCTCCGTGTGCCAAAAATAGGCTGCGGGCAAAGCCACACCCAAAAATAACCGCACGAAGGCCGGGGCGCTAACTTCGTCCAGCGGAAAAAGGCCACAAAAACGGGTGGGCTATAGCCTTGGGGGGTGGGGCTGTCCCACTTCGTCCGCCGGACTCGGAATGCCGTGAGACTTTGCGAGGGGCCTCCGTGTGCCAAAAATAGGTCCGGGCCGCCAAGTTCGTCCAGCGGAAAAAGGCCACAAAAACGGGTGGGCTATAGCCTTGGGGGGTGGGGCTGGCCCACTTCGTCCACCGGATTCGGAATGGCGCGAGACATTGCGAGGCGCCTCCGTGTGCCAAAAATAGGCTACGGACACAGCTGCGCCCAAAAATACCCGCCCGAAGGCCGGGCCGCCAAGTTCGTCCTGCGGAAAAAGGCCACAAAAACGGGTGGGCTATAGCCTTGGGGGGTGGGGTTGGCCAACTTCGTCCGCCGGACTCGGAATGGCTGGAGACTTTGCGAGGTGCCTCTGTGTACCAAAAATAGGTCGCGGGCACAGCCGCGCCCAATAATACCCACCCGAAGCCGAGGCGCCAAGTTCGTCCAGCGGTAAAAGGCCACAAAAACGGGTGGGCTATAGCCTTGGTGGGTGGGGCTGGCCAACTTCGTCCGCCGGACTCGGAATGGCGCGAGACTTTGCGAGGCGCCTCTGTGTGCCAAAAATAGGCCACGGGCACAGCCGTACCCAAAAATACCAGCCCGAAGGCCGGGGCGCCAAGTTCGTCCAGTACAAAAAGGCCACAAAAACGGGTGGGCTATAGCCTTGGGGGGTGGGGCTGGCCAACTTCGTCCGCCGGACTCGGAATGGCGCGAGACTTTAAGAGGCGCAACCGTGTGCCAAAAATAGGCTGCGGGCTCAGCCGCGCCCAATAATACCCACCCGAAGGCCGGGGCGCCAAGTTCGTCCAGCGGTAAAAGGCCACAAAAACGGGTGGGCTATAGCCTTGGTGGGTGGGGCTGGCCAACTTCGTCTGCCGGACTCGGAATGGCGCGAGACTTTGCGAGGTGTCTCTGTGTGCCAAAAATAGGCCACGGGCACAGCCGCACCCAAAAATACCGTCCCGAAGGCCGGGGCGCCAAGTTCGTCCAGCGGAAAAAGGCCACAAAAACGGGTGGGCTATAGCCTTGGGGGGTGGGGCTGGCCCACTTCGTCCGCCGGACTCGAATTGGCACGAGACTTTGCGAGGCGCCTCCGTGTGGCAAAAATAGGCCGCGGGCACAGCCGCGCCTTAAAATACCTGCCCGAAGGCCGGGGCGCCAAGTTCGTCCAGCGGAAAAAGGCCACAAAAACGGGTGGGCTATAGCCTTGGGGGGTGGGGCTGGCCAACTTCGTCCGCCGGATTCGGAATGGCGCGAGACATTGCGAGGCACCTCCGTGTACCAAAAATAGGCCACGGCACAGCCACGCCCAAAAATACCCGACCGAAGGCCAGGGCGCCAAGTTCGTCCAGCGGAAAAAGGCCACAAAAACGGGTGGGCTATAGCCTTGGGGGGTGGGGCTGGCCGACTTCGTCCGCCGGACTCGGAATGGCGCGAGACTTTGCGAGGCGCCTCCGTGTTCCAAAAATAGGCTGTGGACACAGCCGTGCCCAAAAATACCCGCCCGAAGGCGGGGGCGCCAAGATCGTCCAGCGGAAAAAGGCCACAAAAACGAGTGGGCTATAACCTTGGGGGGTGGGGCTTGCTAACTTCGTCCGCCGGACTCAGAATGGCGCGAGACTTTGCGAGGCGCCTCCGTGTGCCAAAAATAGGCTGCGGACACAGCTGCGCCCAAAAATACCCGCCCGAAGGCCGGGGCGCCAAGTTCGTCCAGCGGAAAAAGGCCACAAAAACGGGTGGGCTATAGCCTTGGGGGGTGGGGCTGGCCAACTTCGTCCGCCGGACTCGGAATGGTGCGAGACTTTGCGAGGTGCCTCCGTGTGCCAAAAATAGGCCGCGGGCACAGCCGCGCCCAAAAATACCCGCCCGAAGGCCGGGGCGCCAAGTTCGTCCAGCGGAAAAAGGCCACAAAAACGGGTGGGCTATAGGCTTGGGGGGTGGGGCTGGCCATGTTCGTTCGCCGGACTCGGAATGGGACGAAACTTCGCGAGCTGCCTCCATGAGCCAAAAATAGGCCGCGGGCAGAGCCACGCCCAAAAATAACCGCCCGAAAGCAAGGCTGCCAAGTTCGTCCAGTGGAAAAACGCCACAGAAACGGGTGGGCTATAGGCTTGTGGGGTGGGGCTGGCCAAGTTCGTCCGCCGGACTCGGAATGGGACGAGACTTTGCGAGCGGCCTCCGTGTGCCAAAAATAGGCCGCGGACACGGTCGCGCCCAAAAATAACCGCACGAAGGCCGGGGCGCCAAGTTCGTCCAGCGGAAAAAGGCCACAAAAACGGGTGGGCTATAGACTTGGGGGGTGGGGCTGGCCAAGGTCGTCCGCCGGACTCGGAAAGGGACGAGACTTTGCGAGCGGACTCCGTGTGCCAAAAAAAGGCCGCGGGCACAGCCGCGCCCAAAACTAACCGCCCGAAGGCCGGGGAGCCAAGTACGTCCAGCGGAAAAAGGACACAAAAACGGGTGGGCTATAGCCTTGAGGCGTGGGGCTGGCCAAATTCGTCCGCCGGACTCGGAATGGGGCGAGACTTTGCGATCATCCTCCGTGTGCCAAAATTGGCCGCGGGTACAGCCGCGCTAAAAAATAACCACCCGTAGGCCGGGGCGCCAAGTTCGTCCAGCGGAAAAAGGCCACAAAAACGGGTGGGCTATAGTCTTTGGGGATGGGGCTAGCCAAGTTCGTCCGCCGGACTCGGAATGGTGCGAGACTTTGCAAGCGGACTCCGTGTACCGAAAATAGGATGCGGGCACAGCAGCGCCCAAAGATAACCACCCGAAGGCCGGGGCGCCCAGTTCGTGCAGCGGAAAAAGGCCACAAAAACGGCTGGACCATAGCCTTGCGGGGTGGGGCTGGCCAAGTTCGTCCGCCGGACTCGGAATGGGGTGAGATTTTGCGAGTGGGCGCCATGTGCCAAAAATAGGCCACGGTCAAAGCCGCGACCAAAAATAACTGCCTGAAGGCCAGGGCGCCAAGTTCGTCCAGCTGAAAAAGGCCACAAAAAAGGGTGGGCTATAGCCTTGGGGGGTGGGGCTGGCCAAATTTGTCCGCCGGACTCAGAATGGGACTAGACTTTGCGAGCAGCTTCCTTGTGCCGAAAATAGTCCACGGGCACAACCGCGTCCAAAAATAACTACCGGAAGGCCAGGGGCGCCAAGTTCGTCCAGCTGAAAAAGGCCACAAAAACGGGTGGCCTATAGCCTTGGGGGGTGGGGCTGGCCAAGTTCGTCCGCCGGACTCGGAATGGGGCGAGACTTTGCGAGCGGCCTCCGTGTATGAAAAATAGGCCGCGGGCACAGCCGCTCCCAAAAATAACTGCCCGAAGCCCGAGGCGCCAAGTTCGTCCAGCGGAAAAAGGCCACAAAAACGGGTGGGCTATAGCCTTGGGGGGTGGGGCTGGCCAAGTTCGTCCGCCGGACTCGGAATGGGATGAGACGTTACGAGCAGCCTCCGTGTGCCAAAATAGGCCGTGGGTACAGCTGCGGCCCAAAATAACAGCACGAAGGCCGGCGCGCCATGTTCGTCCAGCGGAAAAAGGCCACAAAAACGGGTGGGCTATAGCCGTGGGGGGTTGGGCTGGCCAGGTCCGTCCGCCGGACTCGGAATGGGGTGAGACTTTACGAGCGGCCTCCGTGTACCAAAAATAGGCTGTGGGCACAGCCGCATCCAAAATTAACCGCCCGAAGACCGGGGTACCAAGTTCATCCAGCGGAAAAAGGCCACAAAAATGGGTGGGCTATGGCCTTGGGTGTGGGGCTGGCCAAGTTCTTCCACCGGACTCGGAATGGGGCAAGACTTTTTGAGCGGCCTCCGTGTGCCAAATAGGCCGCGGGCAAAGGCGCGCCCAAAAATAAACACCCGAAGGCCGGGGCGCCAAGTGCGTCCAGCGGAAAAAGTCCAGAAAAACGGGTGGGCTATACCCTTGGGTGATGGGGTTGGCCAAGTTCGTCCGCCGGACTCAGAATGGTATGAGACTTTGCGAGCGGCCTCCGTGTACCAAAAATAAGCCGCGGACACAGCCGCGCCCAAAAAGAACCGCCCGAAGGCCGGCGCGCCAAGTTCGTCCAGCGGTCAAAGGCCAGAAAAACGGGTGGGCTATAGCCTTGGGGGGTGGGGCTGGCCAAGTTCGTCCGCCGGACTCGGAATGGGACGTGACTTTGCAAGCGGACTCCGTGTGCCAAAAATAGGCCTCAGGCACAGCCGCGCCCAAAAATAACCCCCCGAAGGTCTCCGCGCCCAAACCCCCCAGCAGAAAAATGGCCAAAAAAAGGGTGGGCTATAGCCTTGGGGGGAGGGGCTGGCCAAATTCGTCCGCCGGAATCGGAATGGGGTGAGAATTGCGAGTGACCTCCGCGTGCTAAAAATTGGCCGCGGGCACAGACTCGCCCAAAAATAACCCCCCGAAGATCTGCGCGCCCAAACCCCCCAGCGGAAAAATGGCCAAAAAACGGGTGGGCTATAGCCTTGGGGGGAGGGGCTGGCCAACTTCGTCCGCCGGACTCGGAATGGGGCGAGACTTTGCGAACGGCCTCCGCGTGCCAAAAATACTCCGCGGGTACAGCCGAGCCCAAAAATAACCCCCCGAAGGTCTCCGCGCCCAAACCCCCCAGCGGAAAAATGGCCAAAAAACGGGTGGGCTATAGCCTTGGGGGGAGGGGCTGGCCAACTTCGTACGCCGGACTCGGAATGGGACAAGACTTTGCGAGCGGCCTCCGCGTGCAAAAAGTAGTCCGCGGCCATAGCCGCGCCCAACAATAACCCCCGAAGGTCGGCGCGCCCAAACCCCCCATCAGAAAAATGGCCAGAAAACGGGTGGGCTATAGCCTTGGGGGGAGGGGCTGGCCCACTTCGTCCGCCGGACTCGGAATGGGGCGAGACTTTGCAAGCAGCCTGCGCGTGCCAAAAATAGGCCGCGGGCACAGCCGCGCCCAAAAAATAACCCCCCGAAGGTCTCCGCGCCCAAACCCCCCAGCAGAAAAATGGCCAAAAAACGGGTGGGCTATAGCCTTGGGGGGAGGGGCTGGCCAACTTCGTCCGCCGGAATCGGAATGGGGTGAGAATTGCGAGTGACCTCCGCGTGCTAAAAATTGGCCGCGGGCACAGACTCGCCCAAAAATAACCCCCCGAAGGTCTGCGCGCCCAAACCCCCCAGCGGAAAAATGGCCAAAAAACGGGTGGGCTATAGCCTTGGGGGGAGGGGCTGGCCCACTTCGTCCGCCGGACTCGGAATGGGGCGAGACTTTGCAAGCAGCCTGCGCGTGCCAAAAATAGGCCGCGGGCACAGCCGCGCCCAAAAAATAACCCCCCGAAGGTCTCCGCGCCCAAACCCCCCAGCAGAAAAATGGCCAAAAAACGGGTGGGCTATAGCCTTGGGGGGAGGGGCTGGCCTACTTCGTCCGCCGGAATCGGAATGGGGTGAGAATTGCGAGTGACCTCCACGTGCTAAAAATTGGCCGCGGGCACAGACTCGCCCAAAAATAACCCCCCGAAGGTCTGCGCGCCCAAACCCCCCAGCGGAAAAATGGCCAAAAAACGGGTGGGCTATAGCCTTGGGGGGAGGGGCTGGCCAACTTCGTCTGCCGGACTCGGAATGGGGCGAGACTTTGCGAACGGCCTCCGCGTGCCAAAAATACTCCGCGGGTACAGCCGTGCCCAAAAATAACCCCCCGAAGGTCTCCGCGCCCAAACCCCCCAGCAGAAAAATGGCCAAAAAACGGGTGGGCTATAGCCTTGGGGGGAGGGGCTGGCCAACTTCGTCCGCCGGAATCGGAATGGGGTGAGAATTGCGAGTGACCTCCGCGTGCTAAAAATTGGCCGCGGGCACAGACTCGCCCAAAAATAACCCCCCGAAGGTCTGCGCGCCCAAACCCCCCAGCGGAAAAATGGCCAAAAAACGGGTGGGCTATAGCCTTGGGGGGAGGGGCTGGCCAACTTCGTCCGCCGGACTCGGAATGGGGCGAGACTTTGCGAACGGCCTCCGCGTGCCAAAAATACTCCGCGGGTACAGCCGTGCCCAAAAATAACCCTCCGAAGGTCTCCGCGCCCAAACCCCCCAGCGGAAAAATGGCCAAAAAACGGGTGGGCTATAGCCTTGGGGGGAGGGGCTGGCCAACTTCGTACGCCGGACTCGGAATGGGACAAGACTTTGCGAGCGGCCTCCGCGAGCAAAAAGTAGGCCGCGGCCATAGCCGCGCCCAACAATAACCCCCGAAGGTCGGCGCGCCCAAACCCCCCATCAGAAAAATGGCCAGAAAACGGGTGGGCTATAGCCTTGGGGGGAGGGGCTGGCCCACTTCGTCCGCCGGACTCGGAATGGGGCGAGACTTTGCAAGCAGCCTGCGCGTGCCAAAAATAGGCCGCGGGCACAGCCGCGCCCAAAAAATAACCCCCCGAAGGTCTCCGCGCCCAAACCCCCCAGCAGAAAAATGGCCAAAAAACGGGTGGGCTATAGCCTTGGGGGGAGGGGCTGGCCAACTTCGTCCGCCGGAATCGGAATGGGGTGAGAATTGCGAGTGACCTCCGCGTGCTAAAAATTGGCCGCGGGCACAGACTCGCCCAAAAATAACCCCCCGAAGGTCTGCGCGCCCAAACCCCCCAGCGGAAAAATGGCCAAAAAACGGGTGGGCTATAGCCTTGGGGGGAGGGGCTGGCCAACTTCGTCCGCCGGACTCGGAATGGGGCGAGACTTTGCGAACGGCCTCCGCGTGCCAAAAATACTCCGCGGGTACAGCCGTGCCCAAAAATAACCCCCCGAAGGTCTCCGCGCCCAAACCCCCCAGCAGAAAAATGGCCAAAAAACGGGTGGGCTATAGCCTTGGGGGGAGGGGCTGGCCAACTTCGTCCGCCGGAATCGGAATGGGGTGAGAATTGCGAGTGACCTCCGCGTGCTAAAAATTGGCCGCGGGCACAGACTCGCCCAAAAATAACCCCCCGAAGGTCTGCGCGCCCAAACCCCCCAGCGGAAAAATGGCCAAAAAACGGGTGGGCTATAGCCTTGGGGGGAGGGGCTGGCCAACTTCGTCCGCCGGACTCGGAATGGGGCGAGACTTTGCGAACGGCCTCCGCGTGCCAAAAATACTCCGCGGGTACAGCCGTGCCCAAAAATAACCCCCCGAAGGTCTCCGCGCCCAAACCCCCCAGCGGAAAAATGGCCAAAAAACGGGTGGGCTATAGCCTTGGGGGGAGGGGCTGGCCAACTTCGTACGCCGGACTCGGAATGGGACAAGACTTTGCGAGCGGCCTCCGCGTGCAAAAAGTAGGCCGCGGCCATAGCCGCGCCCAACAATAACCACCGAAGGTCGGCGCGCCCAAACCCCCCATCAGAAAAATGGCCAGAAAACGGGTGGGCTATAGCCTTGGGGGGAGGGGCTGGCCCACTTCGTCCGCCGGACTCGGAATGGGGCGAGACTTTGCAAGCAGCCTGCGCGTGCCAAAAATAGGCCGCGGGCACAGCCGCGCCCAAAAAATAACCCCCCGAAGGTCTCCGCGCCCAAACCCCCCAGCAGAAAAATGGCCAAAAAACGGGTGGGCTATAGCCTTGGGGGGAGGGGCTGGCCAACTTCGTCCGCCGGAATCGGAATGGGGTGAGAATTGCGAGTGACCTCCGCGTGCTAAAAATTGGCCGCGGGCACAGACTCGCCCAAAAATAACCCCCCGAAGGTCTGCGCGCCCAAACCCCTCAGCGGAAAAATGGCCAAAAAACGGGTGGGCTATAGCCTTGGGGGGAGGGGTTGGCCAACTTTGTCCGCCGGACTCGGAATGGGGCGAGAATTTGCGATCGGCCTCCGCGTGCAAAAAATAGGCCGCGGGCAAAGCCGTGCCCAAAAATAACCCCCGAAGGTCGGCGCGCCGAAACCCCCCAGCGGAAAAATGGCCAAAAAACAGGTGGGCTATAGCCTTGGGGGGAGGGGCTGGCCCACTTCGTCCGCCGGACTCGGAATGGGGCGAGACTTTGTGAGTGGCCTCCGCTTGCCAAAAATAGGCCGCGGGCTCAGCCGCGCCAAAAAATAACCCCCCGAAGGTCGGCGCGCCCAAACCCCCCAGCGGAAAAATGGCCAAAAAACGGGTGGGCTATAGCCTTGGGGGGGGGGGGCTGGCCAACTTCGTCCGCCGGACTCGGAATGGGGCGAGACTTTGCGATCGGCCTCCGCGTGCCAAAAATAGGCCGTGGGCACAGCCGAACCCAAAAATAACCCCCCGAAGGTCGGCGAGCCCAAACCCCCCAGCGGGAAAATGGCCAAAAAACGGGTGGGCTATAGCCTTGGGGGGAGGGGCTGGCCCACTTCGTCCGCCGGAGTCGGAATGGGGCGAGACTTTGCGAGCGGCCTCCGCGTGCCATAAATAGGCCGCGGGCACAGCCGTGCCCAAAAATAACCCCCCGAAGGTCGGCGCGCCCAAATCCCCCAGCGGAAAAATGGCCAAAAAAACGGGTGGGCTATAGCCTTGGGGGGAGGGGCTGGCCCACTTTGTCCGCCGGACTCGGAATGGGGCGAGACTTTGCGAGCGGCCTCCGCGTGCCAAAAATAGGCCGCGGGCACAGCCGCCCCCAAAAGTAACCCCCCGAAGGTCGGCGCGCCCAAATCCTCCAGCGGAAAAATGGCCAAAAAACGGGTGGGCTATAGCCTTGGGGGTAGGGGCTGGCCGACTTCGTCCGCCGGACTCGGAATGGGGGAGACTTTGCAAGCAACCTCTGCGTGCCAAAAATAGGCCGCGGGCACAGCCGCGCCCAAAAATAACCCGCCGAAGCTCGGCGCGCCCAAACCCCCCAGCGGAAAAATGGCCAAAAAACGGGTGGGATATAACCTTGGGTGGAGGGGCTGGCCCACTTCGTCCGCCGGACTTGGAATGGGGCAAGACTTTGCGAACGGCCTCTTCGTGCCAAAAATAGCCCGTGGGAACAGCCGTGCCCAAAAATAACCCCCCGAAGGTCTCCGTACCCAAACCCCACAGCGGAAAAATGGCCAAAAAACGGGTGGGCTATAGCCTTGGGGGGAGGGGCTGTCCAACTTCGTCCGCCGGACTCGGAATGGGGCGAGAATTGCGAGCGACCTCCGCATGCCAAAAATTGGCCGCGGCCACAGACTCCCCCAAAAATAACCCCCCGAAGCTCGGCGCGCCCAAACCCCCCAGCGGAAAAATGGCCAAAAAACGGGTGGGCTATAGCCTTGGGGGGAGGGGCTGGCCAACTTCGTCCACCGGACTCGGAATGGGGTAGACTTTGCGAGCGGTCTCCGCATGCCAAAAATAGGCCGCGGGTACAGCCCTGCCCAAAAATAACCCCCGAAGGTCGGCGCGCCCTAACCCCCCAGTGGAAAAATGGCCAAAAAACGGGTGGGCTATAGCCTTGGTGGGGGGCGCGGGCGAAGTTCGTCCGCCGGGCTCGGAATGGGGCGAGACGTTGCGAGGGGCTTCGGGGTGCCAAAAATAAGCCGTGGGAAAGCCGCGCCCAAAAATAAGCGCCCGAAGGTCATGGTGCCAAAACCCCCCAGCGGAAAAATGGCCAAAAAACGGGTGGGCTATAGCCTTGGGGGGGGGGGCTGGCCAACTTCGTCCGCCGGACTCGGAATGGGGCGAGACTTTGCGAGCGGCCACCGCGTGCCAAAAATAGGCCGTGGGCACAGCCGCACCCAAAAATAACCCCCCGAAGGTCGGCGCGCCCAAACCCCCCAGCGGGAAAATGGCCAAAAAACGGGTGGGCTATAGCCTTGGGGGGAGGGGCTGGCCCACTTCGTCCGCCGGACTCGGAATGGGGCGAGACTTTGTGAGCGTCCTCCGCGTGCCATAAATAGGCCGCGGGCACAGCCGTGCCCAAAAATAACCCCCCGAAGGTCGGCGCGCCCAAATCCCCCAGCGGAAAAATGGCCAAAAAACGGGTGGGCTATAGCCTTGGGGGGAGGGGCTGGCCCACTTCGTCCGCCGGACTCGGAATGGGGCGAGACTTTGCGAGCGGCCTCCGCGTGCCAAAAATAGGCCGCGAGCACAGCCGCCCCCAAAAGTAACCCTCCGAAGGTCGGCGCGCCCAAATCCTCCAGCGGAAAAATGGCCAAAAAACGGGTGGGCTATAGCCTTGGGGGGAGGGGCTGGCCGACTTCGTCCGCCGGACTCGGAATGGGGGAGACTTTGCAAGCAGCCTCTGCGTGCCAAAAATAGGCCGCGGGCACAGCCGCGCCCAAAAATAACCCGCCGAAGCTCGGCGCGCCCAAACCCCCCAGCGGAAAAATGGCCAAAAAACGGGTGGGATATAGCCTTGGGTGGAGGGGCTGGCCCACTTCGTCTGCCGGACTTGGAATGGGGCAAGACTTTGCGAGCGGCCTCCTCGTGCCAAAAATAGGCCGTGGGAACAGCCGTGCCCAAAAATAACCCCCCGAAGGTCTCCGTGCCCAAACCCCACAGCGGAAAAATGGCCAAAAAACGGGTGGGCTATAGCCTTGGGGGGAGGGGCTGACCAACTTCGTCCGCTGGACTCGGAATGGGGCGAGAATTACGAGCGACCTCCGCATGCCAAAAATTGGCCGCGGGCACAGACTCGCCCAAAAATAACCCCCCGAAGCTCGGCGCGCCCAAACCCCCCAGCGGAAAAATGGCCAAAAACGGGTGGGCTATAGCCTTGGGGGGAGGGGCTGGCCAACATCGTCCGCCGGACTCGGAATGGGGCGAGACTTTGCGAGCGGCCTCCGCGTGCCAAAAATAGGCCGCGGGCACAGCCGCGCCAAAAAATAACCCCCCGAAGGTCGGCGCGTCCAAACCCCTCAGCGGAAAAATGGCCAAAAACGGGTGGGCTATAGCCTTGGGGGGAGCGGCTGGCCAACTTCGTCCGCCGGATTCGGAATGGGGCGAGACTTTGCGGGGGGCCTCCGCATGCCAAAAATAGGCCGTGGGCAAAGACGCGCCCAAAAATAAGTGCCCGAAGGTCGGCGCGCCCAAACCCCCCAGCGGAATGGTGCGAGACTTTGCAAGCGGACTCCGTGTACCGAAAATAGGATGCGGGCACTGCAGCACCCAAAGATAACCACCCGAAGGCCGGGGCGCCCAGTTCGTCCAGCGGAAAAAGGCCACAAAAATGGCTGGACCATAGCCTTGCGGGGTGGGGCTGGCCAAGTTCGTCCGCCGGACTCGGAATGGGGTGAGATTTTGCGAGCGGGCGCCGTGTGCCAAAAATAGGCCACGGTCAAAGCCGCGACCAAAAATAACCGCCCGAAGGCCGGGGCGCAAAGTTCGTCCGGCGGAAAAAGGGCTCAAAAATGGGTGGGGTATAGCCTTGGGGGGTGGGGCTGGCCATGTTCGTCCGCCGGACTCGGAATGGGACGAGACTTTGCGAATGGCTTCCTTGTGCCAAAAATAGTCCACGGGCACAACCGCGTCCAAAAATAACTGCCTGAAGGCCGGGGCGCCAAGTTCGTCCAGCGGAAAAAGGCCACAAAAACGGGTGGGCTATAGCCTTGGGGGGTGGGGCTGGCCAAGTTCGTCCGCCGGACTCGGAATGGGGCGAGACTTTGCGATCGGCCTCTGTCTGCCAAAAATATGCCGCAGGCAAAGCCGCGCCCAAAAATAACTGCCCGAAGGCCGGGGCGCCCATTTGTCCAGCGGAAAAAGGCCAAAAAAACGGGTGGCCTATAGCCTTGGGGGGTGGGGCTGCCCAAGTTCGTCTGCCGGACTCGGAATGGGGCGAGACTTTGCGAGTGGCCTCCGTGTGTGAAAAATAGGCTGCGGGCACAGCCGCTCCTAAAAATAACTGCCCGAAGCCCGGGGCGCCAAGTTCGTCCAGCGGAAAAAGGCCACAAAAACGGGTGGGCTATAGCCTTGGGGGGTGGGGCTGGCCAAGTTCGTCCGCCGGACTCGGAATGGGATGAGACGTTACGAGCGGCCTCCGTGTGCCAAAATAGGCCGTGGGTACAGCCGCGCCCAAAAATAACCGGTCGAAGGCCGGGGCGCCAAGTTCGTCCAGCGCAAAAGGGCCACAAAAACGGGTGGGCTATAGCCTTGGGGGGTGGGGCTAGCCATGTTCGTCCGCAGGACTCGGAATGAGACGAGACTTTGTAAGCGGCCGCCGTGTGCCAAAAATAGGCTATGGACAAAGCCGCGCCCAAAAATGACCGCCGAAGGCCGGGGCTCCAAGTTCGTCCAGCGGAAAAAGGCCACAAAAACGGGTGGGCTATTGCCTTGGGGGGTGGTGCTGGCCATGTTCGTCCGCCGGACTCGGAATGGGGCGAGACTTTGCGAGTGGCCTCTGTCTGCCAAAAATATGCCGCGGGCAATGCCGCACCCAAAAATAACTGCCCGAAGGCCGGGGCGCCCATTTGTCCAGCGGAAAAAGGCCAAAAAAACGGGTGGCCTATAGCCTTGGGGGGTGGGGCTGCCCAAGTTCGTCTGCCGGACTCGGAATGGGGCGAGACTTTGCGAGCGGCCTCCGTGTGTGAAAAATAGGCCGCAGGCACAGCCGCTCCCAAAAATAACTGCCCGAAGCCCGGGGCGCCAAGTTCGTCCAGCGGAAAAAGGCCACAAAAACGGGTGGGCTATAGCCTTGGGGGGTGGGGCTAGCCAACTTCGTCCGCCGGACTCGGAATGGGGAGAGACTTTGCGAGCGGCCTCCGTGTGCCAAAATAGGCCGTGGGTACAGCCGCGCCCAAAAATAATCGCCCGAAGACAGGGCCCCAAGTTCGTCCAGCTGAAAAAGACCACAAAAACGGGTGGGCTATAGCCTTGGGGGTGGGGCTAGACAAGTTCGTCCGCCGGACTCGGAATGGGGTGAGAATTTGCAAGTGGCCTCCGTGTACCGAAAATAGGATGTGGGCATAGCCGCGCCCAAAAATAACCCTCCGAAGGCCGGGGTGCCAAGCTTGTCCAGCGGAAAAAGGCCACAAAAACGGGTGGGCTATAGCCTTGGGGGGGGGGGTTGGCCAAGTTCGTCCGCCGGACTCGGAATGGGGAGAGACTTTGCGAGTGGCCTCCGTGTGCCAAAATAGGCCGCGGGTACAGCCGCGCCCAAAAATAACCGCCCGAAGGCCGGGCCCCAAGTTCGTCCAGCTGAAAAAGACCACAAAAACGGGTGGGCTATAGCCTTGGGGGTGGGGCTAGCCAAGTTCGTCCGCCGGACTCGGAATGGTGTGAGAATTTGCAAGTGGCCTCCGTGTACCGAAAATAGGATGTGGGCATAGCCGCGCCCAAAAATAACCCTCCGAAGGCCGGGGTGCCAAGTTCGTCCAGCGGAAAAAGGCCACAAAAACGGGTGGGCTATAGCCTTGGGGGGGGGGGCCTGGCCAAGTTCGTCCGCCGGACTCGGAATGGGGAGAGACTTTACGAGCGGCCTCCTTGTGCCAAAATAGGCCGCGGGTACAGCCGCGCCCAAAAATAACCACCTGAAGGCCGGGCCCCAAGTTCGTCCAGCTGAAAAAGACCACAAAAACGGGTGGGCTATAGCCTTGGGGGTGGGGCTAGACAAGTTCGTCCGCCGGACTCGGAATGGGGTGAGAATTTGCAAGTGGCCTCCGTGTACCGAAAATAGGATGTGGGCATAGCCGCACCCAAAAATAACCCTCCGAAGGCCGGGGTGCCAAGTTCGTCCAGCGGAAAAAGGCCACAAAAACGGGCGGGCTATAGCATTGGGGGGTGGGGCTGGCCAAGTTCAACCGCCGGACTCGGAATGGGGCGAGAATTGCGAGCGACCTCCGTGTGCCAAAAATTGGCCGCGGGCACAGACTCGCCCAAAAATAACACCCCGAAGCTCGGCGCGCCCAAACCCCCCAGCGGAAAAATGGCCAAAAAACGGGTGGGCTATAGCCTTGGGGGGAGGGGCTGGCCAACTTCGTCCGCCGGACTCGGAATGGGGTAGACTTTGCGAGCGGTCTCCGAATGCCAAAAATAGGCCGCGGGTACAGCCCTGCCCAAAAATAACCCCCGAAGGTCGGCGCGCCCAAACCCCCCAGTGGAAAAATGGCCAAAAAACGGGTGGGCTATAGCCTTGGTGGGGGGCGCGGGCGAAGTTCGTCCGCCGGGCTCGGAATGGGGCGAGACGTTGCGAGGGGCTTCGGGGTGCCAAAAATAAGCCGTGGGAAAGCCGCGCCCAAAAATAAGCGCCCGAAGGTCGTGGTGCCAAAACCCCCCAGCGGAAAAATGGCCAAAAAACGGGTGGGCTATTGCCTTGGTGGGGGGCGCGGGCGAAGTTCGTCCGCCGGACTCGGAATGGGGCAAGAGTTTGCGAGGGGCCTCGGGGTGCCAAAAATAAGCCGCGGGCAAAGCCGCGCCCAAAAAATAAGCGCCCGAAGGTTGTGGTGCCAAAACCCCCCAGCAGAAAAATGGCCAAAAAACGGGTGGGATAGCCTTGGTGGGGGGCGCGGGCGAAGATCTTCCGCCGGACTCGGAATGGGTCGAGACTTTGCGAGGGACCTCGGGGTTCCAAAAATAAGACGCGGGTAAAGCCGCGCCCAAAAATAAGTGCCCGAACATCGTGGTGCCAAAACCCCCCAGCGGAAAAATGGCCAAAAAACGGGTGGGATATAGCCTTGGGGGGTGGGGCTGGCCAACTTCGTCCGCCGGACTCGGAATGGCGTGAGACTTTGCGAGGCGCCTTCGTGTGCCAAAAGTAAGCCGCGGGCACAGCCGCGTCCAAAAATACCCGCCCGACGGCCGGGTTGCCAAGTTCGTCCAGCGGAAAAAGGCCACAAAAACGGGTGGGCCATAGCCTTGGAGGGTGGGGCTGGCCAACTTCGTCCGCCGGACTCGGAATGGCGCGAGCCTTTGCGAGGCACCTCCGTGTGCCAAAAATAGGCCGCCGGCACAGCCGCGCCCAAAAATACCCGCCCGAAGGCCGGGGCGCCAAGTTCGTCCAGCGGAAAAAGGCCACAAAAATGGGGTGGCTATAGCCTTGGGGGGTGGGGCTGGCCAACTTCGTCCGCCGGACTCGGAATGGCGCGAGACTTTGCGAGGCGCCTCCGTGTGCCAAAAATATACCAGAGGCACAGCCGCGCCCAAAAATACCCGCCCGACGGCCGGGTTGCCAAGTTCGTCCAGCGGAAAAAGGCCACAAAAACGGGTGGGCCATAGCCTTGGGGGGTGGGGCTGGCCAACTTCGTCCGCCGGACTCGGAATGGCGCGAGACTTTCCGAGCCACCTCCGTGTACGAAAACTATGCCGCGCGCACAGCCGCGCACAAAAATACCGGCCCGAAGGCCGGGGCACCAAGTTCGTCCAGCGGAAAAAGGCCACAAAAACGGGTGGGCTTTAGCCTTGGGGGGTGGGGCTGGCCAACTTCGTCCGCCGGACTTGGAATGGCGCGAGACTTTACGAGGCACCTCCGTGTGCCAAAAATAGGCCGCAGGCACAGCCGCGCCCAAAAATACCCGCCCGAAGGCCGGGGCGCCAAGTTCGTCCAGCGGAAAAAGGCCACAAAAACGGGTGGGCTATAGCCTTGGGGGGTGGGGCTGGCCGACTTCGTCCGCCGGACTCGGAATGGCGCGAGACTTTGCGAGGCGTCTCCGTGTGTGAAAAATAGGACGCGGGCACAGCCGCGCCCAAAAATACCCTCCCGAAGGCCGGGGCGCCAAGTTCGTCCAGCGGAGAAAGGCCACAAAAACGGGTGGGCTATAGCCTTGGGGGGTGGGGCTGGCCAACTTCGTCCGCCGGACTCGGAATGGCGCGAGACTTTGCGAGGTGCCTCCGTGTACGAAAAATAGGCCTCGGGCACAGCCGCGGCCAAAAATACCCGCCCGAGGGCCGGGGCGCCAAGTTCGTCCAGCGGGAAAAGGCCACAAAAAAGGGTGGGCTATAGCCTTGGGGGGTGGGGCTGGCCAACTTCGTCCGCCGGACTCGGAATGGCGCGAGACTTTCCGAGCCACCTCTGTGTACGAAAACTATGCCGCGCGCACAGCCGCGCCCAAAAATACCCGCCCGAAGGCCGGGGCACCAAGTTCGTCCAGCGGAAAAAGGCCACAAAAACGGGTGGGCTTTAGCCTTGGGGGGTGGGGCTGGCCAACTTCGTCCGCCGGACTTGGAATGGCGCGAGACTTTACGAGGCACCTCCGTGTGCCAAAAATAGGCCGCAGGCACAGCCGCGCCCAAAAATACCCGCCCGAAGGCCGGGGCGCCAAGTTCGTCCAGCGGAAAAAGGCCACAAAAACGGGTGGGCTAGCCTTGGGGGGTGGGGCTGGCCAACTTCGTCCGCCGGACTCGGAATGGCGCGAGACTTTACGAGGCGCCTCCGTGTGCCAAAAATAGGCCGTCGGGACAGCCGCGCCCAAAAATACCCGCCCGAAGGCCGGGGCGCCAAGTTCGTCCTGCGGAAAAAGGCCACAAAAACGAGTGGGCTATAGCCTTGGGGGGTGGGGCTGGCCAACTTCGTCCGCCGGACTGGGAATGGCGCGAGACTTTGCGAGGCGCCTCCGTGTGCGAAAAATAGGCCGTGGTCACAACCGCGCCCAAAAATACCCGCCCGAAGGCCGGGGCGCCAAGTTCGTCCAGCGGAAAAAGGCCACAAAAACGGGTGGGCTATAGCCTTCGGGCGTGGGGCTGGCCAACTTCATCCGCCGGACTCGGAATGGCGCGAGACTTTGCGAGGCGCCTCCGTGTGTGAATAATAGGACGCGGGCACAGCCGCGCCCAAAAATACCCTCCCGAAGGCCGGGGCGCCAAGTTCGTCCAGCGGAGAAAGGCCACAAAAACGGGTGGGCTATAGCCTTGGGGGGTGGGGCTGGCCAACTTCGTCCGCCGGACTTGGAATGGCGCGAGACTTTGCGAGGCGCCTCCGTGTACGAAAAATAGGCCTCGGGCACAGCCGCGGCCAAAAATACCCGCCCGAGGGCCGGGGCGCCAAGTTCGTCCAGCGGGAAAAGGCCACAAAAAAGGGTGGGCTATAGCCTTGGGGGGTGGGGCTGGCCAACTTCGTCCGCCGGACTCGGAATGGCGCGAGACTTTCTGAGCCACCTCTGTGTACGAAAACTATGCCGCGCGCACAGCCGCGCCCAAAAATACCGGCCCGAAGGCCGGGGTACCAAGTTCGTCCAGCGGAAAAAGGCCACAAAAACGGGTGGGCTTTAGCCTTGGGGGGTGGGGCTGGCCAACTTCGTCCGCCGGACTTGCAATGGCGCGAGACTTTACGAGGCACCTCCGTGTGCCAAAAATAGGCCGCAGGCACAGCCGCGCCCAAAAATACCCGCCCGAAGGCCGGGGCGCCAAGTTCGTCCAGCGGAAAAAGGCCACAAAAACGGGTGGGCTAGCCTTGGGGGGTGGGGCTGGCCAACTTCGTCCGCCGGACTCGGAATGGCGCGAGACTTTACGAGGCGCCTCCGTGTGCCAAAAATAGGCCGTCGGGACAGCCGCACCCAAAAATACCCGCCCGAAGGCCGGGGCGCCAAGTTCGTCCTGCGGAAAAAGGCCACAAAAACGAGTGGGCTATAGCCTTGGGGGGTGGGGCTGGCCAACTTCGTCCGCCGGACTCGGAATGGCGCGAGACATTACGAGGCGCCTCCGTGTGCGAAAAATAGGCCGTGGTCACAGCCGCGCCCAAAAATACCCGCCCGAAGGCCGGGGCGCCAAGTTCGTCCAACGCAAAAAGGCCACAAAAACGGGCGGGCTATAGCCTTGGGGCGTGGGGCTGGCCAACTTCATCCGCCGGACTCGGAATGGCGCGAGACTTTGCGAGGCGCCTCCGTGTGTGAATAATAGGACGCGGGCACAGCCGCGCCCAAAAATACCCTCCCGAAGGCCGGGGCGCCATGTTCGTCCAGCGGAGAAAGGCCACAAAAACGGGTGGGCTATAGCCTTGGGGGGTGGGGCTGGCCAACTTCGTCCGCCGGACTCGGAATGGCGCGAGACTTTGCGAAGCGCCTCCGTGTACGAAAAATAGGCCTCGGGCACAGCCGCGGCCAAAAATACCCGCCCGAAGGCCGGGGCGCCAAGTTCGTCCAGCGGGAAAAGGCCACAAAAAAGGGTGGGCTATAGCCTTGGGGGGTGGGGCTGGCCAACTTCGTCCGCCGGACTCGGAATGGCGCGAGACTTTCCGAGCCACCTCCGTGTGCGAAATATGCCGCGCGCACAGCCGCGCCCAAAAATACCGGCCCGAAGGCCGGGGCACCAAGTTCGTCCAGCGGAAAAAGGCCACAAAAACGGGTGGGCTTTAGCCTTGGGGGGTGGGGCTGGCCCACTTCGTCCGCCAGACCTGGAATGGCGCGAGACTTTACGAGGCGCCTCCGTGTGCGAAAAATAAGCCGTGGGCACAGCCGCGCCCAAAAATACCCGCCCGAAGGCCGGGGCGCCAAGTTCGTCCAGCGGAAAAAGGCCACAAAAACGGGTGGGCTAAAGCCTTGGGGGGTGGGGCTAGCCAACTTTGTCCGCCGGACTCGGAATGGCGCGACACTTTGCGAGCCGCCTCCGTGTGGCAAAAATTGGCCGCGGGAACAGCAGCGCCCAAAAATACCCGCCCGAAGGCCGGGCCGCCAAGTTCGCCCAGCGGAAAAAGGCCACAAAAACGGGTGGGCTATAGCCTTGGGGGGTGGGGCTGGCCAACTTCGTCTGCCGGACTCGGAATGGCGCGAGACTTTGCGAGGCACCTCCGTGTGCCAAAAATAGGCCGCAGGCACAGCCGCGCCCAAAAATACCCGCCCGAAGGCCGGGGCGCCAAGTTCGTCCAGCGGAAAAAGGCCACAAAAACGGGTGGGCTATAGCCTTGGGGGGTGGGGCTGGCCAACTTCGTCCGCCGGACTCGGAATGGCGCGAGACTTTACGAGGCGCCTCCGTGTGCCAAAAATAGGCCGTCGGGTCAGCTGCGCCAAAAAATACCCGCCCGAAGGCCGGGGCGCCAAGTTCGTCCTGCGGAAAAAGGCCACAAAAACGGGTGGGCTATAGCCTTGGGGGCTGGGCCTGGCCAACTTCGTCCGCCGGACTCGGAATGGCGCGAGACTTTGCGAGGCGCCTCCGTGTGCGAAAAATAGGCCGTGGTCACAGCCGCGCCCAAAAATACCCGCCCGAAGGCCGGGGCGCCAAGTTCATCCAGCGGAAAAAGGCCACAAAAACGGGTGGGCTATAGCCTTTGGGGGTGGGGCTGGCCAACTTCGTCCGCCGGACTCGGAATGGCGCGAGACTTTGTGAGGCACCTCCGTGTACGAAAAATAGGCCTCGGGCACAGCCGCGGCCAAAAATACCCGCCCGAAGGCCGGGGCGCCAAGTTCGTCCAGCGGGAAAAGGCCACAAAAACGGGTGGGCTATAGCCTTGGGGGGTGGGGCTGGCCAACTTCGTCCGCCGGACTCGGAATGGCGCGAGACTTTACGAGGCACCTCCGTGTGCCAAAAATAGGCCGTCGGCACAGCTGCACCCAAAAATACCCGCCCGAAGGCCGGGGCGCCAAGTTCGTCCTGCGGAAAAAGGCCACAAAAACGGGTGGGCTATAGCCTTGGGGGGTGGGGCTGGCAACTTCGTCCGCCGGACTCGGAATGGCGCGAGACTTTGCGAGGAGCCTCCGTTTACCAAAAATAGGCCGCGGGCACAGCCGCGCCCAAAAATTCCCGCCCGAAGGCCGGGGCGCAAAGTTCGTCTGGCGGAAAAAGGCCACAAAAACGGGTGGGCTATAGCCTTGGGGGGTGGGGCTGGCCAACTTCGTCCGCCGAACTCGGAATGGCGCGAGACTTTACGAGGCACCTCCGTGTGCCAAAAATAGGCCGTCGGCACAGCTGCACCCAAAAATACCCACCCGAAGGCCGGGGCGCCAAGTTCGTCCAGCGGTAAAAGGCCACAAAAACGGGTGGGCTATAGCCTTGGGGGGTGGGGCTGGCAAACTTCGTCCGCCGGACTCGGAATGGCGCGAGACTTTGCGAGGCACCTCCGTGTGCCAGAAATAGGTCGCGGCCACAGCCACGCCCAAAAATACCCGCCCGAAGGCCGGGGCGCCAAGTTCGTCCTGCGGAAAAAGGCCACAAAAATGGGTGGTCGATTGCCTTGGGGGGTGGGGCTGGCCCACTTCGTCCGCCGGACTCGGAATGGCGCGAGACTTTGCGAGGCGCCTCCGTGTGCCAAAAATAGGCCGCGGACACAGCCGCGCACAAAAATACCCGTCCGAAGGCCGGGGCGCCAAGTTCGTCCAGCGGTAAAAGGCCACAAAAACGGGTGGGCTATAGCCTTGGGGGGTGGGGCTGGCAAACTTCGTCCGCCGGACTCGGAATGGCGCGAGACTTTGCAAAGCGCCTCCGTGTACGAAAAATAGGCCTCGGGCACAGCCGCGGCCAAAAATACCCGCCCGAAGGCCGGGGCGCCAAGTTCGTCCAGCGGGAAAAGGCCACAAAAAAGGGTGGGCTATAGCCTTGGGGGGTGGGGCTGGCCAACTTCGTCCGCCGGACTCGGAATGGCGCGAGACTTTCCGAGCCGCCTCCGTGTGCGAAATATGCCGCGCGCACAGCCGCGCCCAAAAATACCGGCCCGAAGGCCGGGGCACCAAGTTCGTCCAGCGGAAAAAGGCCACAAAAACGGGTGGGCTTTAGCCTTGGGGGGTGGGGCTGGCCCACTTCGTCCGCCAGACCTGGAATGGCGCGAGACTTTACGAGGCGCCTCCGTGTGCGAAAAATAAGCCGCGGGCACAGCCGCGCCCAAAAATACTCGCCCGAAGGCCGGGGCGCCAAGTTCGTCCAGCGGAAAAAGGCCACAAAAACGGGTGGGCTAAATCCTTGGGGGGTGGGGCTAGCCAACTTTGTCCGCCGGACTCGGAATGGCGCGACACTTTGCGAGCCGCCTCCGTGTGGCAAAAATTGGCCGCGGGAACAGCAGCGCCCAAAAATACCCGCCCGAAGGCCGGGCCGCCAAGTTCGCCCAGCGGAAAAAGGCCACAAAAACGGGTGGGCTATAGCCTTGGGGGGTGGGGCTGGCCAACTTCGTCTGCCGGACTCGGAATGGCGCGAGACTTTGCGAGGCACCTCCGTGTGCCAAAAATAGGCCGCAGGCACAGCCGCGCCCAAAAATACCCGCCCGAAGGCCGGGGCGCCAAGTTCGTCCAGCGGAAAAAGGCCACAAAAACGGGTGGGCTATAGCCTTGGGGGGTGGGGCTGGCCAACTTCGTCCGCCGGACTCGGAATGGCGCGAGACTTTACGAGGCGCCTCCGTGTGCCAAAAATAGGCCGTCGGGTCAGCTGCGCCAAAAAATACCCGCCCGAAGGCCGGGGCGCCAAGTTCGTCCTGCGGAAAAAGGCCACAAAAACGGGTGGGCTATAGCCTTGGGGGCTGGGCCTGGCCAACTTCGTCCGCCGGACTCGGAATGGCGCGAGACTTTGCGAGGCGCCTCCGTGTGCGAAAAATAGGCCGTGGTCACAGCCGCGCCCAAAAATACCCGCCCGAAGGCCGGGGCGCCAAGTTCATCCAGCGGAAAAAGGCCACAAAAACGGGTGGGCTATAGCCTTGGGGGGTGGGGCTGGCCCACTTCGTCCGCCGGACTCGGAATGGCGCGAGACTTTGCGAGGCACCTCCGTGTGCCAAAAATAGGCCGCAGGCACAGCCGCGCCCAAAAATACCCGCCCGAAGGCCGGGGCACAAAGTTCGTCCAGCGGAAAAAGGCCACAAAAACGGGTGGGCTTTAGCCTTGGGGGGTGGGGCTGGCCAACTTCGTCCGCCGGAATTAGAATGGCGCGAGACTTTACGAGGTGCCTGGTGTGCTAAAAATAGGCCGCGGGCACAGCCGCGCCCAAAAATACCCGCCCGAAGGCCGGGGCGCAAAGTTCGTCTAGCGGAAAAAGGCCACAAAAACGGGTGGGCTATTGCCTTGCGGGGTGGGGCTGGCCAACTTCGTCCGCCGGACTCGGAATGGCGCGAGACTTTACGAGGCTCCTCCGTGTGCCAAAAATAGGCCGCCGACACAGCCGCGCCGAAAAATACACCCCCGAAGGCCGGGGCGCCAAGTTCGTCCAGCGGAAAAAGGCCACAAAAACGGGTGGGCTATAGCCTTGGGGGTTGGGGCTGGCCAACTTCGTCCGCCGGACTCGGAATGGCGTGAGACTTTGCGAGGCACCTCCGTGTGCGAAAAATAGGCCGTGGTCACAGCCGCGCCAAAAAATACCCGCCCAAAGGCCGGGGCGCCAAGTTCGTCCAGCGGAAAAAGTCCACAAAAACGGGTGGGCTATAGCCTTGGGGCGTGGGGCTGGCCAACTTCATCCGCCGGACTTGGAATGGCGCGAGACTTTGCGAGGCGCCTCCGTGTGTGAAAAATAGGACGCGGGCACAGCCGCGCCCAAAAATACCCTCCCGAAGGCCGGGGCGCCAAGTTCGTCCAGCGGAGAAAGGCCACAAAAACGGGTGGGCTATAGCCTTGGGGGGTGGGGCTGGCCAACTTTGTCCGCCGGACTCGGAATGGCACGAGACTTTACGAGGCGCCTCCGTGTGCGAAAAATATGCCGCGGGCACAACCGCACCCAAAAATACCCGCCCGAAGGCCGGGGCGCCAAGTTCGTCCAGCGGAAAAAGGCCACAAAAATGGGGTGGCTATAGCCTTGGGGGGTGGGGCTGGCCAACTTCGTCCGCCGGACTCGGAATAGCGCGACACTTTGCGAGGCGCCTCCGTGTGCCAAAAATATACCAGAGGCACAGCCGCTGCCAAAAATACCCGCCCGAAGGCCGGGGCGCCAAGTTCGTCCAGCGGGAAAAGGCCACAAAAAAGGGTGGGCTATAGCCTTGGGGGGTGGGGCTGGCCAACTTCGTCCGCCGGACTCGGAATGGCGCGAGACTTTCCGAGCCGCCTCCGTGTGCGAAAAATATGCCGCGCGCACAGCCGCGCCCAAAAAATCCCGCCCAAAGGCCGGGGCGCAAAGTTCGTCTAGCGGAAAAAGGCCACAAAAACGGGTGGGCTATAGCCTTGCGGGGTGGGGCTGGCCAACTTCGTCCGCCGGACTCGGAATGGCGCGAGACTTTACGAGGCGCCTCCGTGTGCCAAAAATAGGCCGCCGACACAGCCGCGCCGAAAAATACCCGCCCGAAGGCTGGGGCGCCAAGTTCGTCCAGCGGAAAAAGGCCACAAAAACGGGTGGGCTGTAGCCTTGGGGGGTGGGGCTGGTCAACTTCGTCCGCCGGACTCGGAATGGCGCGAGACTTTGCGAGGTGCCTCCGTGTGCGAAAAATAGGCCGTGGTCACAGCCGCGCCCAAAAATACCCGCCCGAAGGCCGGGGCGCCAAGTTCGTCCTGCGGAAAAAGGCCACAAAAACGGGTGGGCTATAGCCTTGGGGGGTAGGGCTGGCAACTTCGTCCGCCGGACTTGGAATGGGACAAGACTTTGCGAGGGGCCTCCGCGTGCAAAAAATAGGCCGTGGTCACAACCGCACCCAAAAATACCCACCCGAAGGCCGGGGCGCCAAGTTCGTCCAGCGGAAAAAGGCCACAAAAACGGGTGGGCTATAGCCTTGGGGGGTGGGGCTGGCCCACTTCGTCCGCCGGACTCGGAATGGCGCGAGACTTTGCGAGGCCCCTCCGTGTACCAAAAATAGGCCGCAGGCACAGCCGCGTCCAAAAATACCCGCCCGAAGGCCGGGGCGCCAAGTTCGTCCAGCGGAAAAAAGCCAGAAAAACGGGTGGGCTATAGCCTTCGGGGGTGGGGCGGGCCAACTTCGTCCGCCGGACTCGGAATGGCGCGAGCCTTTGCGAGGCACCTCCGTGGCCCAAAAATAGGCCGCCGGCACAGCCGCGCCGAAAAATACACCCCCGAAGGCCGGGGCGCCAAGTTCGTCCAGCGGAAAAAGGCCACAAAAACGGGTGGGCTATAGCCTTGGGGGTTGGGGCTGGCCAACTTCGTCCGCCGGACTCGGAATGGCGTGAGACTTTGCGAGGCACCTCCATGTGTGAAAAATAGGCCGTGGTCACAGCCGCGCCCAAAAATACCCGCCCAAAGGCCGGGGCGCCAAGTTCGTCCAGCGGAAAAAGTCCACAAAAACGGGTGGGCTATAGCCTTGGGGCGTGGGGCTGGCCAACTTCATCCGCCGGACTCGGAATGGCGCGAGACTTTGCGAGGCGCCTCCGTGTGTGAAAAATAGGACGCGGGCACAGCCGCGCCCAAAAATACCCTCCCGAAGGCCGGGGCGCCAAGTTCGTCCAGCGGAGAAAGGCCACAAAAACGGGTGGGCAATAGCCTTGGGGGGTGGGGCTGGCCAACTTTGTCCGCCGGACTCGGAATGGCACGAGACTTTACGAGGCTCCTCCGTGTACGAAAAATATGCCGCGGGCACAACCGCGCCCAAAAATACCCGCCCGAAGGCCGGGGCGCAAAGTTCGTCCAGCGGAAAAAGGCCACAAAAATGGGGTGGCTATAGCCTTGGGGGGTGGGGCTGGCCAACTTCGTCCGCCGGACTCGGAATAGCGCGACACTTTGCGAGGCGCCTCCGTGTGCCAAAAATATACCAGAGGCACAGCCGCTGCCAAAAATACCCACCCGAAGGCCGGGGCGCCAAGTTCGTCCAGCGGGAAAAGGCCACAAAAAAGGGTGGGCTATAGCCTTGGGGGGTGGGGCTGGCCAACTTCGTCCGCCGGACTCGGAATGGCGCGAGACTTTCCGAGCCGCCTCCGTGTGCGAAAAATATGCCGCGCACACAGCCGCGCCCAAAAAATCCCGCCCAAAGCCCGGGGCGCAAAGTTCGTCTAGCGGAAAAAGGCCACAAAAACGGGTGGGCTATAGCCTTGCGGGGTGGGGCTGGCCAACTTCGTCCGCCGGACTCGGAATGGCGCGAGACTTTACGAGGCACCTCCGTGTGCCAAAAATAGGCCGCCGGCACAGCCGCGCCGAAAAATACCCGCCCGAAGGCTGGGGCGCCAAGTTCGTCCAGCGGAAAAAGGCCACAAAAACGGGTGGGCTGTAGCCTTGGGGGGTGGGGCTGGCCAACTTCGTCCGCCGGACTCGGAATGGCGCGAGACTTTGCGAGGCGCCTTCGTGTGCGAAAAATAGGCCGTGGTCACAGCCGCGCCCAAAAATACCCGCCCGAAGGCCGGGGCGCCAAGTTCGTCCTGCGGAAAAAGGCCACAAAAACGGGTGGGCTATAGCCTTGGGGGGTGGGGCTGGCAACTTCGTCCGCCGGACTTGGAATGGGACAAGACTTTGCGAGGGGCCTCCGCGTGCAAAAAATAGGCCGTGGTCACATCCGCACCCAAAAATACCCACCCGAAGGCCGGGGCGCCAAGTTCGTCCAGCGGAAAAAGGCCACAAAAACGGGTGGGCTATAGCCTTGGGGGGTGGGGCTGGCCCACTTCGTCCGCCGGACTCGGAATGGCGCGAGACTTTGCGAGGCACCTCCGTGTACCAAAAATAGGCCGCAGGCACAGCCGCGTCCAAAAATACCCGCCCGAAGGCCGGGGCGCCAAGTTCGTCCAGCGGAAAAAAGCCAGAAAAACGGGTGGGCTATAGCCTTCGGGGGTGGGGCGGGCCAACTTCGTCCGCCGGACTCGGAATGGCGCGAGCCTTTGCGAGGCACCTCCGTGTGCCAAAAATAGGCCGCCGGCACAGCCGCGCCCAAAAATACCCGCCCGAAGGCCGGGGCGCCAAGTTCGTCCAGCGTAAATAGGCCACAAAAACGGGTGGCCTATAGCCTTGGGGGGTGGGGTTGGCCAACTTCGTCCGCCGGACTCGGAATGGCGCGAGACTTTATGAGGCGCCTCCGTGTACGAAAAATATGCCGCGGGCACAGCCGCGCCCAAAAATACCCTCCCGAAGGCCGGGGCGCCAAGTTCGTCCAGCGGAGAAAGGCCACAAAAACGGGTGGGCTATAGCCTTGGGGGGTGGGGCTGGCCAACTTCGTCCGCCGGACTCGGAATGGCGCGAGACTTTCCGAGCCACCTCCGTGTACGAAAAATAAGCCTCGGGTACAGCCGCGCCCAAAAATACCCACCCGAAGGCCGGGGAGCCAAGTTCAACCAGCGGAAAAAGGCCACAAAAACGGGTGGGCTATAGCCTTGGGGGGTGGGGCTGGCAACATCGTCCGCCGGACTCCGAATGGCGCGACACTTTGCGAGGAACCTCTGTGTGCCAAAAATAGGCCGCGGACACAGCCGCGCCCAAAAATACCCGCCCGAAGGCCGGGGCGCAATGTTCGTCTAGCGGAAAAAGGCCACAAAAACGGGTGGGCTATAGCCTTGCGGGGTGGGGCTGGCAACTTCGTCCGCCGGACTCGGAATTGCGCGAGACTTTGCGAGGAGCCTCCGTGTGCCAAAAATAGGCCGCGGACACAGCCGCGCCCAAAAATTCCCGCCCGAAGGCCGGGGCGCAAAGTTCGTCTAGCGGAAAAAGGCCACAAAAGCGGGTGGGCTACAGCCTTGCGGGGTGGGGCTGGCCAACTTCGTCCGCCGGACTCGGAATGGCGCGAGACTTTACGAGGCGCCTCCGTGTGCCAAAAATAGGCTGCCGGCACAGCCGCGCCCAAAAATACCCGCCCGAAGGCCGGGGCGCCAAGTTCGTCCAGCGGAAAAAGGCCACAAAAACGGGTGGGCTATAGCCTTGGGGGGTGGGGCTGGCCAACGTCGTCCGCCGGACTCGGAATGGCGCGAGACTTTGCGAGGTGCCTCCGTGTGCCAAAAATAGGCCGCGGGTACAGCCGCGCCCAAAAATACCAGCCCGAAGGCCGGGGCGCCAAGTTCGTCCAGCGGAAAAAGGCCACAAAAACGGGTGGGCTATAGCCTTGGGGGGTGGGGCTGGCAACTTCGTCCGCCGGACTCGGAATTGCGCGAGACTTTGCGAGGAGCCTCCGTGTGCCAAAAATAGGCCGCGGACACAGCCGCGCCCAAAAATTCCCGCCCGAAGGCCGGGGCGCAAAGTTCGTCTAGCGGAAAAAGGCCACAAAAGCGGGTGGGCTACAGCCTTGCGGGGTGGGGCTGGCCAACTTCGTCCGCCGGACTCGGAATGGCGCGAGACTTTACGAGGCGCCTCCGTGTGCCAAAAATAGGCTGCTGGCACAGCCGCGCCCAAAAATACCCGCCCGAAGGCCGGGGCGCCAAGTTCGTCCAGCGGAAAAAGGCCACAAAAACGGGTGGGCTATAGCCTTGGGGGGTGGGGCTGGCCAACGTCGTCCGCCGGACTCGGAATGGCGCGAGACTTTGCGAGGTGCCTCCGTGTACGAAAAATAGGCCGTGGTCACAGCCGCGCCCAAAAATACCCGCCCGAAGGCCGGGGCGCCAAGTTCGTCCAGCGGAAAAAGGCCACAAAAACGGGTGGGCTATAGCCTTGGGGCGTGGGGCTGGCCAACTTCATCCGCCGGACTCGGAATGGCGCGAGACTTTACGAGGTGCCTCCGTGTGTGAAAAATAGGACGCGGGCACAGCCGCGGCCAAAAATACCCTCCCGAAGGCCGGGGAGCCAAGTTCAACCAGCGGAAAAAGGCCACAAAAACGGGTGGGCTATAGCCTTGGGGGGTGGGGCTGGCAACATCGTCCGCCGGACTCCGAATGGCGCGACACTTTGCGAGGAGCCTCCGTGTGCCCTAAATAGGAAGCGGGCACAGCCACGCCCAAAAATACCCCCCCGAAGGCCGGGGCGCAATGTTCGTCTAGCGGAAAAAGGCCACAAAAACGGGTGGGCTATAGCCTTGCGGGGTGGGGCTGGCCAACTTCGTCCGCCGGACTTGGAATGGTGCGAGACTTTACGAGGCGCCTCCGTGTGCCAAAAATAGGCCGCGGGTACAGCCGCGCCCAAAAATACCAGCCCGAAGGCCGGGGCGCCAAGTTCGTCCAGCGGAAAAAGGCCACAAAAACGGGTGGGCTATAGCCTTGGGGGGTAGGGCTGGCAACTTCGTCCGCCGGACTCGGAATTGCGCGAGACTTTGCGAGGAGCCTCCGTGTGCCAAAAATAGGCTACGGACACAGCCGCGCCCAAAAATTCCCGCCCGAAGGCCGGGGCAAAAAGTTCGTCTAGCGGAAAAAGGCCACAAAAGCGGGTGGGCTATAGCCTTGCGGGGTGGGGCTGGCCAACTTCGTCCGCCGGACTCGGAATGGCGCGAGACTTTGCGAGGTGCCTCCGTGTGCGAAAAATAGGCTGTGGTCACAACCGCACCCAAAAATACCCACCCGAAGGCCGGGGCGCCAAGTTCGTCCAGCGGAAAAAGGCCACAAAAACGGGTGGGCTATAGCCTTGGTGGGTGGGGCTGGCCCACTTCGTCCGCCCGACTCGGAATGGCGCGAGACTTTGCGAGGCACCTCCGTGTGCCAAAAATAGGCCGCAGGCACAGCCGCGCCCAAAAATACCCGCCCGAAGGCCGGGGCGCCAAGTTCGTCCAGCGGAAAAAAGCCACAAAAACGGGTGGGCTATAGCCTTCGGGGGTGGGGCAGGCCAACTTCGTCCGCCGGACTCGGAATGGCGCGAGCCTTTGCGAGGCACCTCCGTGTGCCAAAAATAGGCCGCCGGCACAGCCGCGCCCAAAAATACCCGCCCGAAGGCCGGGGCGCCAAGTTCGTCCAGCGTAAATAGGCCACAAAAACGGGTGGCCTATAGCCTTGGGGGGTGGGGTTGGCCAACTTCGTCCGCCGGACTCGGAATGGCGCGAGACTTTATGAGGCGCCTCCGTGTATGAAAAATATGCCGCGGGCACAGCCGCGCCCAAAAATACCCGCCCGAAGGCCGGGGCGCCAAGTTCGTCCAGCGGAAAAAGGCCACAAAAATGGGGTGGCTATAGCCTTGGGGGGTGGGTCTGGCCAACTTCGTCCGCCGGAATCGGAATGGCGCGAGACTTTGCGAGCCTCCTCTGTGTGCCAAAAATATACCGCAGGCACAGCCGCGCCCAAAAACACTCGCCCGAAGGCCGGGGCGCCAAGTTCGTCCACCGGAAAAAGGCCACAAAAACGGGTGGGCTATAGCCTTGGGGGGTGGGGCTGGCCAACTTCGTCCGCCGGAATCGGAATGGCGCGAGACTTTGCGAGCCGCCTCCGTGTGCCAAAAATAGGCCGCAGGCACAGCCGCGCCCAAAAATACTCGCCCGAAGGCCAGGGCGCCAAGTTCGTCCACCGGAAAAAGGCCACAAAAACGGGTGGGCTGTAGCCTAGGGGGTGGGGCTGGCCAACTTCATCCGCCGGACTCGGAATGGTGCGAGACTTTGCGAGGCACCTCCGTGTCCCAAAAACAGGCCGCGAGCACAGCCGCGCCCAAAAATACCCGTCCGAAGGCCGGAGCGCCAAGTTCGTCCACCGGAAAAAGTCCACAGAAACGGGTGGGCTATAGCCTACTGGGGTGGGGCTGGCCAACTTCGTCCGCAGGACTCAGAATGGCGCGAGACTTTGCGAGGCTCCTCCCCATCCCAAAAACTGGGTGCGGGCACAGCCGCGCCCAAAAATACCCGCCCGAAGGCCGGGGCGACAAGTTCGTCCAGCTGAAAAAGGCCACAAAAACAGGCGGGCTATGGCCTTGGGGATGGGGCTGGCCAACTTCGTCCGCCGGACTCGGAATGGTGCGAGACTTTGTGAGGCACCTCCGTGTGCCAAAAATAGGCCGCGGGCACAGCCGCACCCAAAAATACCCGCCCGAAGGCCGGGGCGCCAAGTTCGTCCACCGGAAAAAGGCCACAAAAACGGGGGGGTTATAGCCTTGGGGGGTGGGGCTGGCCAACTTCGTCCGCCGGACTAGGAATGGCGCGAGACTTTGCGAGGAGTCTCCGTGTCCCAAAAACAGGCCACGGGCACAGCCGCGCCCAAAAATATTCGCCCGAAGGCCGGGGCGCCAAGTTCGTCCAGCGGAAATAGGCCACAAAAACGGGTGGGCTATAGCCTTGGGGGGTGGGGCTGGCCGACTTCGTCCGCCGGACTCGGAATGGCGCGAGACTTTGCGAGGAGCCTCCGTGTCCCAAAAACAGGCCGCGAGCACAGCCGCTCCCAAAAATACCCGCCCGAAGGCCGGGGCGCCAAGTTCGTCCAGCGGAAAAAGGCCACAAAAACGGGTGGGCTATAGCCTTCGGGGGTGGGGCTGGCCAACTTCGTCCGCCGTACTCGGAATGGCGCGATACTTTGCGAGGCATCTCCGTGTCCCAAAAACAGGCCGCGGGCACAGCCGCGCCCAAAAATACCCGCCCGAAGCACGGGGCGCCAAGTTCGTCCAGCGAAAAAAGGCCACAAAAACGGGGGGGCTATAGCCTTGGGGGGTGGGGCAAGCCAACTTCGTCCGCCGGACTCGGAATGCCGCGAGACTTTGCGAGCAACCTCCGTGTCCCAAAAACAGGCCGTGGACACAGCCGCGCCCAAAAATACCCTCCCGAAGGCCGGGGCGCCAAGTTCGTCCAGCTGAAAAAGGCCACAAAAACGAGTGGGCGATAGCCTTGGGGGGTGGGGCTGGCCAACTTCGTCCGCCGGACTCGGAATGGCGCGAGACTTCGGGAGGCGCCTCTGTGTGCCAAAAATAGGCCGCGGGCACAGCCGCACCCAAAAATAGCCGCCCGAAGGCCGGGGCGCAAAGTTCGTCCAGCGGAAAAAGGCCACAAAAACGGGTGGGCTATAGCCTTGGGGGGTGGGGCTGGCCAACTTCGTCCGCCGGACTCGGAATGGCGCGAGACTTTACGTGGTGCCGCCATCTCCCAAAAAAGGCCGCGGGCACAGCCGCGCCCAAAAATACCCGCCCGAATGCCGGGGCGCCAAGTTCGTCCACCGGAAAAAGGCCACAAAAACGGGTGGGCTATAGCCTTCGGGGGTGGGGCTGGCCAACTTCGTCCGCCGTACTCGGAATGGCGCGATACTTTGCGAGGCATCTCCGTGTCCCAAAAACAGGCCGCGGGCACAGCCGCGCCCAAAAATACCCGCCCGAAGCACGGGGCGCCAAGTTCGTCCAGCGGAAAAAGGCCACAAAAACGGGGGGGCTATAGCCTTGGGGGGTGGGGCAGGCCAACTTCGTCCGCCGGACTCGGAATGCCGCGAGACTTTGCGAGCCGCCTCCGTGTGCCAAAAAAATACCGCAGGGACAGCCGCGCCCAAAAATACTCGCCCGAAGGCCGGGGCACCAAGTTCGTCCAGCGGAAAAAGGCCACAAAAACGGGGGGGTTATAGCCTTGGGGGGTGGGGCTGGCCAACTTCGTCCGCCGGACTAGGAAAGGCGCGAGACTTTGCGAGGAGTCTCCGTGTCCCAAAATCAGGCCACGGGCACAGCCGCGCCCAAAAATACTCGCCCCAAGGCCGGGGCGCCAAGTTCGTCCAGCGGAAAAAGGCCATAAAAACGGGTGGGCTATAGCCTTGGGGGGTGGGGCTGGCCAACTTCGTCCGCCGGACTCGGAATGGCGCGAGGCTTTGCGAGGAGCCTCCGTGTCCCAAAAACAGGCCGCGAGCACAGCCGCGCCCAAAAATACCGGCCAAAGACCGGGGCGCCAAGTTCGTCCAGCGGAAAAAGCCACAAAAACGGGTGGGCTATAGCCTTGGGGGGGGGGCTGGCCAACTTCGTCCGCCGGACTCGGAATGGCGCGAGACTTTGCGAGGAGCCTCCGTGTACCAAAAACAGGCCGCGGGCACAGCTGCGCCCAAAAATACCCGCCCGAAGGCCGGGGCACCAAGTTCGTCAACCGGAAAAAGGCCACAAAAACGGGGGAGTTATAGCCTTGGGGGGTGGGGCTGGCCAACTTCGTCCGCCGGACTCGAATGGCGCGAGACTTTGCGAGGAGCCTCCGTGTCCCAAAAACAGGCCGTGGGCATAGCCGCGCCCAAAAATACTCGGCCAAAGGCCGGGGCGCCAAGTTCGTCCAGCGGAAATAGGCCACAAAAACGGGTGGGCTATAGCCTTGGGGGGTGGGGCTGGCCGACTTCGTCCGCCGGACTCGGAATGGCGCGAGACTTTGCGAGGAGCCTCCGTGTCCCAAAAACAGGCCTCGAGCACAGCCGCTCCCAAAAATACCCACCCGAAGGCCGGGGCGCCAAGTTCGTCCACCGGAAAAAGGCCACAAAAACGGGGGGGTTATAGCCTTGGGGGGTGGGGCTGGCCAACTTCGTCCGCCGGACTCGAATGGCGCGAGACTTTCCGAGGAGCCTCCGTGTCCCAAAAACAGGCCGCGGGCACAGCCGCGCCCAAAAATACTCGCCCGAAGGCCGGGGCGCCAAGTTCGTCCAGCTGAAAAAGGCCACAAAAACGGGTGGGCTATAGCCTTGGTGGGTGGGGCTGGCCAACTTCGTCCGCCGGACTCGGAATGGCGCGAGACTTTGCGAGGCGCTGCCGTGTCCCAAAAAAGGCCGCGGGCACCGCCACGCCCAAAAATACTCTCCTGAAGGCCGGGGCGCCAAGTTCGTCCTGCGGAAATAGGCCACAAAAACGGGTGGGCTATAGCCTTGGGGGGTGGGGCTGGCCAACTTTGTCCGCCGGACTCGGAATGGCGCGAGACTTTGCGAGGAGCCTCCGTGTCCCAAAAACAGGCCGCGAGCACACCCGCGCCCAAAAAAACCCGCCCGAAGGCCGGGGCGCAAAGTTCGTCCAGCGGAAAAAGGCCACAAAAATGGGTGGGCTATAGCCTTGGGGGGTGGGGCTGGCCAACTTCGTCCGCCGGACTCGGAATGGCGCGAGACTTTGCGTGGTGCCGCCATCTCCCAAAAAAGGCCGCGGGCACAGCCGCGCCAAAAATACCCGCCCGAATGCCGGGGCGCCAAGTTCGTCCACCGGAATAAGGCCACAAAAACGGGTGGGCTATAGCCTTCGGGGGTGGGGCTGGCCAACTTCGTCCGCCGTACTCGGAATGGCGCGATACTTTGCGAGGCATCTCCGTGTCCCAAAAAAAGGGTGGCGGGCACAGCCGCGCCCAAAAATACCCGCCCGAAGCACGGGGCGCCAAGTTCGTCCAGCGGAAAAAGGCCACAAAAACGGGGGGGCTATAGCCTTGGGGGGTGGGGCAGGCCAACTTCGTCCGCCGGACTCGGAATGCCGCGAGACTTTGCGAGGAACCTCCGTGTCCCAAAAACAGGCCGTGGACACAGCCGCGCCCAAAAATACCCTCCCGAAGGCCGGGGCGCCAAGTTCGTCCAGCTGAAAAAGGACACAAAAACGAGTGGGCGATAGCCTTGGGGGGTGGGGCTGGCCAAGTTCGTCCGCCGGACTCGGAATGGCGCGAGACTTTGGGAGGCGCCTCCGTGTGCCAAAAATAGGCCGCGAGCACAGCCGCGCCCAAAAATACCCACCCGAAGGCCGGGGCGCCATGTTCGTCCAGCGGAAAAAGGCCACAAAAACGGGTGGGCTATAGCGTTGGGGGGTGGGGCTGGCCAACTTTGTCTGCCGGACTCGGAATGGGGCAAGACTTTGTGAGGCACCTCCGTGTCCCAAAAAAAGGCCGCGGGCACAGCCGCACCCAAAAATACCCGCCCGAAGGCCGGGGCGCCAAGTTCGTCCACCGGAAAAAGGCCACAAAAACGGGGGGGTTATAGCCTTGGGGGGTGGGGCTGGCCAACTTCGTCCGCCGGACTAGGAATGGCGCGAGACTTTGCGAGGAGTCTCCGTGTCCCAAAAACAGGCCACGGGCACAGCCGCGCCCAAAAATATTCGCCCGAAGGCCGGGGCGCCAAGTTCGTCCAGCGGAAATAGGCCACAAAAACGGGTGGGCTATAGCCTTGGGGGGTGGGGCTGGCCGACTTCGTCCACCGGACTCGGAATGGCGCGAGACTTTGCGAGGAGCCTCCGTGTCCCAAAAACAGGCCGCGAGCACAGCCGCTCCCAAAAATACCCGCCCGAAGGCCGGGGCGCCAAGTTCGTCCACCGGAAAAAGGCCACAAAAACGGGGGGGTTATAGCCTTGGGGGGTGGGGCTGGCCAACTTCGTCCGCCGGACTCGAATGGCGCGAGACTTTGCGAGGAGCCTCCGTGTCCCAAAAACAAGCCACGGGCACAGCCGCGCCCAAAAATACTCGCCCGAAGGCCGGGGCGCCAAGTTCGTCCAGCGGAAAAAGGCCACAAAAACGGGTGGGCTATAGCCTTCGGGGGTGGGGCTGGCCAACTTCGTCCGCCGTACTCGGAATGGCGCGATACTTTGCGAGGCATCTCCGTGTCCCAAAAACAGGCCGCGGGCACAGCCGCGCCCAAAAATACCCGCCCGAAGCACGGGGCGCCAAGTTCGTCCAGCGAAAAAAGGCCACAAAAACGGGGGGGCTATAGCCTTGGGGGGTGGGGCAAGCCAACTTCGTCCGCCGGACTCGGAATGCCGCGAGACTTTGGGAGCAACCTCCGTGTCCCAAAAACAGGCCGTGGACACAGCCGCGCCCAAAAATACCATCCCGAAGGCCGGGGCGCCAAGTTCGTCCAGCTGAAAAAGGCCACAAAAACGAGTGGGCGATAGCCTTGGGGGGTGGGGCTGGCCAAGTTCGTCCGCCGGACTCGGAATGGCGCGAGACTTCGGGAGGCGCCTCTGTGTGCCAAAAATAGGCCGGGGCACAGCCGCACCCAAAAATAGCCGCCCGAAGGCCGGGGCGCAAAGTTCGTCCAGCGGAAAAAGGCCACAAAAACGGGTGGGCTATAGCCTTGGGGGGTGGGGCTGGCCAACTTCGTCCGCCGGACTCGGAATGGCGCGAGACTTTACGTGGTGCCGCCATCTCCCAAAAAAGGCCGCGGGCACAGCCGCGCCCAAAAATACCCGCCCGAATGCCGGGGCGCCAAGTTCGTCCACCGGAAAAAGGCCACAAAAACGGGTGGGCTATAGCCTTCGGGGGTGGGGCTGGCCAACTTCGTCCGCCGTACTCGGAATGCCGCGATACTTTGCGAGGCAACTCCGTGTCCCAAAAAAATACCGCTGGCACAGCCGCGCCCAAAAATACCCGCCCGAATGCCGGGGCGCCAAGTTCGTCCACCGGAAAAAGGCCACAAAAACGGGTGGGCTATAGCCTTCGGGGGTGGGGCAGGCCAACTTCGTCCGCCGGACTCGGAATGCCGCGAGACTTTGCGAGCCGCCTCCGTGTGCCAAAAATATACCGCAGGGACAGCCGCGCCCAAAAATACTCGCCCGAAGGCTGGGGCACCAAGTTCGTCCAGCGGAAAAAGGCCACAAAAACGGGGGGGTTATAGCCTTGGGGGGTGGGGCTGGCCAACTTCGTCCGCCGGACTAGGAAACGCGCGAGACTTTGCGAGGAGTCTCCGTGTCCCAAAATCAGGCCACGGGCACAGCCGCGCCCAAAAATACTCGCCCGAAGGCCGGGGCGCCAAGTTCGTCCAGCGGAAAAAGGCCATAAAAACGGGTGGGCTATAGCCTTGGGGGGTGGGGCTGGCCAACTTCGTCCGCCGGACTCGGAATGGCGCGAGGCTTTGCGAGGAGCCTCCGTGTCCCAAAAACAGGCCGCGAGCACAGCCGCGCCCAAAAATACCGGCCAAAGACCGGGGCGCCAAGTTCGTCCAGCGGAAAAAGCCACAAAAACGGGTGGGCTATAGCCTTGGGGGGGGGGCTGGCCAACTTCGTCCGCCGGACTCGGAATGGCGCGAGACTTTGCGAGGAGCCTCCGTGTACCAAAAACAGGCCGCGGGCACAGCTGCGCCCAAAAATACCCGCCCGAAGGCCGGGGCACCAAGTTCGTCAACCGGAAAAAGGCCACAAAAACGGGGGAGTTATAGCCTTGGGGGGTGGGGCTGGCCAACTTCGTCCGCCGGACTCGAATGGCGCGAGACTTTGCGAGGAGCCTCCGTGTCCCAAAAACAGGCCGCGGGCATAGCCGCGCCCAAAAATACTCGCCCGAAGGCCGGGGCGCCAAGTTCGTCCAGCGGAAATAGGCCACAAAAACGGGTGGGCTATAGCCTTGGGGGGTGGGGCTGGCCGACTTCGTCCGCCGGACTCGGAATGGCGCGAGACTTTGCGAGGAGCCTCCGTGTCCCAAAAACAGGCCTCGAGCACAGCCGCTCCCAAAAATACCCACCCGAAGGCCGGGGCGCCAAGTTCGTCCACCGGAAAAAGGCCACAAAAACGGGGGGGTTATAGCCTTGGGGGGTGGGGCTGGCCAACTTCGTCCGCCGGACTCGAATGGCGCGAGACTTTCCGAGGAGCCTCCGTGTCCCAAAAACAGGCCGCGGGCACAGCCGCGCCCAAAAATACTCGCCCGAAGGCCGGGGCGCCAAGTTCGTCCAGCTGAAAAAGGCCACAAAAACGGGTGGGCTATAGCCTTGGGGGGTGGGGCTGGCCAACTTTGTCCGCCGGACTCGGAATGGCGCGAGACTTTGCGAGGAGCCTCCGTGTCCCAAAAACAGGCCGCTCGCACAGCCGCGCCCAAAAAAACCCGCCCGAAGGCCGGGGCGCAAAGTTCGTCCAGCGGAAAAAGGCCACAAAAATGGGTGGGCTATAGCCTTGGGGGGTGGGGCTGGCCAACTTCGTCCGCCGGACTCGGAATGGCGCGAGACTTTGCGTGGTGCCGCCATCTCCCAAAAAAGGCCGCGGGCACAGCCGCGCCCAAAAATACCCGCCCGAATGCCGGGGCGCCAAGTTCGTCCACCGGAAAAAGGCCACAAAAACGGGTGGGCTATAGCCTTCGGGGGTGGGGCTGGCCAACTTCGTCCGCCGTACTCGGAATGGCGCGATACTTTGCGAGGCATCTCCGTGTCCCAAAAAAAGGGCGGCGGGCACAGCCGCGCCCAAAAATACCCGCCCGAAGCACGGGGCGCCAAGTTCGTCCAGCGGAAAAAGGCCACAAAAACGGGGGGGCTATAGCCTTGGGGGGTGGGGCAGGCCAACTTCGTCCGCCGGACTCGGAATGCCGCGAGACTTTGCGAGGAACCTCCGTGTCCCAAAAACAGGCCGTGGACACAGCCGCGCCCAAAAATACCCTCCCGAAGGCCGGGGCGCCAAGTTCGTCCAGCTGAAAAAGGACACAAAAACGAGTGGGCGATAGCCTTGGGGGGTGGGGCTGGCCAAGTTCGTCCGCCGGACTCGGAATGGCGCGAGACTTTGGGAGGCGCCTCCGTGTGCCAAAAATAGGCCGCGGGCACAGCCGCGCCCAAAAATACCCACCCGAAGGCCGGGGCGCCATGTTCGTCCAGCGGAAAAAGGCCACAAAAACGGGTGGGCTATAGCGTTGGGGGGTGGGGCTGGCCAACTTTGTCTGCCGGACTCGGAATGGGGCAAGACTTTGTGAGGCGCCTCCGTGTCCCAAAAAAAGGCCGCGGGCACAGCCGCACCCAAAAATACCCGACCGAAGGCCGGGGCGCCAAGTTTGTCCACCGGAAAAAGGCCACAAAAACGGTGGGCTATAGCCTTGGGGGGTAGGGCTGGCCAACTTCGTCCGCCGTACTCGGAATGGCGCGAGACTTTGTGAGGCACCTCCGTGTACCAAAACTAGGCCGCGGGCACAGCCGCGCCCAAAAATACCCGCCCGAAGCACGGGGCGCCAAGTTCGTCCAGCGGAAAAAGGCCACAAAAACGGGGGGGCTATAGCCTTGGGGGGTGGGGCACGCCAACTTCGTCCTCCGGACTCGGAATGCCGCGAGACTTTGCGAGGACCCTCCGTGTCCCAAAACCAGGCGGTGGGCACAGCCGCGCTCAAAAATACCCACCCGAAGGCCGGGGCGCCAAGTTCGTCCAGCGGAAAAAGGCCACAAAAACGGGTGGGCTATAGCCTTGGGGGGTGGGGCTGGCCAACTTCGTCCGCCGGACTCGGAATGGCGCAAGACTTTGGGAGGCGCCTCCGTGTGCCAAAAATAGGCCGCGGGCACAGCCGTCCCCAAAAATACCCGCCCGAAGGCCGGGGCGCCAAGTTCGTCCAGCTGAAAAAGGCCACAAAAACGGGTGGGCTACAGCCTTGGGGGGTGGGGCTGGCCCACTACGTCCGCCGGACTCGGAATGGCGCGAGACTTTGCGAGGCGCCTCCGTGTTCGAAAAATAGGCCGCAGGCACAGCCGTGCCCAAAAATACCCGCCCGAAGGCCGGGGCGCCACTTAGTCCAGCGGAAAAAGGCCAAAAAAACGGGTGGGCTATAGCCTTGGGGGGTGGGGCTGGCCGACTTCGTCCGCCGGACTCGGAATGGCGCGAGACTTTGCGAGGAGCCTCCGTGTCCCAAAAACAGGCCACGAGCACAGCCGCTCCCAAAAATACCCGCCCGAAGGCCGGGGTGCCAAGTTCGTCCATCGGAAAAAGTCCACAAAAACGGGGGGGTTATAGCCTTGGGGGGTGGGGCTGGCCAACTTCGTCCGCCGGACTCGAATGGCGCGAGACTTTGCGAGGAGCCTCCGTGTCCCAAAAACAGGCCGCGGGCACAGCCGCACCCAAAAATACTCGCCCGAAGGCCGGGGCGCCAAGTTCGTCCAGCTGAAAAAGGCCACAAAAACGGGTGGGCTATAGCCTTGGTGGGTGGGGCTGGCCAACTTCGTCCAGCTGAAAAAGGCCACAAAAACGTGTGGGCTATAGCCTTGGTGGGTGGGGCTGGCCAACTTCGTCCGCCGGACTCGGAATGGCGCGAGACATTGCGAGGCGCCACCGTGTCCCAAAAATAGGCCGCGGGCGCAGCCGCGCCCAAAAATACCCGCCCGAAGGCCGGGGCGCCAAGTTCGTCCAGCGGAAAAAGGCCACAAAAACGGGTGGGCTATAGCCATGGGGGGTGGGGCTTGCCAACTTCGTCCGCCGGACTCGGAATGGCGCGAGACTTTGCGAGGCGCCTCCGTGTCCAAAAAATAGGCCGCGGGCACAGCCGCCTCCAGAAATACCCGCCCGAAGGCCGGGGCGCCAAGTTCGTCCAGCGGAAAAAGGCCACAAAAACGGGTGGGCTATAGCCTTGGGGGTTGGGGCTGGCCCACTTCGTCCGCCGGTCTTGGAATGGCGCGAGACATTGCGAGGCACCTCCGTGTCCCAAAAATAGGCTGCGGGCACAGCCGCGCCCAAAAATACCTGCCCGAAGGCCGGGGCGCCAAGTTCGTCCAGCGGAAAAATGCCACAAAAACGGTTGGGCTATAGCCTTGGGGGGTGGGGCTGGCCAACTTCGTCCGCCGGACTCGGAATGGCGCGAGACATTGCGAGGCACCACCGTGTCCCAAAAATAGGCTGCGGGCACAGCCGCGCCCAAAAATACCCGCCCGAAGGCCGGGGCGCCAAGTTCGTCCAGTGGAAAAAGGCCACAAAAACGGGTGGGCTATAGCCTTGGGGGGTGGGGCTGGCCAACTTCGTCCGCCGGACTCGGAATGGCGCGAGACATTGCGAGGCACCTCCGTGTCCCAAAAATAGGCCGCGGGCACAGCCGCACCCAAAAATACACGACCGAAGGCCGGGGCGCCAAGTTCGTCCAGCGGAAAAAGGCCACAAAAACGGGTGGGCTATATCCTTGGGGGGTGGGACTGGCCAACTTCGTCCGCCGGACTCGGAACGGGGTAAGACTTTGCGAGGCGGCTCCGTGTCCTAAAAATAGGCCGCGGGCACAGCCGTACCCAAAAATACCCGCCCGAAGGCCGGCGCGCCAAATTCGTCCATCGGAAAAAGGCCACAAAAACGGGTGGGCTATAGGCTTGGGGGGTGGGGCTGGCCAACTTCGTCCGCCGGACTCGGAATGGCGCGAGACTTTGCGAGGCACCTCCGTGTCCCAATAATAGGCCGCGGACACAGACGCCTCCAAAAATACCCGCCCGAAGGCCGGGGCGCCAAGTTCGACCAGCGGAAAAAGGACACAAAAACGGGTGGGCTATAGCCTTGGGGGGTGGGGCTGGCCAACTTCGTCCGCTGGACTCGGAATGACGCGAGACTTTGTGAGGGGCCTCCGTGTGCCAAAAATAGGCCGCGGGAACAGCCGCGCCCATAAATAACCGCACGAAGGCCGGGGCGCCAAGTTCGTCCAGCAGAAAAAGCCCACAAAATCGGGTGGGCTATAGCCTTGGGGGGTGGGGCGGGCCAACTTCGTCCGCCGGACCCGGAATGGTGCGAGACTTTACGAGGGGCCTCCGTGTACCAAAAATAGGCCGCGGGCACAGCCGTGCACAAAAATAACAACCCGAAGGCCGGGTCACCAAGTTCGTCCAGCGGAAAAAGGCCACAAAAACGGGTGGGCTATAGCATTGGGGGGTGGGGCTGGCCAACTTCGTCCGCTGAACTCGGAATGGCGCAAGACTTTATGAGGGGCCTCCGTGTGCCAAAAATAGGCCACAGGCGCAGCCGCGCCCAAAAATAACCGCCTGAAGGCCGGGGCGCCAAGTTCGTCCAGCGTAAAAAGGCCACAAAAACGGGTGGGCTAAAGCCTTGGGGGGTGGGGCTGGCCGACTTCGTCCGCCGGACTCGGAATGGCGCGAGACTTTGCGAGGGCCCTGCGTGTGCCAAAAATAGGCCGTGGGCACAGCCGCGCCCAAAAATAACCGCCCGAAGGCCGGGGCTCCAAGTTCGTCCAGCGGAAAAAGGCCACAAAAACGGGTGGGCTATAGCCTTGGGGGTTGGGGCTGGCCCACTTCGTCCGCCGGTCTTGGAATGGCGCGAGACTTTGCGAGGCGCCTCCGTGTCCCAAAAATAGGCCTTCGGCACAGCCGCGCCCAAAAATACCCGCCCGAAGGCTGGGGCGCCAAGTTCGTCCAGCGGAAAAAGGCCACAAAAACGGGTGGGCTATAGCCTTGGGGGGTGGCGCTGGCCAACTTTGTCCGCCGGATTTGGAATAGCGTGAGAATTGCGAGGCGCCTCCGTGCGCCAAAAATAGGGCGCGGGCACAGCGATCCCAAAAATACCCGCCCGAAGGCCGGGGCGCCAAGTTCGTCCAGCGGAAAAAGGCCACAAAAACGGGTGGGCTATAGCCTTGGGGGGTGGGGCTGGCCAACTTCGTCCGCCGGACTCGGAATGGCGCGAGACTTTGCGAGGCGCCTCCGTGTCCCAAAAATAGGCCTTCGGCACAGCCGCGCCCAAAAATACCCGCCCGAAGGCCGGGGCGCCAAGTTCGTACAGCGGAAAAAGGCCACAAAAACGGGTGGGCTATAGCCTTGGGGGGTGGGGCTGGCCAACTTCGTCCGCTGGACACGGAATGGTACGAGGCTTTGAGAGGAGCCTCGGTGTCCCAAAAATAGGCCGCGGGCACAGCCGCGTCCAAAAATACCCGCCCGAAGGCCGGGGCGCCAAGTTCGACTAGCAGAAAAAGGACACAAAAACGGGTGGGCTATAGCCTTGGGGGGTGGGGCTGTCCAACTTCGTCCGCCGGACTCGGAATGGCGCGAGACTTTGCGAGGCGCCTCCGTGTCCCAAAAATAGGCCGTGGGCACAGCCGCGCCAAAAATCCCGGCCCGACGGCCGGGGCGCCAAGTTCGTCCAGCGGAAAAAGGACACAAAAACGGGTGGGCTATAGCCTTGGGGGGTCGGGCTGGCCGACTTCGTCCGCCGGACTCGGAATGGCGCGAGACTTTGCGAGGCGCCTCTGTGTCCCAAAAATAGGCCGTGGACACAGCCGCGCCAAAAATACCCGCCCGAAGGCCGCGGCGCCAAGTTCGTCCAGCGGAAAAAGGACACAAAAACGGGTGGGCTATAGCCTCGGGGGGTGGGGCTGGCCAACTTCGTCCGCCGGACTCGGAATGGCGCGAGACTTTACGGGTTGCCTGCTTATGCCAAAACTAGGCCGCGGGTACAGCTGCGCCCAAAAATACCCGCCCGAAGGCCGGGGCGCTAAGTTCGTCCAGCGGAAAAAGGCCACAAAAACGGGTGTGCTATAGCCTTGGGGGGTGGGGCTGGCCCACTTCGTCCGCCGGACTCGGAATGGCGCGAGACTTTGCGAGGCACCTCCGTGTGCCAAAAATAGGCCGCGGGCACAGCCGCGCCCAAAAATACCCGCCCGAAGGCCGGGGCGCCAAGTTCGTCCAGCGGAAAAAGACCACAAAAACGGGTGGGCTATAGCCTTTTGGGGTGGGGCTGGCCAACTTCGTCCGCCGGATTCGGAATGGAGCGAGACTTTGCGAGGCATCTCCGTGTGCCAAAAATAGGCTGCGAGCACAGCCGTGCCCAAAAATCCCTGCCCGAAGGCCGGGGCGCCAAGTTCGTCCAGCGGAAAAAGGCCACAAAAACGGGTGGGCTATAGCCTTGGGTGGTGGGGCTGGCCGACTTCGTCCGCCGGACTCGGAATGGCGTGAGACTTTGCGAGGCACCTTCGTGTGCCAAAAATTGGTCGCGGGCACAGCCGCGCTCAAAAATATATGGCCGAAGGCCGGGGCGCCAAGTTCGCCTAGCGGAAAAAGGCCACAAAAACGTGTGGGCTATAGCCTTGGGGGGTGGGGCTGGCCAACTTTGTCCGCCGGACTCGGAATGATGCGAGACTTTACGGGGCACCTCCGTGTGCAAAAAATAGGCGGCGGGCACAGCAATCCCAAAAATACCCGCTCGAAGGCCGGGGCGCCAAGTTCGTCCAGCGGAAAAAGGCCACCAAAACGGGTGGGCTATAGCCTCGGGGGGTGGGGCTGGCCAACTTCGTCCGCCGGACTCGGAATGGCGCGAGACTTTACGGGGCGCCTGCGTATGCCAAAACTAGGCCGCGGGTACAGCTGCGCCCAAAAATACCCGCCCGAAGGCCGGGGCGCCAAGTTCGTCCAGCGGAAAAAGGCCACAAAAACGTGTGTGCTATAGCCTTGGGGGGTGGGGCTGGCCAACTTCGTCCGCCGGATTCGGAATGGCGCGAGACTTTGCGAGGCATCTCCGTGTGCCAAAAATAGGCCGCGAGCACAGCCGTGCCCAAAAATACCTGCCCGAAGGCCGGGGCACCAAGTTCGTCCAGCGGAAAAAGGCCACAAAAACGGGTGGGCTATAGCCTTGGGGGGTGGGGCTGGCCGACTTCGTCCGCCTGACTCGGAATGGCGCGAGACTTTGCGAGGCACCTTCGTGTGCCAAAAATTGGTCGCGGGCACAGCCGCGCCCAAAAATATATGGCCGAAGGCCGGGGCGCCAAGTTCGCCTAGCGGAAAAAGGCCACAAAAACGTGTGGGCTGTAGCCTTGGGGGGTGGGGCTGGCCAACTTTGTCCGCCGGACTCGGAATGGTGCGAGACTTTACGGGGCACCTCCGTGTGCAAAAAATAGGCCGCGGGCACAGCGATCCCAAAAATACCCGCCCGAAGGCCGGGGCGCCAAGTTCGTCCAGCGGAAAAAGGCCACAAAAACGGGTGGGCTATAGCCTTGGGGGGTGGGGCTGGCCAACTTCGTCCGCCGGAATCGGAATGGCGCGAGACTTTGTGAGCCGCCTCCGTGTCCCAAAAATAGGCCGCGGGCACAGCCGCGCCAAAAATACCCGCCCGAAGGCCGGGGCGCCAAGTTCGACTAGCAGAAAAAGGACACAAAAACGGGTGGGCTATAGCCTCGGGGGGTGGGGCTGGCCAACTTCGTCCGCCGGACTCGGAATGGCGCGAGACTTTGCGAGGCGCCTCCGTGTCCCATAAACAGGCCGCGGGCACAGCCACGCCCAAAAATACCCGCCCGAAGGCCGGGGCGCCAAGTTCGTCCAGCGGAAAAAGGCCACAAAAAAGGGTGGGCTATAGCCTTGGGGGGTGGGGCTGGCCCAATTCGACGCCGGACTCGGAATGGCGCGAGACTTTGCGAGGCGCCTCCGTGTGCCAAAAATAGGCCACAGCACAGCCGTTCCCAAAAATACCGCCCGAAGGCCGGGGCGCCAGGTTCGTCCAGCGGAAAAAGGCCAGAAAAACGGGTGGGCTATAGCCTTGGGGGGTGGGGCTGGCCAACTTGGTCCCCCGGATTCGGAATGGCGCGAGACTTTGCGAGGCACCTCTGTGTTCCAAAAATAGGCCTCGGGCACAGCTGCCTCAAAAAATACCCGCACAAAGGCCGGGGCGCCAAGTTCGTCCAGCGGAAAAAGGCCACAAAAACGGGTGGGCTATAGCCTTGGGGGGTGGGGCTGGCCAACTTCGTCCCCCGGACTCGGAATGGCACGAGACTTTACGAGGGGCCTCCGTGTGCCAAAAATAGGCCGCGGGAACAGACACGCCCAAAAATACCGGCCCGAAGGCCGGGGCACCAAGTTCGTCCAGCGGAAAAAAACCACAAAAACGGGTGGGTTATAGCCTTGGGGGGTGGGGCTGGCCAACTTCGTCCGCCGGACTCAGAATGGCGCGAGACTTTGCGAGGTGCCACCGTGTCCCAAAAATAGGCCGCGGGCACAGCCACGCCCTAAAATACCCGCCCGAAGGCCGGGGCGCGAAGTTCGTCCAGCGGAAAAAGGCCACAAAAACGGGTGGGCTATAGCCTTGGGGGGTGGGGCTGGCCAACTTCATCCGCCGGACTCGGAATGGCGCGAGACTTTGCGAGGCGCCTCCGTGTGCCTAAAATAGGCCGTGGGCACAGCCGTCCGCCGGACTCGGAATGGCGCGAGACTTTGCAAGGCGCCTCCGTGTGCCAAAAATAGGCCGCGGGCACAGCCGCCCCCAAAAATACCCGCCCGAAGGCCGGGGCGCCAAGTTCGTCCAGCGGAAAAAGGCCACAAAAACGGGTGGGCTATAGCCTTGGGGGGTGGGGCTGGCCGACTTCATCCGCCGGACTCGGAATGGCGTGAGACTTTGCGAGGCACCTCCGTGTCCCAAAAATAGGCCGCGGGGACAGCCGCGCCCAAAAATACCCGCCCGAAGGCCGGGGCGCGAAGTTCGTCCAGCGGAAAAAGGCCACAAAAACGGGTGGGCTATAGCCTTGGGGGGTGGGGCTGTCCAACTTCATCCGCCGGACTCGGAATGGCGCGAGACTTTGCGAGGCGCCTCCGTGTGCCTAAAATAGGCCGTGGGCACAGCCGTCCGCCGGACTCGGAATGGCGCGAGACTTTGTAAGGCTCCTCCGTGTGCCAAAAATAGGCCGCGGGCACTGCCGCCCCCAAAAATACCCGCCCGAAGGTCGGGGCGCCAAGTTCGTCCAGCGGAAAAAGGCCACAAAAACGGGTGGGCTATAGCCTTGGGGGGTGGGGCTGGCCGACTTCGTCCGCCGGACTCGGAATGGTGCGAGACTTTGCGAGGCACCTCCGTGTGCCAAAAATAGGCCGCGGGCACAGCCGCGCCCAAAAATACCCGCCCGAAGGCCGGGGCGCCAAGTTCGTCCAGCGGAAAAAGGCCACAAAAAAGGGTGGGTTATAGCCTTGGGGGGTGGGGCTGGCCCAATTCGTCCGCCGGACTCGGAATGGCGCGAGACTTTGCGAGGCGCCTCCGTTTGCCAAAAATAGGCCACGGCCACGGCCCAGCCGTACCCAAAAATACCGCCCGAAGGCCGGGGCGCCAGGTTCGTCCAGCGGAAAAAGGCCAGAAAAACGGGTGGGCTATAGCCTTGAGGGGTGGGGCTGGCCAACTTGGTCCCCCGGACTCGGAATGGCGCGAGACTTTGCGAGGCACCTCTGTGTTCCAAAAATAGGCCTCGGGCACAGCCGCCTCCAAAAATACCCGCACAAAGGCCGGGGCGCCAAGTTCGTCCAGCGGAAAAAGGCCACAAAAATGGGTGGGCTATGGCCTTGGGGGGTGGCCTAGCCGACTTCGTCCGCCGGACTTATAATGGCGCGAGACTTTGTGAGGGGCCTCCGTGTGCCAAAAATAGGCTGCGGGCACAGCCGCGCCCAAAAATAACTGCCCGAAGGCTGGGGCGCCAGGTTCGTTCAGCGGAAAAAGGCCACAAAAGCGGGTGGGCTATAGCCTTCGGGGGTGGGGTTGGCCCACTTCGTCCGCCGGACTCGGAATGGCACGAGACTTTGCGAGGGGCCTCCGTGTGCAAAAAATAGGCCGCGGGCACAGCCGCAACCAAAAATAACCGCGCGAAGGCCGGGTCGCCATGTTCGGCCAGCGGAAAAAGGCCACAAAAACGGGTGGGCTATAGCCTTGGGGGGTGGGGCTGGCCAACTATGTCCGCCGGACTCGGAATGGTGCGAAACTTTACGATGGTCCTCCGTGTGCCAAAAATAGGCCGCTACACAGCCGCGCCCAAAAATAACCACCCGAAGGCTGGGGCGCCAAGTTCGTCCAGCGGAAAACGGCCACAAAAACGGGTGGGCTATAGCCTTGGGGGGTGGGGCTGGCCAACTTCGTCCGCCGGACTCGGAATGGGGCGAGACATTACCAGGGGACTTCGTGTTACAAAAATAGGTGGCGGGCACAGCCGCGCCCAAAAATAACTGCCCGAAGGCTGGGGCGCCAAGTTCGTCCAGCGGAGAAAGGCCACAAAAACGGGTGGGCTATACCCTTGGGGGGTGGGGTTGGCCATGTTCGTCCGGCGGACTCGGAATGGTGCGAGACTTTGCGAGGGGCCTCCAGGTGCCAAAAATATGCCGCGGGCACAGCCGCATCCAAAAATAACAGCCCGAAGGCCGGGGCGACAAGTTCGTCCAGCGGAAAAAGCCCACAAAATCGGGTGGGCCATAGCCTTGGGGGGTGGGGCGGGCCAACTTCGTCCGCCGGACCCGGAATGGTGCGAGACTTTACGAGGGGCCTCCGTGTACCAAAAATAGGCCGCGGGCACAGCCATGCACAAAAATAACCACCCGAAGGCCGGGTCACCAAGTTCGTCCAGCGGAAAAAGGCCACAAAAACGGGTGGGCTATAGCATTGGGGGGTGGGGCTGGCCAACTTCGTCCGCTGAACTCGGAATGGCGCAAGACTTTATGAGGGGCCTCCGTGTGCCAAAAATAGGCCACAGGCGCAGCCGCACCCAAAAATAACGGCCTGAAGGCCGGGGCGCCAAGTTCGTCCAGCGTAAAAAGGCCACAAAAACGGGTGGGCTAAAGCCTTGGGGGGTGGGGCTGGCCGACTTCGTCCGCCGGACTCGGAATGGCGCGAGACTTTGCGAGGGCCCTGCGTGTGCCAAAAATAGGCCGTGGGCACAGCCGCGCCCAAAAATAACCACCCGAAGGCCGGGGCTCCAAGTTCGTCCAGCGGAAAAAGGCCACAAAAACGGGTCGGATATAGGCTTTTGGGGTGGGGCTGGACAACTTCGTCCGCCGGACTCGGAATGGCGCGAGACTTTGAAAGGGGCCTCCATGTGCCCAAAATAGGCGCGGGCACAGCCGTGCCAAAAAATAACCGCCCGTGTGCCCGCGCCAAAAAATAACCGCCCGAAGGCCGGGGCGCCAAGTTCATCCAGCGGAAAAAGGCCAAAAAAACGGGTGGGCTATAGCCTTGGGGGGTGGGGCTGGCCAACTTCGTCCGCCGGACTCAGAATGGCGCGAGACTTTGCGAGACGCCTCCGTATGCCAAAAATAGACTGCGGCCACAGTCGCGCCCACAAATACCCTCCCGAAGGCCAGGGCGCCAAGTTCGTCCAGCGGAAAAAGGCCACAAAAACGGGTGGGCTATAGCCTTGGGGGGTGGGGCTGGCCGACTTCGTCCGCCGGACTCGGAATGGCGTGAGACTTTGCGAGGGCCCTGCGTGTGCAAAAAATAGGTCGTGGGCACAGCCGCGCCCAAAAATACCCTCCCGAAGGCCGGGGCGCCAAGTTCATCCAGCGGAAAACGGCCAAAAAAACGGGTGGGCTATAGCCTTGGGGGGTGGGGCTGGCCAACTTCGTCCGCCGGACTCGGAATGGCGCGAGACTTTGCGAGGCGCCTCCGTATGCCAAAAATAGACCGCGGCCACAGTCGCGCCCACAAATACCCTCCCGAAGGCCGGGGCGCCAAGTTCGTCCAGCGGAAAAAGGCCACAAAAACGGGTGGGCTATAGCGTCGTGGGGTGGGGCTGGCCAACTTCGTCCGCCGGACTCGGAATGGCGTGAGACTTTGCGAGGGCCCTGCGTGTGCCAAAAATAGGCCGTGGGCACAGCCGCGCCCAAAAATAACTGCCCGAAGGCCGGGGCTCCAAGTTCGTCCAGCGGAAAAAGGCCACAAAAACGGGTGGGCTATAACGTTGGGGGTTGGGGCTGGACAACTTCGTCCGCCGGACTCGGAATGGCGCGAGACTTTGTAAGGGGCCTCCATGTGCCCAAAATAGGCGCGGGCACAGCCGTGCCAAAAAATAACCGCCCGAAGGCCGGGGCGCCAAGTTCATCCAGCGGAAAAAGGCCAAAAAAACGGGTGGGCTATAGCCTTGGGGGGTGGGGCTGGCCAACTTTGTCCGCCGGACTCGGAATGGCGCGAGACTTTGCGAGGCGCCTCCGTATGCCAAAAATAGACCGCGGCCACAGTCGCACCCGTAAATACCCTCCCGAAGGCCGGGGCGCCAAGTTCATCCAGCGGAAAAAGGCCAAAAAAACGGGTGGGCTATAGCCTTGGGGGGTGGGGCTGGCCAACTTCGTCCGCCGGACTCGGAATGGTGCGAGACTTTGCGAGGCACCTCCGTATGCCAAAAATAGACCGCGGCCACAGTCGCGCCCACAAATACCCTCCCGAAGGCCGGGGCGCCAAGTTCGTCCAGCGGAAAAATGCCACAAAAACGGGTGGGCTATAGCGTCGTGGGGTGGGGCTGGCCCACTTCGTCCGCCGGACTCGGAATGGCGTGAGACTTTGCGAGGGCCCTGCGTGTGCCAAAAATAGGCCGTGGGCACAGCCGCGCCCAAAAATAACCCCCCGAAGGCCGGGGCTCCAAGTTCGTCCAGCGGAAAAAGGCCACAAAAACGGGTGGGCTACAACCTTGGGGGTTGGGGCTGGAAAACTTCGTCCGCCGGACTCGGAATGGCGCGAGACTTTGCAAGGGGCCTCCATGTGCCCAAAATAGGCGCGTGCACAGCCGTGCCAAAAAATAACCGCCCGAAGGCCGGGGCGCCAAGTTCGTCCAGCGGAAAAAGGCCACAAAAACGGGTGGGCTATAGCCTTGGGGGGTGGGACTGGCCAACTTCGTCCGCCGGACTCGGAATGGCGCGAGACTTTGCTAGGCGCCTCCGTGTGCCAAAAATAGGCCGTGGGCACAGCCGCGCCCAAAAATACCCGCCCGAAGGCGAGACTTTGCGAGGGGCCTCGGGGTGCCAAAAATAAGCCACGCGCAAAGTTCGGCCAAAAATAAGCGCCCGAAGGTCGTGGTGCCAAAACATGCGGAAAAATGGCCAAAAAACGGGTGGGCTACAGTGTTGGTGGGGGGCGCGGGCGAAGTTCGTCCGCCGGACTCGGAATGGGTCGAGACTTTGCGAGGGGCCTCGGGGTACCAAAAATAATCCGCGGGCAAAGCCGCGCCCAAAAATAAGCTCCCGAAGAACGTGGTGCCAAAACCCCCCAGCGGAAAAAAGGCCAAAAAACGGGGTGGGCTATAGCCTTGGTGGGGGGCGCGGACGAAGTTCGTCCGCCGGACTCGGAATTGGGCGAGACTTTCCGAGGGGCCTCGAGGTGCCAAAACTAAGCCGCGGGCAAAGCCGCACCCAAAAATAAGCGCCCGAAGGCCGTGGTGCCAAAACCCCCCAGTGGAAAAATGGCCAAAAAACGGGTGGGCTATAGCCTTGGTGGGGGGCGCGGGAGAAGTTCGTCCGCCGGACTCGGAATGGGACGAGCCTTTGCGAGGGTCCTCGGGGTGCCAAAAATAAGCCGCGGGCAAAGCAGCGCCCAAAAATAAGCCCCCGATGGTCGTGGGGCCAAAACCCCACAGCGGAAAAATGGCCAAAAAACGGGTGGGCTATAGCCTTGGTGGGGGGCGCGGGCGAAGTTCGTCCGCCGGACTCGGAATGGGGCGAGACTTTGCGAGGGGCCTCGGGATACTAAAAATAAGCTGCGGGCAAAGCCACGCCAAAAAATAAGCGCCCGAAGGTCGTGGTGCCAAAACCCCCCAGCGGAAAAATGGCCAAAAAACGGGTTGGCTATAGCCTTGGTGGGGGGCGCGGGCGAAGTTCGTCCGCCGGACTCGGAATGGGGCAAGACTTTGCGCGGGGCCTCGGGGAGCCAAAAATAAGCCGCGGGCAAAGCCGCGCCGAAAAATAAGCTCCTGAAGGTCGTGGTGCCAAAACCCCCCAGCGGAAAGATGGCCAAAAAACGGGTGGGCTATAGCCTTGGTGGGGGGCGCGGGCGAAGTTCGTCCGCCGGACTCGGAATGTGGCGAGACTATGCGAGGGGCCTCGGGGTGCCAAATATAAGCCACGCACAAAGCTCGTCCAAAAATAAGCGCCCGAAGGTCGTGGTGCCAAAACCCCCCTGCGGAAAAATGGCCAAAAAACGGGTGGGCTATAGCCTTGGTGGGGGGCGCGGGCGAAGTTCGTCCACCGGACTCGGAATGTGGCGAGACTTTGCGAGGGGCCTCGGGGTGCCAAATATAAGCCACGCGCAAAGCTCGTCCAAAAATAAGCGCCTGAAGGTCGTGGTGCCAAAACCCCCCTGCGGAAAAATGGCCAAAAAACGGGTGGGCTATACCCTTGGTGGGGGGCGCGGGCGAAGTTCGTCCGCCGGACTCGGAATGGGACGAGACTTTGTGAGGGGCCTTGGGGTGCCAAAACTAAGCCGCGGGCAAAGCCGCGACGAAAATAAGCGCCTGAAGGTCGTGGTGCCAAAACCCCCCAGCGGAAAGATGGCCAAAAAACGGGTGGGCTATAGCCTTGGCGGGGGGCGCGGGCGAAGTTCGTCCACCGGACTCGGAATGTGGCGAGACTTTGCGAGGGGCCTCGGGGTGCCAAATATAAGCCACGCGCAAAGCTCGTCCAAAAATAAGCGCCTGAAGGTCGTGGTGCCAAAACCCCCCTGCGGAAAAATGGCCAAAAAACGGGTGGGCTATACCCTTGGTGGGGGGCGCGGGCGAAGTTCGTCCGCCGGACTCGGAATGGGACGAGACTTTGTGAGGGGCCTTGGGGTGCCAAAACTAAGCCGCGGGCAAAGCCGCGACGAAAATAAGCGCCTGAAGGTCGTGGTGCCAAAACCCCCCAGCGGAAAGATGGCCAAAAAACGGGTGGGCTATAGCCTTGGCGGGGGGCGCGGGCGAAGTTCGTCCGCCGGACTCGGAATGGGGCGAGACTTTGCGAGGGGCCTTGGGGTGCCAAAAATAAGCCACGCGCAAAGCTTAGCCAAAAATAAGCGCCCGAAGGTCGTGGTGCCAAAACATGAGGAAAAATGGCCAAAAAACGGGTGGGCTACAGCGTTGGTGGGGGGCGCGGGCGAAGTTCGTCCGCCGGACTCGGAATGGGTCGAGACTTTGCGAGGGGCCTCGGGGTACCAAAAATAAGCCGCGGGCAAAGCCCCGCCCAAAAATAAGCTCCCGAAGAACGTGGTGCCAAAACCCCCCAGCGGAAAAAATTCCAAAAAACGGGGTGGGCTATAGCCTTGGTGGGGGGCGTGGGCGAAGTTCGTCCGCCGGACTCGGAATTGGGCGAGACTTTGCGAGGGGCCTCGAGGTGCCAAAACTAAGCCGCGGGCAAAGTCGTACCCAAAAATAAGCGCCCGAAGGTCGTGGTGCCAAAACCCCCCAGCGGAAAAATGGCCAAAAAACGGGTGGGCTATAGCCTTGGTGGGGGGCGCGGGCGAAGTTCGTCCGCCGGACTCGGAATGGGACGAGACTTTGCGAGGGTTCTCGGGGTGCCAAAAATAAGCCGCGGGCAAAGCCGCGCCCAAAAATAAGCCCCCAAAGGTCGTGGGGCCAAAACCCCACAGCGGAAAAATGGCCAAAAAACGGGTGGTCTATAGCCTTGGTGGGGGGCGCGGGCGAACTTCGTCCGCCGGACTCGGAATGGGGCGAGACTTTGCGAGGGGCCTCGGGGTACTAAAAATAAGCCGCGGGCAAAGCCACGCCAAAAAATAAGCGCCCGAAGGTCGTGGTGCCAAAACCCCCCAGCGGAAAAATGGCCAAAAAGCGGGTGGGCTATAGCCTTGGTGGGGGGCGCGGGCGAAGTTCGTCCGCCGGACTCGGAATGGGGCAAGACTTTGCGTGGGGCCTCGGGGAGCCAAAAATAAGCCGCGGGCAAAGCCGCGCCGAAAAATAAGCACCTGAAGGTCGTGGTGCCAAAACCCCCCAGCGGAAAGATGGCCAAAAAACGGGTGGGCTATAGCCTTGGCGGGGGGCGCGGGCGAAGTTCGTCCGCCGGACTCGGAATGGGACGAGACTTTGTGAGTGGCCTCGGGGTGCCAAAAATAAGCCGCGGGCAAAGCCGCACCCAAAAATAAGCCCCGGAAGGCCGTGGTACCAAAACCCCGCTGCGGAAAAATGGCCAAAAAACGGGTGGGCTATAGCCTTGGTGGGGGGCGCGGGCGAAGTTCGTCCGCGCGGACTTGGAATGGGACGAGACTTTGCGAAGGGCCTCGGGGTGCCAAAAATAAGCCACGGGCAAAGCCGCACCCAAAAATAAGCGCCCGAAGAACGTGGTGCCAAAACCCCGCGGCGGAAAAATGGCCAAAAAACGGGTGGGCTATAGCCTTGGTGGGGGGCGCGGGTGAAGTTCGTCCGCCGGACTCGGAATGGGGCGAGACTTTGCGAGGGGCCTCGGGGTGCCAAAAATAAGCCACGGGCAAAGCCGCGACGAAAAATAAGTGCCTGAAGGTCGTGGTGCCAAAACCCCCAGCGGAAAGATGGCCAAAAAACGGGTGGGCTATAGCCTTGGCGGGGGGCGCGGGCAAAGTTCGTCCGCCGGACTCGGAATGGGATGAGACTTTGGGAGGGGCCTCGGGGTGCCAAAAATAAGCCACGCGCAAAGCTTGGGCAAAAATAAGCGCCCGAAGGTCGTGGTGCCAAAACCCCCCTGCGGAAAAATGGCCAAAAAACGGGTGGGCTATAGCCTTGGTGGGCGGCGCGGGCGAAGTTCGTCCGCCGGACTCGGAATGGGACGAGACTTTGTGAGGGGCCTTGGGGTGCCAAAACTAAGCCGCGGGCAAAGCCGCGACGAAAATAAGCGCCTGAAGGTCGTGGTGCCAAAACCCCCCAGCGGAAAGATGGCCAAAAAACGGGTGGGCTATAGCCTTGGCGGGGGGCGCGGGCGAAGTTCGTCCGCCGGACTCGGAATGGGGCGAGACTTTGCGAGGGGCCTTGGGGTGCCAAAAATAAGCCACGCGCAAAGCTTAGCCAAAAATAAGCGCCCGAAGGTCGTGGTGCCAAAACATGCGGAAAAATGGCCAAAAAACGGGTGGGCTACAGCGTTGGTGGGGGGCGCGGGCGAAGTTCGTCCGCCGGACTCGGAATGGGTCGAGACTTTGCGAGGGGCCTCGGGGTACCAAAAATAATCCGCGGGCAAAGCCGCGCCCAAAAATAAGCTCCCGAAGAACGTGGTGCCAAAACCCCCCAGCGGAAAAAAGGCCAAAAAACGGGGTGGGCTATAGCCTTGGTGGGGGGCGCGGACGAAGTTCGTCCGCCGGACTCGGAATTGGGCGAGACTTTCCGAGGGGCCTCGAGGTGCCAAAACTAAGCCGCGGGCAAAGCCGCACCCAAAAATAAGCGCCCGAAGGCCGTGGTGCCAAAACCCCCCAGTGGAAAAATGGCCAAAAAACGGGTGGGCTATAGCCTTGGTGGGGGGCGCGGGAGAAGTTCGTCCGCCGGACTCGGAATGGGACGAGACTTTGCGAGGGTCCTCGGGGTGCCAAAAATAAGCCGCGGGCAAAGCAGCGCCCAAAAATAAGCCCCCGATGGTCGTGGGGCCAAAACCCCACAGCGGAAAAATGGCCAAAAAACGGGTGGGCTATAGCCTTGGTGGGGGGCGCGGGCGAAGTTCGTCCGCCGGACTCGGAATGGGGCGAGACTTTGCGAGGGGCCTCGGGATACTAAAAATAAGCTGCGGGCAAAGCCACGCCAAAAAATAAGCGCCCGAAGGTCGTGGTGCCAAAACCCCCCAGCGGAAAAATGGCCAAAAAACGGGTTGGCTATAGCCTTGGTGGGGGGCGCGGGCGAAGTTCGTCCGCCGGACTCGGAATGGGGCAAGACTTTGCGCGGGGCCTCGGGGAGCCAAAAATAAGCCGCGGGCAAAGCCGCGCCGAAAAATAAGCTCCTGAAGGTCGTGGTGCCAAAACCCCCCAGCGGAAAGATGGCCAAAAAACGGGTGGGCTATAGCCTTGGTGGGGGGCGCGGGCGAAGTTCGTCCGCCGGACTCGGAATGTGGCGAGACTATGCGAGGGGCCTCGGGGTGCCAAATATAAGCCACGCACAAAGCTCGTCCAAAAATAAGCGCCCGAAGGTCGTGGTGCCAAAACCCCCCTGCGGAAAAATGGCCAAAAAACGGGTGGGCTATAGCCTTGGTGGGGGGCGCGGGCGAAGTTCGTCCACCGGACTCGGAATGTGGCGAGACTTTGCGAGGGGCCTCGGGGTGCCAAATATAAGCCACGCGCAAAGCTCGTCCAAAAATAAGCGCCTGAAGGTCGTGGTGCCAAAACCCCCCTGCGGAAAAATGGCCAAAAAACGGGTGGGCTATACCCTTGGTGGGGGGCGCGGGCGAAGTTCGTCCGCCGGACTCGGAATGGGACGAGACTTTGTGAGGGGCCTTGGGGTGCCAAAACTAAGCCGCGGGCAAAGCCGCGACGAAAATAAGCGCCTGAAGGTCGTGGTGCCAAAACCCCCCAGCGGAAAGATGGCCAAAAAACGGGTGGGCTATAGCCTTGGCGGGGGGCGCGGGCGAAGTTCGTCCGCCGGACTCGGAATGGGGCGAGACTTTGCGAGGGGCCTTGGGGTGCCAAAAATAAGCCACGCGCAAAGCTTAGCCAAAAATAAGCGCCCGAAGGTCGTGGTGCCAAAACATGCGGAAAAATGGCCAAAAAACGGGTGGGCTACAGCGTTGGTGGGGGGCGCGGGCGAAGTTCGTCCGCCGGACTCGGAATGGGTCGAGACTTTGCGAGGGGCCTCGGGGTACCAAAAATAAGCCGCGGGCAAAGCCGCGCCCAAAAATAAGCTCCCGAAGAACGTGGTGCCAAAACCCCCCAGCGGAAAAAATTCCAAAAAACGGGGTGGGCTATAGCCTTGGTGGGGGGCGTGGGCGAAGTTCGTCCGCCGGACTCGGAATTGGGCGAGACTTTGCGAGGGGCCTCGAGGTGCCAAAACTAAGCCGCGGGCAAAGTCGTACCCAAAAATAAGCGCCCGAAGGTCGTGGTGCCAAAACCCCCCAGCGGAAAAATGGCCAAAAAACGGGTGGGCTATAGCCTTGGTGGGGGGCGCGGGCGAAGTTCGTCCGCCGGACTCGGAATGGGACGAGACTTTGCGAGGGTTCTCGGGGTGCCAAAAATAAGCCGCGGGCAAAGCCGCGCCCAAAAGTAAGCCCCCAAAGGTCGTGGGGCCAAAACCCCACAGCGGAAAAATGGCCAAAAAACGGGTGGTCTATAGCCTTGGTGGGGGGCGCGGGCGAACTTCGTCCGCCGGACTCGGAATGGGGCGAGACTTTGCGAGGGGCCTCGGGGTACTAAAAATAAGCCGCGGGCAAAGCCACGCCAAAAAATAAGCGCCCGAAGGTCGTGGTGCCAAAACCCCCCAGCGGAAAAATGGCCAAAAAACGGGTGGGCTATAGCCTTGGCGGGGGGCGCGGGCGAAGTTCGTCCGCCGGACTCGGAATGGGACGAGACTTTGTGAGTGGCCTCGAGGTGCCAAAACTAAGCCGCGGGCAAAGCCGCGCCCAAAAATAAGTCCCCAAATGTCGTGGTGCCAAAACCCCCCTGCGGAAAAATGGCCAAAAAACGGGTGGGCTATAGCCTTGGTTGGGGGCGCGGGCGAAGTTCGTCCGTCGGACTCGGAATCGGGCGAGACTTTGCGAGGGGCCTCGGGGTGCCAAAAATAAGCCGCGGGCAAAGCCGCGCCCAAAAATAAGCCCCGGAAGGCCGTGGTACCAAAACCCCGCTGCGGAAAAATGGCCAAAAAACGGGTGGGCTATAGCCTTGGTGGGGGGCGCGGGCGAAGTTCGTCCGCGCGCACTTGGAATGGGACGAGACTTTGCGAAGGGCCTCGGGGTGCCAAAAATAAGCCGTGGGCAAAGCCGCGCCCAAAAATAAGCGCCCGAAGAACGTGGTGCCAAAACCCCGCGGCGGAAAAATGGCCAAAAAACGGGTGGGCTATAGCCTTGGTGGGGGGCGCGGGCGAAGTTCGTCCGCCGGACTCGGAATGGGGTGAGACTTTGCGAGGGGCCTCGGGGTGCCAAAAATAAGCCGCGGGCAAAGTCGCGCCCAAAAATAAGCGCCCGAAGGTCGTGGTGACAAAACCCCCCAGCGGAAAAATGGCCAAAAAACGGGTGGGCTATAGCCTTGGTGGGGGGCGCGGGCGAAGTTCGTCCGCCGGACTCGGAATGGGGGGAGATTTTGCGAGGGGACTCGGGGTGCCAAAAATAAGCCGCGGGCAAAGCCGCGCCCAAAATTAGCGCCCGAAGGTCGTGGTACCAAAACCCCCCAGCGGAAAAATGGCGAAAAAACGGGTGGGCTATAGCCTTGGTGGGGGGCGCGGACAAAGTTCGTCCCCCGGACTCAGAATGGGGCGAGACTTTGCGAGTGGCCTCGGGGTACCAAAAATCAGCCGCAGGCAAAGCCGTGCCAAAAAATAAGCGCCCGAAGGTCGTGGTGCCAAAACCCCCCAGCGGAAAAATGGCCAAAAAACGGGTGGGCTATAGCCTTGGTTGGGGGCGCGGACGAAGTTCGTCCGTCGGACTCGGCATCGGGCGAGACTTTGCGAGGGGCCTCAGGATGCCAAAAATAAGCCGCGGGCAAAGCCGCGCCCAAAAATAAGCACCCGAAGGTCGTGGTGCCAAAACCCCCCAGCGGAAAAATGGCCAAAAAACGGGTGGGCTATAGCCTTGGTGGGGGGCGCGGGCGAAGTTCGTCCGCCGGACTCGGAATGGGGCGAGACTTTGCGAGGGGCCTCGGGGTGCCAAAAATAAGCCGCGGCCAAGGTCGCGCCCAAAAATAAGCGCCCGAAGGTCATGGTGCCAAAACCCCCCAGCGGAAAAATGGCCAAAAAACGGGTGGGCTATAGCCTTGGTTGGGGGCCCGGGCGAAGTTCGTCCGCCGGACTCGGAATGGGGCGAGAGTTTGCGAGGGGCCTCGGGATGCAAAAAATAAGCCGCGGGCAAAGCCGCGCCAAAAAATAAGCGCCCGATGGTCGTGGTGCCAAAACCCCCCGGTGGAAAAATGGCCAAAAAACGGGTGGGCTATAGCCTTGAGTGGGGGCGCGGGCGAAGTTCGTCCCGGACTCGAGAATGGGCGAGACTTTGCGAGTGGCCTCGGGGTACCAAAAATCAGCCGCAGGCAAAGCCGTGCCAAAAAATAAGCGCCCGAAGGTCGTGGTGCCAAAACCCCCCAGCGGAAAAATGGCCAAAAAACGGGTGGGCTATAGCCTTGGTGGGGGGCACGGGCGAAGTTCGTCCGCCGGACTCGGAATGGGGCGAGAGTTTGCGAGGGGCCTCGGGATGCAAAAAATAAGCCGCGGGCAAAGCCGCGCCAAAAAATAAGCGCCCGAAGGTCGTGGTGCCAAAACCCCCCAGCGGAAAAATGGCCAAAAAACGGGTGGGCTATAGCCTTGGTGGGGGGCGCGGGCGAAGTTCGTCCGCCGGACTCGGAATGGGGCGAGACTTTGCGAGGGGCCTCGGGGTACCAAAAATAAGCCGCGGGCAAAGCCGCGCCCAAAAATAAGCGCCCGAAGGTCGTGGTGCCAAAACCCCCCAGCGGAAAAATGGCCAAAAAACGGGTGGGCTATAGCCTTGGTGGGGGGCGCGGGCGAAGTTCGTCCGCCGGACTAGGAATGGGGCGAGACTTTGCGAGGGGCCTCGGGGTACCGAAAATAAGCCACGCGCAAAACCGCGCCAAAAAATAAGCGCCCGAAGGTTGTGGTGCCAAAACCCCCCAGCGGAAAAATGGCCAAAAACGGGTGGGCTATAGCCTTGGTGGGGGGCGCGGGCGAAGTTCGTCCGCCGGACTCGGAATGGGGCGAGACTTTGCGAGGGGCCTCGGGGTGCCAAAAATAAGCCGCGGCCAAGGTCGCGCCCAAAAATAAGTGCCCGAAGGTCATGGTGCCAAAACCCCCCAGCGGAAAAATAGCCAAAAAACGGGTGGGCAATAGCCTTAGTGGGGGGCGCGGGCGAAGTTCGTCCGCCGGACTCGGAATGGGGCGAGACTTTGCAAGGGGCCTCGGGATGCTAAAAATAAGCCGCGGGACAAGCTGCGCCAAAAAATAAGCGGCCGAAGGTCGTGGTGCCAAAACCCCCCAGCGGAAAAATGGCCAAAAAACGGGTGGGCTATAGCCTTGGTGGGGGGCGCGGGCGAAGTTCGTCCGCCGGACTCGGAATGGGGCAAGACTTTGTGAGGGGCCTCGAGGTGCCAAAACTAAGCCGCGGGCAAAGCCGCGCCCAAAAATAAGTCCCCAAACGTCGTGGTGCCAAAACCCCCCTGCGGAAAAATGGCCAAAAAACGGGTGGGCTATAGCCTTGGTTGGGGGCGCGGGCGAAGTTCGTCCGTCAGACTCGGAATCGGGCGAGACTTTGCGAGGGGCCTCAGGATGCCAAAAATAAGCCACGGGCAAAGCCGCGCCGACAAATAAGCGCCCGAAGGTCGTGGTGGCAAAACCCCCCAGCGGAAAAATGGCCAAAAAACGGGTGGGCTATAGCATTGGTGGGGGGCGCGGGCGAAGTTCGTCCGCCGGACTCGGAATGGGGCGAGACTTTGTGAGGGGCCTCGGGGTGTCAAAAATAAGCGCCCGAAGGTCGTGGTGCCAAAACCCCCCAGCGGAAAAATGGCCAAAAAACGGGTGGGCTATAGCCTTGGTGGGGGGCGCGGGCGATGTTCGTCCGCCGGACTCGGAATGGGGCAAGTTTTTGCGAGGGGCCTCGGGATGCCATAAATAAGCCGCAGGCAAAGCCGTGCCAAAAAATAAGCGCCCGAAGGTCGTGGTGCCAAAACCCCCTAGCGGAAAAATGGCCAAAAAACGGGTGGGCTATAGCCTTGGTGGGGTGCGCGGGCGATGTTCGTCCGCCGGACTCGGAATGGGGCAAGAATTTGCGAGGGGCCTTGGGATGCCAAAAATAAGCCGCGGGTAAAGCCGCGCCCAAAATAAGCGCCCGAAGGTCGTGGTACCAAAACCCCCCAGCGGAAAAATGGCCAAAAAACGGGTGGGCTATAGCCTTGGTGGGGGGCCCGGGCGAAGTTCGTCCGCCGGACTCGGAATGGGGCGAGAGTTTGCGAGGGGCCTCGGGATGCCAGAAATAAGCCGCGGACAAAGCCGCGCCAAAAAATAAGCGCCCGAAGGTCGTGGTGCCAAAACCCCCCAGCGGAAAAATGGCCAAAAAACGGGTGGGCTATAGCCTTGGTGGGGGGCGCGGGCGAAGTTCGTCCGCCGGACTCGGAATGGGGTGAGACTTTGCGAGGGGCCTCGGGGTGCCAAAAATAAGCCGCGGGCAAAGTCGCGCCCAAAAATAAGCGCCCGAAGGTCGTGGTGACAAAACCCCCCAGCGGAAAAATGGCCAAAAAACGGGTGGGCTATAGCCTTGGTGGGGGGCGCGGGCGAAGTTCGTCCGCCGGACTCGGAATGGGGGGAGATTTTGCGAGGGGACTCGGGGTGCCAAAAATAAGCCGCGGGCAAAGCCGCGCCCAAAATTAGCGCCCGAAGGTCGTGGTACCAAAACCCCCCAGCGGAAAAATGGCGAAAAAACGGGTGGGCTATAGCCTTGGTGGGGGGCGCGGACAAAGTTCGTCCCCCGGACTCAGAATGGGGCGAGACTTTGCGAGTGGCCTCGGGGTACCAAAAATCAGCCGCAGGCAAAGCCGTGCCAAAAAATAAGCGCCCGAAGGTCGTGGTGCCAAAACCCCCCAGCGGAAAAATGGCCAAAAAACGGGTGGGCTATAGCCTTGGTTGGGGGCGCGGGCGAAGTTCGTCCGCCGGACTCGGAATGGGGCGAGACTTTGCGAGGGGCCTCGGGGTGCCAAAAATAAGCCGCGGGCAAAGCCCCGCCCAAAAATAAGCACCCGAAGGTCGTGGTGCCAAAACCCGCCAGCGGAAAAATGGCCAAAAAACGGGTGGGCTATAGCCTTGGTGGGGGGCGCGGGCGAAGTTCGTCCGCCGGACTCGGAATGGGGCGAGACTTTGCGAGGGGCCTCGGGGTGCCAAAAATAAGCCGCGGCCAAGGTCGCGCCCAAAAATAAGCGCCCGAAGGTCATGGTGCCAAAACCCCCCAGCGGAAAAATGGCCAAAAAACGGGTGGGCTATAGCCTTGGTTGGGGGCCCGGGCGAAGTTCGTCCGCCGGACTCGGAATGGGGCGAGAGTTTGCGAGGGGCCTCGGGATGCAAAAAATAAGCCGCGGGCAAAGCCGCGCCAAAAAATAAGCGCCCGATGGTCGTGGTGCCAAAACCCCCCGGTGGAAAAATGGCCAAAAAACGGGTGGGCTATAGCCTTGGTGGGGGGCGCGGGCGAAGTTCGTCCCCCGGACTCAGAATGGGGCGAGACTTTGCGAGTGGCCTCGGGGTACCAAAAATCAGCCGCAGGCAAAGCCGTGCCAAAAAATAAGCGCCCGAAGGTCGTGGTGCCAAAACCCCCCAGCGGAAAAATGGCCAAAAAACGGGTGGGCTATAGCCTTGGTGGGGGGCACGGGCGAAGTTCGTCCGCCGGACTCGGAATGGGGCGAGAGTTTGCGAGGGGCCTCGGGATGCAAAAAATAAGCCGCGGGCAAAGCCGCGCCAAAAAATAAGCGCCCGAAGGTCGTGGTGCCAAAACCCCCCAGCGGAAAAATGGCCAAAAAACGGGTGGGCTATAGCCTTGGTTGGGGGCGCGGGCGAAGTTCGTCCGCCGGACTCGGAATGGGGCGAGACTTTGCGAGGGGCCTCGGGGTACCAAAAATAAGCCGCGGGCAAAGCCGCGCCCAAAAATAAGCGCCCGAAGGTCATGGTGCCAAAACCCCCCAGCGGAAAAATGGGCAAAAAACGGGTGGGCTATAGCCTTGGTGGGGGGCGCGGGCGAAGTTCGTCCGCCGGACTAGGAATGGGGCGAGACTTTGCGAGGGGCCTCGGGGTACCGAAAATAAGCCGCGCGCAAAACCGCGCCAAAAAATAAGCCCCTGAAGGTCGTGGTGCCAAAACCCCCCAGCGGAAAAATGGCCAAAAAACGGGTGGGCTATAGCCTTGGTGGGGGGCGCGGGCGAAGTTCGTCCGCTGGACTCGGAATGGGGCGAGACATTGCGAGGTGCCTCGGGGTGCCAAAAATCAGCCGCGGGCAAAGCTGCGCCCAAAAATAAGCCTCCGAAGGTCGTGGTGCCAAAACCCCCCAGCGGAAAAATGACCAAACAACGGTCGGGCTATAGCCTTGGTGGGGGGCGCGGACGAAGTTCGTCCGCCGGACTCGGAATGGGGCAAGACTTTGCCAGGGGCCTCGGGGTGTCAAAAATAAGCCGCGGGCAAAGCCGCGCCCAAAAATAAGCGCCCGAAGGTCGTGGTGCCAAAACCCCCCAGCGGAAAAATGGCCAAAAAACGGGTGGGCTATAGCCTTGGTGGGTGGCGCGGGCGAAGTTCGTCCGCCGGACTCGGAATGCGGCGAGACTTTGCGAGGGGCCTGGGGTACCAAAAATCAGCCGCGCCCAAAAATAAGCCCCCGAAGGTCGTGGTGCCAAAACCCCCCAGCAGAAAAATTGCCAAAAAACGGGTGGGCTATAGCCTTGGTTGGGGGCGCGGACGAAGTTCATCCGCCGGACTCGGAATGGGGCGAGACTTTGCGAGGGGCCTCGGAGTGCCAAAAATAAGCCGCGGGCAAAGCCGTGCCCAAAAATAAGCCCCCGAAGGTCGTGGTGCCAAAACCCCCCAGTGGAAAATACCCGCCCGTTTTGGTGAGGCGCCAAGTTCGTCCAGCGGAAAAAGGCCACAAAAACGGGTGGGCTATAGCCTTGGGGGGTGGGGCTGGCCAACTTCGTCCGCCGGACTCGGAATGGCGCGAGACTTTGCGAGGTGCCTCCGTGTCCCAAAAATAGGCCGCGGGCACAGCCGCATCCAAAAATACCCGCCCGAAGGCCGGGGCGCCAAGTTCGTCCAGCGGAAAAAAGGCCACAAAAACGGGTGGGCTATAGCCTTGGGGGGTGGGGCTGGCCAATTTCGTCCGCCGGACTCGGAATGGCGCGAGACATTGCGAGGTGCCTCCGTGTCCCAAAAATAGGCCTCGGACACAGCCGCACCCAAAAATAGCCGCCCGAAGGACGGGGCGCCAAGTTCGTCCAGCGGAAAAAGGCCACAAAAACGGGTGGGCTATAGCCTTGGGGGGTGGGGCTGGCCAACTTCGTCCGCCGGACTCGGAATGGTGCGAGACTTTGCGAGGCACCTCCGTGTGCCAAAAATAGGTCGCGGGCACAGCCGCGCCCAAAAATACCCGCCCGAAGGCTGGGGCGCCAAGTTCGTCCAGCAGAAAAAGGCCACAAAAACGGGTGGGCTATAGCCTTGGGGAGTGGGGCTGGCCAACTTCGTCCGCCGGACTCGGAATGGCGCGACACTTTGCGAGGTGCCTCCGTGTCCCAAAAATAGGCCGCGTGCACCGCCGCGCCCAAAAATACCAGCCCGAAGGCCGGGGCGCCAAGTTCGTCCAGCGGAAAAAGGCCACAAAAACGGGTGGGCTATAGCCTTGGGGAGTGGGGCTGGCCAACTTCGTCCGCCGGACTCGGAATGGTGCGAGACTTTGCGAGGCGCCTCCGTGTGCCAAAAATAGGTCGCGGGCACAGCCGCGCCCAAAAATACCCGCCCGAAGGCTGGGGCGCCAAGTTCGTCCAGCGGAAAAAGGCCACAAAAACGGGTGGGCTATAGCCTTGGGGAGTGGGGCTGGCCAACTTCGTCTGCCGGACTCGGAATGGCGCGACACTTTGGGAGGTGCCTCCCTGTCCCAAAAATAGGCCGCGTGCACCGCCGCGCCCAAAAATACCAGCCCGAACGCCGGGGCGCCAAGTTCGTGCAGCGGAAAAAGGCCACAAAAACGGGTGGGTTATAGCCTTGGGGGGTGGGGCTGGCCAACTTCGTCCGCCGGACTCGGAATGGTGCGAGACTTTGCGAGGTGCCTCCGTGTGCCAAAAATAGGTCGCGGGCACAGCCGCGTCCAAAAATACCCGCCCGAAGGCTGGGGCGCCAAGTTCGTCCAGCGGAAAAAGGCCACAAAAACGGGTGGGCTATAGCCTTGGGGGGTGGGGCTGGCCAACTTCGTCCGCCGGACTCGGAATGGTGCGACACTTTGCGAGGTGCCTCCGTGTCCCAAAAATAGGCCGCGTGCACCGCCGCGCCCAAAAATACCAGCCCGAAGGCCGGGGCGCCAAGTTCGTCCAGCGGAAAAAGGCCACAAAAACGGGTGGGCTATAGCCTTGGGGGGTGGGGCTGGCCAACTTCGTCCGCCGTACTCGGAATGGTGCGAGACATTGCGAGGCGCCTCCGTGTCCCAAAAATAGGCCGCGGGCACAGCCGCGCCCAAAAATACCCGCCCGAAGGCCGGGGCGCCAAGTTCGTCCAGCGGAAAAAGGCCACAAAAACGGGTGGGCTATAGCCTTGGGGGGTGGGGCTGGCCAACTTCGTCCGCCGGACTCGGAATGGCGCGACACTTTGCGAGGTGCCTCCGTGTCCCAAAAATAGGCCGCGTGCACAGCCGCGCCCAAAAATACCCGCCCGAAGGCCGGGGCGCCAAGTTCGTCCAGCGGAAAAAGGCCACAAAAACGGGTGGGCTATAGCCTTGGGGGGTGGGGCTGGCCGACTTCGTCCGCCGGACTCGGAATGGCGCGAGACTTTGCGAGTCGCCTCCGTGTCCCAAAAATAGGCCGCGGGCACAGCTGTGCCCAAAAATACCCGCCCGAAGGCCGGAGCGCCAAGTTTTTCCATCGGAAAAAGGCCACAAAAATGGGTGGGCTATAGCCTTGGGGGGTGGGGCTGGCCAGCTTCGTCTGCCGGAATCGGAATGGCGCGAGACTTTGCGAGCCACCTCCGTGTGCGAAAAATAGGCCGCGGGCTCAGCCGCGCCCAAAAATACCCGACCGAAAGCCAGGGCGACAAGTTCGTCCAGCGGAAAAAGGCCACAAAAACGGGTGTGCTATAGCCTTGGGGGGTGGGGCTGGCCAACTTCGTCCGCCGGACTCGGAATGGTGCGAGACTTTGTGAGGCGCCTCCGTGTGCCAAAAATAGATCGCGGGCACAGCCGCGCCCAAAAATACCCGCCCGAAGGCTGGGGCGCCAAGTTCGTCCAGCGGAAAAAGGCCACAAAAACGGGTGGGCTATAGCCTTGGGGAGTGGGGCTGGCCAACTTCGTCCGCCGGACTCGGAATGGCGCGACACTTTGCGAGGTGCCTCCGTGTCCCAAAAATAGGCCGCGGGCACAGCCGCGCCCGAAAATACCCGCCCGAAGGCCGGGGCGCCAAGTTCGTGCAGCGGAAAAAGGCCACAAAAACGGGTGGGCTAAAGCCTTGGGGGGTGGGGCTGGCCAACTTCGTCCGCCGTACTCGGAATGGCGCGAGACATTGCGAGGCGCCTCCGTGTGCCAAAAATAGGCCGCGGGCACAGCCGCGCCCAAAAATACCCGCCCGAAGGCCGGGGCGCCAATTTCGTCCAGCGGAAAAAGGCCACAAAAACGAGTGTGCTATGGCCTTGGGGGATGGGGCTGGCCAACTTCGTCCACCGGACTCGGAATGGCGCGAGACTTTGCGAGGCGCCTCCGTGTCCCAAAAATAGTTTTTGGGCACAGCTGTGCCCAAAAATACCCGCCCGAAGGCCGGGGCGCCAAGTGTTTCCAGCGGAAAAAGGCCACAAAAATGGGTGGGCTATAGCTTTGGGGGGTGGGGCTGGCCAGCTTCGTCCGCTGGAATCGGAATGGCGCGAGACTTTGCGAGGCACCTCCGTGTGCGAAAAATAGGCCGCGGGCTCAGCCGCGCCCAAAAATACCCGCCCGAAGGCCAGGGCGCCAAGTTCGTCCAGCGGAAAAAGGCCACAAAAACGGGTGGGCTATAGCCTTGGGGTGTGGGGCTGGCCAACTTCGTCCGCCGGACTCAGAATGGCGCGAGACATTACGAGGCGCCTCCGTGAGCCAAAACTAGGCCGCGGGCACAGCCGCGCCCAAAAATACCCGACCGAAGGCCGGGGCGCCAAGTTCGTCCAGCGGAAAAAGGCCACAAAAACGGGTGGGCTATAGCCTTGGGGGGTGGGGCTGGCCAACTTCGTCCGCCGGACTCAGAATGGCGCGAGACATTGTGAGGCGCCTCCGTGTGCCAAAAATAGGCCGCGGGCACAGCCGCGCCCAAAAATACCCGCCCGAAGGCTGGGGCGCCATGTTCGTCCAGCGGAAAAAGGCCACAAAAACGGGTGGGCTATAGCCTTGGGGAGTGGGGCTGGCCAACTTCGTCCGCCGGACACGGAATGGCGCGACACTTTGCGAGGTGCCTCCGTGTCCCAAAAATAGGCCGCGTGCTCCGCCGTGCCCAAAAATACCAGCCCGAAGGCCGGGGCGCCAAGTTCGTCCAGCGGAAAAAGGCCACAAAAACGGGTGGGCTATAGCCTTGGGGGGTGGGGCTGGCCAACTTCGTCCGCCGTACTCGGAATGGCGCGAGACATTGCGAGGTGCCTCCGTGTCCCAAAAATAGGCCGCGGGTACAGCCGCGCCCAAAAATACCCGCCAAAAGGCCGGGGCGCCAAGTTTGTCCAGCGGAAAAAGGCCACAAAAACGGGTGGGCTATAGCCTTGGGGGGTGGGGCTGGCCGACTTCGTCCGCCGGACTCGGAATGGTGCGAGACTTTGTGAGGTGCCTCTGTGTGCCAAAAATAGGCCGCGGGCACAGCCGCGCCCAAAAATACCCGCCAAAAGGCTGGGGCGCCAAGTTCGTCCAGCGGAAAAAGGCCACAAAAACGGGTGGGCTATAGCCTTGGGGGGTGGGGCTGGCCAACTTCGTCCGCCGGACTCGGAATGGCGCGAAACTTTGCGAGGCGCCTCCGTGTGCCAAAAATAGGCCGCGGGCACAGCCACGCCCAAAAATACCTGCCCGAAGGCCGGAGTGCCAAATTCGTCCAGCGGAAAAAGGCCACAAAAACGGGTGGAAAATAGCCTTGGGGGGTGGGGCAGGCCCACTTCGTCCGCCGGACTCGGAATGGCGAGACACTTTACGAGGCGCCTCCGTGTGCCAAAAATAGGCCGCGGGCACAGCCGTGCCCAAAAATACCCGCCCGAAGGCCGGGGCGCCAAGTTTGTCCAGCGGAAAAAGGCCACAAAAACGGGTGGGCTATAGCCTTGGGGGGTGGGGCTGGCCAACTTCGTCCGCCGGACTCAGAATGGCACGAGACTTTGCGAGGCGCCTCCGTGTGCCAAAAATAGGCCGCGGAACAGCTGTGCCCAAAAATACCCGCCTGAAGGCCGGAGCGCCAAGTTCTTCCAGCGGAAAAAGGACACAAAAATGGGTGGGCTATAGCCTTGGGGGGTGGGGCTGGCCAGCTTCGTCTGCCGGAATCGGAATGGCGCGAGACTTTGCGAGGCGCTTCCGTGTGCCAAAAATAGGCCGCGGGCACAGCCGCGCCCAAAAATACCCGCCAGAAGGCCGGGGCGCCAAGTTCGTCCAGCGGAAAAAGGCGACAAAAACGGGTGGGCTATAGCCTTGGGGGGTGGGGCTGGCCAACTTCGTCCGCCGTACTTAGAATGGCGCGAGACATTGCGAGGCACCTCCGTGTCCCAAAAATAAGCCGCGGGCAAAGCCGCGCCCAAAAATACCCGCCAGAAGGCCGGGGCGCCAAGTTCGTCCATCGGAAAAAGGCCACAAAAACGGGTGGGCTATAGCCTTGGGGGGTGCGGCAGGCCAACTTCGTCCGCCGGACTCAGAATGGCGCGAGTCTTTGTGAGGCGCCTCCGTGTCCCAAAAATACCCGCCAGAAGGCTGGGGCGCCAAGTTCGTCCAGCGGAAAAAGGCCACAAAAACGGGTGGGCTATAGCCTTGGGGGGTGCGGCTGGCCAACTTCGTCCGCCGGACTCGGAATGGCGCGAAACTTTGCGAGGCACCTCCGTGTGCCAAAAATAGGCCGCGGGCACAGCCGCGCCCAAAAATACCTGCCCGAAGGCCGGAGCGCCAAATTCGTCCAGTGGAAAAAGGCCACAAAAACGGGTGGAAAATAGCCTTGGGGGGCGGGGCAGGCCCACTTCGTCCGCCGGACTCGGAATGGCGAGACACTTTACGAGGCGCCTCCGTGTGCCAAAAATAGGCCGCGGGCACAGCCGTGCCCAAAAATACCCGCCCGAAGGCCGGGGCGCCAAGTTTGTCCAGCGGAAAAAGGCCACAAAAACGGGTGGGCTATAGCCTTGGGGGTTGGGGCTGGCCAACTTCGTCCGCCGGACTCAGAATGGCACGAGACTTTGCGAGGCGCCTCCGTGTACCAAAAATAGGCCGCGGAACAGCTGTGCCCAAAAATACCCGCCCGAAGGCCAGAGCGCCAAGTTCTTCCAGCGGAAAAAGGACACAAAAATGGGTGGGCTATAGCCTTGGTGGGTGGGGCTGGCCAGCTTCGTCCGCCGGAATCGGAATGGCGTGAGACTTTGCGAGGCGGAGCGCCAAGTTCTTCCAGCGGAAAAAGGCCACAAAAACGGGTGGGCTATAGCCTTGGGGGGTGGGGCTGGCCAACTTCGTCCGCCGGACTCGGAATGGCGCGAGACTTTGCGAGGTGCCTCCGTGTGCCAAAAATAGGCCGCGGGCACAGCCGCGCCCAAAAATACCCGCCAGAAGGCCGGGGCGCCAAGTTCGTCCAGCGGAAAAAGGCGACAAAAACGGGTGGGCTATAGCCTTGGGGGGTGGTGCTGGCCAACCTCGTCCGCCGGACTCGGAATGGCGTGAGACTTTGCGAGGCACCTGCGTGTCCCCAAAAATAGGCCGCGGGCTCAGCGGCGTCCAAAAATACCCGCCCGAAGGCCGGGGCGCCAAGTTCGTGCAGCGGAAAAAGGCCACAAAAACGGGTGGGCTATAGCCATGGGGGGTGGGGCTGGCCGACTTCGTCCGCCGGACTCGGAATGGCACGAGAGTTTGTGAGGCGGCTCCGTGTCCCAAAAATAGGCCGCGGGCACAGCCGCGCCCAAAAATACCCGTCCGAAGGCCGGGGAGCGAAGATCGTCCAGCGGAAAAAGGCCACAAAAACGGGTGGGCCATAGCCTTGGGGGGTGGGGATGGCCAACTTCGTCCGCCGGACTCGGAATGGCGCGAGACTTTGCGAGGCGCCTCCGTGTGCTAAAAATAGGCCGCAGGCACAGCCGCGCCCAAAAATACCCGCCCGAAGGCCGGGGCGCCAAGTTCGTCCAGCGGAAAAAAGGCCACAAAAACGGGTGGGCTATAGCCTTGGGGGGTGGGGCGGGCCCACTTCGTCCGCCGGACTCGGAATGGCGCGAGAATTTGCGAGGTGCCTCCGTGTCCCAAAAATAGGCCGCGGGCACAGCCGCGCCCAATAATACCAGCCCGAAGGCCGGGGCGCCAAGTTCGTCCAGCGGAAAAAAGCCACAAAAACGGGTGGGCTATAGCCTTGGGGGGTGGGGCTGGCCCACTTCGTCCGCCGGACTCGGAATGGCGAGAGAATTTGCGAGGCGCCTCCGTGTGCCAAAAATAGGCCGCGGGCACAGCCGCGCCCAAAAATACCCGCCCGAAGGCCGGGGCGACAAGTTCGTCAAGCGGAAAAAGGCCACAAAACGGGTGGGCTATAGCCCTGGGGGGTGGGGCTGGCCAAATTCGTCCGCCGGACTCGGAATGGCACGAGACTTTACGAGGTGCCTCCGTGTGCCAAAAATAGGCCGCGGGCACAGCCGCGCCCAAAAATACCCGCCCGAAGGCCAGGGCGCCAAGTTCGTCCAGCGGAAAAAGGCCACAAAAACGGGTGGGCTATACACTTGGGGGGTGGGGCTGGCCCACTTCGTCCGCCGGACTCGGCATGGCGCGAGACTTTGCGACGCGCCTCCGTGCCCAAAAAATAGGCCGCGGGCACAGCCGCGCCCAAAAATACCCACCCGAAGGCCGGGGCGCCACGTTCGTCCAGCTGAAAAAGGCCACAAAAACGGGTGGGCTATAGCCTTGGGGGGTGGGGCAGACCGACTTCGTCCGCCGGACTCGGAATGGAGCGAGACTTTGCGAGGCGCCTCCGTGTCCCAAAAATAGGCTGCAGGCACAGCCGCGCCCAAAAATACCCGCCCGAAGGCCGGGGCGCCAAGTTCGTCCAGCGGAAAAAGGCCACAAAAACGGGTGGGCTGTAGCCTTGGGGGGTGGGGCTGGGCAATTTCGTCCGTTGGACTCGGAATGGCGCGAGACTTTGCGAGGTGCCTCCGTGTGCCAAAAATAGGCCGCGGGCACAGCCGCGCCCAAAAATACCGGCCCGAAGGCCGGGGCCAAGTTCGTCCAGCGGAAAATGGCCACAAAAACGGGTGGGCCATAGCCTTGCGGGGTGGGGCTGGCCCACTTCGTCCGCCAGACTCGGAATGGCGCGAGACTTTGCGAGGTGCCTCCGTGTGCCAAAAATAGGCCGCGGGCACAGCCGCGACCAAAAATACCGGCCCGAAGGCCGGGGCCAAGTTCGTCCAGCGGAAAATGGCCACAAAAACGGGTGGGCCATAGCCTTGCGGGGTGGGGCTGGCCCACTTCGTCCGCCAGACTCGGAATGGCGCGAGACATTGCGAGGCTCCTCCGTGTGCCAAAAATAGGGCGCGGGCACAGCCATGCCCAAAAATACCCGCCCGAAGGCCGGGCCGCCAAGTTCGTCCAGCGGAAAAAGGCCACAAAAACGGGTGGGCTATAGCCTTGGGGGGTGGGGCTGGCCCACTTCATCCGCCGGCAATCTTGTGGCCAAGGAACTCCACCTCTTGTTGGGCAAACGAGCACTTCTCTAGTTTGAGGAAGAGCTCATTGTCTCGAAGTACTTGGAGGACTTGTTGCAAGTGTTGGGCATGATCCTCGAGTGTGGTGCTATACACCACAATGTCATCCAAGTACACGACCACGAAGCGGTCGAGGAATGGTTGGAGTACCTTGTTCATGAGTGTGCAAAATGTGGCGGGTGCATTAGTAAGGCCAAAAGGCATCACAAGGAATTCGAAAGACCCGTACCTTGTTGTGCACGCTGTCTTTGGTTCGTCTCCCTTGGCGATGCGCACTTGGTAGTACCCGGAGCGCAAGTCAAGTTTGGTGAAGTACCGCGCTTTGCCAAGCTGGTCGAACAAGTCCGCAATCAATGGAATCGGATACTTGTTCTTGATGGTGATCTTGTTGAGCGCTCTATAGTCGATGCACATCCGCAGCGATCCATCCTTTTTCTTTTGGAAGAGGACCGGTGCACCGAATGGGGCCTTTGAGGGGCGAATGTAGCCTGCATCTAGCAAGTCTTTGAGTTGTCTCCGCAGCTCCTCTAATTCGGGTGGCGCCATGCGGTAGGGTGCCAAGGCTGGTGGCTTCGCGCCTTGTTCCAGCTCAATCGCATGATCTACCTCTCGCGGAGGTGGGAGCTTCTTCGGAAGTTCTGGAGGCATCACATCCTTGTAATCTTCGAGGACGGCTTGAATTCGTGGAGGGACTTGGCTTGGCGACGTTCCGCTATTTCCTTCCTCATTTAGTTCCCGAATGGAGACCAAGAAGCTTGGGTCCTTCTTGAAAGCCCTTTTGAATTGCATGGCGGAGAGTGTCTTCTCCTCGGACTTGCCTCGCTCCGTGGGTACCATGCATGCTTTACTCCCGTCGAGGATGCTTAGGGAGTTTGTAGCGGGCAGTGGGAAGGCATGGACTTGGTCGAAGAATTCCATGCCGAGGACCATCTTGAAGTCGTCCATGGGCACGATGGAGAAGTCAAGCTTTCCGCTCCACGTACCAAGTGTGATGTGCACGCCTTGTGCGATTCCCGCAATTGGCTTGGCGGGTGAGTTCACAGCCTTCATTGTGCCTCCTTCCTTGGTGGCCTTGAGGCCTAAGCGCTTGGCCTCATCTACGGACACGAAATTGTGTGTTGCTCCCGTGTCTAGCAGCGTGCGAACGGACTGACCGTTTACTTTTGCGCTTACATACATGAGCCCTTTCTTGACGAGTGCGGGCTGTTGGCGATTGAGTGCGCCGAGGCGTTGGAGAGAACCCATGCTGAGTTGGGGTTCCTCCATGGACATTGCGGGGTTGCTCTTGAGTTGGGCAGCAAGAGCATTAAGCGACCTCTTCTCCGGACAGTCTCGTACCCAATGAGGACCATTGCATATGAAGCATGGGCTTCGCGGCTTTGGCGCCTCCTTCTTGCCCTCCGATTTTCCTTGCCAACTCTTGTTGCTAGGCGGCTTTTTCTGCCCCCAATCTTTGCGGTTGTTGCCCTTGTCCTTGCGACTCTCTCCCCCACCTTTGCCTTGGTTGGCCTTTTTGTCCTTGGATTGGGTAGAGTATTCGGTGAGCGACTCCGCAACGGCAATGGCGTCGTCAAGTGTTTGAACACCAAGCCTATCAAGCTCGGTCTTGGCCCAATCCTTGAGGCCATCTTGGAAGTAGAAGAGTGAATCCTTGTCGGACATGTCGCTTATCTCCAACATGAGGGTAGTGAACTCGTTGATGTAGTCCCAAATGCTACCCGATTGCTTGAGGCGACGTAAGCGCACTCGCGCTTCCTTCTCCGCATTGCTTGGGGCGAACTGCTTTCGGAGTTCTTGCTTGAAGTCGGCCCAAGTGTCGATGGCGCAAATGCCCTTGCCCATCTCGCCATGCTTGCGACGCCACCATAGTTGTGCAGCGCCTCTAAGATAGGTGGGTGCAGTGCCCACTTTCGATGCCTCATCTCGGACACCCATGGCATCGAAGTATTGATCCAGCCCAAAGAAGAAATTGTCCACGATGGTGGCATTGCGTGTGCCATCGTAGGTGTCGGGCTTTGGCACGTCAATGCGGCGCACATCGCTCGAGTTTGCGGAAGCTGGACTTGTGGAGAGTGTGCGCTTGTGCCATGCCCAATCCGAGCGGACTTCATCCACTTCCGCACGGGCAGCACGTAGTTCATCCTGAACAAAACTACGAAGTTTGAGCAACTCATCATGGAAAGAACGAAACTCACCTCGGAGAATGTTTGCTTGCTCATGGATGAGAGCTTTTGTGGCCACCGTGAACTCGGCGTATTCTCCCTCGAGACCATCCACTCTTTCCTCCAATCCCACGAGGCTATCTTGAGCGGCGGACAATGCTATTTCGAGAGTGCCTACACGAGGCTCCAACGCATCCACGGATAGGGCCTTGGACTTGCTGCGAGTCTTGCCTTGGGCGCGATCTCCCTCTCGGCCGCGGCTTGGTTTCGGTGGAACATCCACACCAACAACACCCTCTTGTGCTACGTTCGAAGGGTTGGCCATTGCTTCGTGAGCTAATTTGCGTGCGTGCAAACCTTAGCTCTGATACCACTTGTCACGGGATGAGTGTTTTGCGCAGCTAACCCGTGCGGCACTTAGACAACTTTGCCGAATGTTGCTAAGTAAGCCTAGAGATTCTCGAACAAGAGAAGAGAGCAATTGAGCCAAAGAAATTTGTATTGCACAAAGAGAGATTACAATGCTTGTTGGATACAAATGCCAAATGCCATCCCATATTTATAGGGGAGGCTTTACCTAACTTTGCCTAACTTTGCCTAACTTTGCCTAACTTTGTCAAACTTGGCCAAACTCTAGAATATTATACAATTTCCTAGCTATTTACATGTGCTGGAATTGTATAAAGTATTCTAGAATATTTACATGTTCACATGTGCTAGAGTTTCCTAGAACCTTCCGGAATTGGGCCAAGCTAGCACTCTTGGCCTTGTGTTGGCTCTCTAGCCCGAAGTTGTGGGCAATTGGGCTAGCGAATTGGGCGGTCCGCAACATCCTCCCCCACCTAAGCTCGCGGCGTCCTCGTCGCGCTCTCGTGCTTGAAGTGCTGGATGTGGTCAGCGAATTGCCACAAATCATCTTCCCGTTCCCAAGTGGCTTCGCTCTCGGGGAGGTTTTTCCACTTCACCAAGTACTCGATATGTGTTGGCACGCCCCTCCTCGAAACCGTTCGGTCCGCAATGATGTAGTCCACATCTTTGTCGAATGCGGTGACAACGGCAGTTGGCGCGCGCCTCGATTCTCCGCGACTTGGTTCTCCCATGTCTTCGTGATATGGCTTGAGAAGGCTCACATGGAAGACCGGATGGATCTTGAGTCTTGGCGGAAGTTGGAGTTGATAGGAGACGTTGCCCACACGTCGAACAACTCGGAAGGGCCCCTCGTAGCGCCTCACTAACCCCTTGTGAACTTTCCGCAAAGTCTTGAATTGTTGGGGTAGGAGCTTGATCATGACTTGATCACCTTCCTTGTACTCAACATGCCGTCTCCTTGTATCCGCCCATTTCTTCATTTTCCTCGCGGCTTTGTCGAGGTAAGCTCGCGTGATGTCCGCTTCCTCATGCCATTCGCGGGCGAGCTTGTGTGCCGCGGGGCTTTTCCCTCCGTAAGTCGAGGCTATGGCATTGGGGGTCATGGGCTGGAATCCCATGATGATCTCGAACGGACTCTTGCCTGTAGCCTCGCTTCGCTGCAAGTTATAAGAAAATTGGGCGATGTCGAGTAGCTTCGCCCAATCCCGCTGGTGAGCGCTCACATAATGCCTCAGGTACATCTCGAGGAGGCCATTAATGCGCTCGGTCTGCCCATCCGTTTGTGGGTGGAAACTTGTCGAGAACTTGAGATCGGTCCCCAACATCTTAAAGAGCTCCGTCCAAAACCGCCCAGTAAACCGAGGGTCTCGGTCGCTCACAATGCTCTTCGGAACTCCCCAAAGCTTCACAATGTGCTTGACGAATAGGCGGGCTGCCTCGTCTGCTTTGCAATCGACGGGTGCGGCAATGAATGTAGCATACTTGCTGTATCGGTCGACAACGACCATGATGCTACCGCAACCTTCGGACTTGGGCAGCGATGTGATGAAGTCCATGGAGACACTCTCCCATGGCCTTGTTGCTAGTGGTAGCAGCTCTAACAATCCCGCTGGAAGTTGATGATCCACCTTGTCTTGTTGGCACACAAGACAAGTTCGCACATATGCCTCGATGTCGTCCCTCATGTGTGGCCAAAAATACGAGGCTTGAACTAGTGCGGTGGTGCACTCGATTCCTGGGTGACCAGCCCACTTAGAGTCATGGCACTCCTTGATTACTTCCTTCCGCAAGTTTCCCCACCTTGGCACGAACAGCCGATCTCCCTTGGTGAGGAGGATGCCTTCCTCTTGCCAAAACCGCCTTGTCTTTCCCTCGAGCACCTTCTCCAGCAAATCCTTTGCTAGCGGATCTTGTTGGAGGCCTTCCTTGATGCGTGAGACAAGGTCGGACTTTGGTTGGCTCATGCTAAGTGTTGCCAATTCCGCCTTGCGGCTTAGAGCATCCGCAACAACATTGGCTTTCCCCGGTTTGTACTCTAGCCGATAGTCGAATTCCGCAAGGAAATCTTGCCACCGTGCTTGCTTCGGACTCAACTTCTTTTGAGTTTAAAAGTAGCTTGTCGCCACGTTGTCCGTCATGATCGTGAAGTGTGAGCCAAGCAAGTAATGTCGCCACACTCTTAGACAATGGACGATGGCTGTCATCTCCTTTTCTTGCACCGTGTAGCGGCGTTCCGCGTCATTTAGCTTTCGACTCTCGAACGCTATTGGGTGGCCTTCTTGCATAAGGACTCCACCTATGGAGAAATCCGAGGCATCCGTTTGAACTTCGAAGGGCTTGGTGTGGTCCGGAAGAGCGAGGACTGGTTCCTCCGAAATTGCCTTCTTCAACTCCTCGAATGCACGTTGGCACTCTTCGGACCAATGCCACGTTCTGTTTTTCTTGAGCATATCCGTCAAGGGTGCTGCCTTGGCTGAATAGCCCTTAATGAAGCGGCGGTAGTAATTCACCAGCCCAAGGAATGAGCGAAGCTCGGGTACTTTCGAGGGAGGCTCCCAATCGAGGATGGCCTTTACTTTGTCATTCTCCATCATGATCTTCCCGCCCGCAATCTTGTGGCCAAGGAACTCCACCTCTTGTTGGGCAAACGAGCACTTCTCTAGTTTGAGGAAGAGCTCATTGTCTCGAAGTACTTGGAGGACTTGTTGCAAGTGTTGGGCATGATCCTCGAGTGTGGTGCTATACACCACAATGTCGTCCAAGTACACGACCACGAAGCGGTCGAGGAATGGTTGGAGTACCTTGTTCATGAGTGTGCAAAATGTGGCGGGTGCATTAGTAAGGCCAAAAGGCATCACAAGGAATTCAAAAGACCCGTACCTTGTTGTGCACGCTGTCTTCAGTTCGTCTCCCTTGGCAATGCGCACTTGGTAGTACCCGGAGCGCAAGTCAAGTTTGGTGAAGTACCGCGCTTTGCCAAGCTGGTCGAACAAGTCCGCAATCAATGGAATCGGATACTTGTTCTTGATGGTGATCTTGTTGAGCGCTCTATAGTCGATGCACATCCGTAGCGATCCATCCTTTTTCTTTTGGAAGAGGACCGGTGCACCGAATGGGGCCTTTGAGGGGCGAATGTAGCCTGCATCTAGCAAGTCTTTGAGTTGTCTCCGCAGCTCCTCTAATTCGGGTGGCGCCATGCGGTAGGGTGCCAAGGCTGGTGGCTTCGCGCCTTGTTCCAGCTCAATCGCATGATCTACCTCTCGCGGAGGTGGGAGCTTCTTCGGAAGTTCTGGAGGCATCACATCCTTGTAATCTTCGAGGACGGCTTGAATTCGTGGAGGGACTTGGCTTGGCGACGTTTCGCTATTTCCTTCCTCATTTAGTTCCCGAATGGAGACCAAGAAACTTGGGTCCTTCTTGAAAGCCCTTTTGAATTGCATGGCGGAGAGTGTCTTCTCCTCGGACTTGCCTCGCTCTGTGGGTACCATGCATGCTTTACTCCCGTCAAGGATGCTTAGGGAGTTTGTAGCGGGCAGTGGGAAGGCATGGACTTGGTCGAAGAATTCCATGCCGAGGACCATCTTGAAGTCGTCCATGGGCATGATGGAGAAGTCAAGCTTTCCGTTCCACGTACCAAGTGTGATGTGCACTCCTTGTGCGATTCCCGCAGTTGGCTTGGCGGGTGAGTTCACAGCCTTCATTGTGCCTCCTTCCTTGGTGGCCTTGAGGCCTAAGCGCTTGGCCTCGTCTACGGACACGAAATTGTGTGTTGCTCCCGTGTCTAGCAGCGCGCGAACGGACTGACCGTTTACCTTTGCGCTTACATACATGAGCCCTTTCTTGACGAGTGCGGGCTGTTGGCGATTGAGTGCGCCGAGGCGTTGGAGAGAACCCATGCTGAGTTGGGGTTCCTCCGTGGACATTGCGGGGTTACTCTTGAGTTGGGCAGCAAGAGCATTAAGCGACCTCTTCTCCGGACAGTCGCGTACCCAATGAGGACCATTGCATATGAAGCATGGGCTTCGCGGCTTTGGCGCCTCCTTCTTGCCCTCCGATTTTCCTTGCCAACTCTTGTTGCTAGGTGGCTTTTTTTGCCCCCAATCTTTGCGGTTGTTGCCCTTGTCCTTGCGACTCTCTCCTCCACCTTTGCCTTGGTTGGCCTTTTTGTCCTTGGATTGGGTAGAGTATTCGGTGAGCGACTCCGCAACGGCAATGGCATCGTCAAGTGTTTGAACACCACGCCTATCAAGCTCGGTCTTGGCCCAATCCTTGAGGCCATCTTGGAAGTAGAAGAGTGAATCCTTGTCGGACATGTCGCTTATCTCCAACATGAGGGTAGTGAACTCGTTGATGTAGTCCCGAATGCTACCCGATTGCTTGAGGCGACGTAAGCGCACTCGCGCTTCCTTCTCCGCATTGCTTGGGGCTAACTGCTTTCGGAGTTCTTGCTTGAAGTCGGCCCAAGTGTCGATGGCGCAAATGCCCTTGCCCATCTCGCCATGCTTGCGACGCCACCATAGTTGTGCAGCGCCTCTAAGATAGGTGGGTGCAGTGCCCACTTTCGATGCCTCATCTCGGACACCCATGGCATCGAAGTATTGATCCAGCCCAAAGAGGAAATTGTCCACGACGGTGGCATTGCGTGTGCCATCGTAGGTGTCGGGCTTTGGCACGTCAATGCGGCGCGTATCACTCGAGTTTGCGGAAGCTGGACTTGTGGAGAGTGTGCGCTTGTGCCATGCCCAATCCGAGCGGACTTCATCCACTTCCGCACGGACAGCACGTAGTTCGTCCTGAACAAAAGTACAAAGTTTGAGCAACTCATCATGGAAAGAACGAAACTCACCTCGGAGAATGTTTGCTTGCTCATGGATGAGAGCTTTTGTGGCCACCGTGAACTCGGCGTATTCTCCCTCGAGACCATCCACTCTTTCCTCCAATCCCACGAGGCTATCTTGAGCGGCGGACAATGCTATTTCGAGAGTGCCTACACGAGGCTCCAACGCATCCACGGATAGGGCCTTGGACTTGCCGCGAGTCTTGCCTTGGGCGCGATCTCCCTCTCGGCCGCGGCTTGGTTCCGATGGAACATCCACACCAACAACACCCTCTTGTGCTACGTTCGAAGGGTTGGCCATTGCTTCGTGAGCTAATTTGCGTGCGTGCAAACCTTAGCTCTGATACCACTTGTCACGGGATGAGTGTTTTGCGCAGCTAACCCGTGCGGCACTTAGACAACTTTGCTGAATGTTGCTAAGTAAGCCTAGAAATTCTCGAACAAGAGAAGAGAGAGCAATTGAGCCAAAGAAACTTGTATTGCACAAAGAGAGATTACAATGCTTGTTGGATCAAATGCGTAATGCTATCCCATATTTATAGGGGAGGCTTTGCCTAACTTTGCCTAACTTTACCTAACTTTGCCAAACTTGGTCAAACTCTAGAGTATTCTATAATTTCCTAGCTATTTACATGTGCTGGAATTGTATAAAATATTCTAGAATATTTACATGTTCACATGTGCTAGAGTTTCCTAGAACCTTCCGGAATTGGGCCAAGCTAGCACTCTTGGCCTTGTGTTGGCTCTCTAGCCCGAATTTGTGGGTAATTGGGCTAGCGAATTGGGCGGTCCGCAACATATAGCCTTGGTGGGGGGCGCAGGCGAAGTTCGTCCGGCGGACTCGGAATGGGGTGAAACTTTGCGAGGGGCCTCGGGGTGCCAAAAATAAGCCGCGGGCAAAGCCGCGCCCAAAAATAAGCGCCCGAAGGTCGTGGTGCCAAAACCCCCCAGCGGAAAAATGGCCAAAAAAAGGGTGGGCTATAGGGTTGGTGGGGGGCGCGGGCGAAGTTCGTCCGCCGGACTCGGAATCATGCGAGACTTCGCGAGGGGCCTCCGGGAGCCAAAAATAAGCCGCGGGCAAAGCCGCGCCCAAAAATAAGCGCCCGAAGATCGTGGTGCCAAAACCCCCCAGCGGAAAAATGGCCAAAAAACGGGTGGGCTATAGCCTTGGTGGGGGGCGCGGGCGAAGTTCGTCCGCCGGACTCGGAATGGGGCGAGACTTTGCGAGGGGCCTCGGGGTGCCAAAAATAAGACGCGGGCAAAGCCGCGCCCAAAAATAAGCGCCCGAAGGTCGTGGTGCCAAAACCCCCCCGCGGAAAAATGGCCAAAAAACAGGTGGGCTATAGCCTTGGTGGGGGGCGCGGGCGATGTTCGTCCGCCGGACTCGGAATGGGGCGAGATGTTGCGAGGGGCCTCGGGGTTCCAAAAATAAGCCGCGGGCAAAGCCGCGCCCAAAAATAAGTGCCCGAAGGTCGTGGTGCCAAAACCCCCCAACGGAAAAATGGACAAAAAACGGGTGGGCTATAGCCTTGGTGGGGGGCGCGGGCGAAGTTCGTCCGCCGGACTCGGAATGGGACGAGACTTTGCGAGGGTCCTCGGGGTGCCAAAAATAAGCCGTGACCAAAGCCGTACCCAAAAATAAGCGCCCGAAGGTCGTGGTACCAAAACCCCCCAGCGGAAAAATGGCCAAAAAACGGGTGGGCTATAGCCTTGGTGGGGGGCGCGGGTGAAGTTCGTCCGCCGGACTCGGAATGGGGCGAGACTTTGTGAGGGGTCTCGGGGTGTAAAAAATAAGCAGCGGGCAAAGCCGTGCCCAAAAATAAGCGCCCGAAGGTCGATGTGCCAAAACCCCCCAGCGGAAAAATGACCAAAAAATGGGTGGGCTATAGCCTTGGTGGGGGGCGCGGGCGAAGTTCGTCCACCGGACTCGAAATGGGACGAGACTTTGCGAGGGGCCTCGGGGTACCAAAAATAAGCCGCGGGCAAAGCCGCGCCCAAAAAATAAGCGCCCGAAGGTCGTGGTGCCAAAACCCCCCAGCGGAAAATTGGCCAAAAAACGGGTGGGCTATAGCATTGGTGGGGGGCGCGGGCGAAGTTCGTCCGCCGGACTCGGAATGGTGCGAGACTTTGTGAGGGGCCTCGGGGTGCCAAAAATAATCCGCGGGCAAAGCCGCGCCCAAAAATAAGCGCCCGAAGGTCGTGGTGCCAAAACCCCCCAGCGGAAAAATGGCCAAAAAACGGGTGGGCTATAGCCTTGGTGGGAGGCGCGGGCGACGTTCGTCCGCCGGACTCGAAATGGGGCGAGACTTTGCGAGGGGCCTCGGGGTGCCAAAACTAAGCCGCGGGTAAAGCCGCGCCCAAAAATAATCGCTCGAAGGTCGTGGTGCCAAAACCCCCCAGCGGAAAAATGGCCAAAAAATGGGTAGGCTATAGCCTTGGTGGGGGGCGCGGGCGAAGTTAGTCCGCCGGAATCGGAATGGGGCGAGACTTTGCAAGGGGCCACGGGGTGCCGAAAATAAGCCGCGGGCAAAGCCGCACCCAAAAATAAGCCGCGGGCAAAGCTGCGCCCAAAAATAAGCCGCGGGCAAAGCCGCGCCCAAAAATAAGTGCCCGAAGATTGTGGGGCCAAAACCCCCCAGCGGCAAAATGGCCAAAAAACGGGTGGGCTATAGCCTTGGTGGGGGGCGCGGGCGAAGTTCGTCCGCCGGACTCGGAATGGTGCGAGACTTTGCGAGGGGCCTCAGGGTGCCAAAAATAAACCGCGGGCAAAGCCGCGCCAAAAAATAAGCACCCGAAGGTCGTGGTGCCAAAACCCCCCAGCGGAAAAATGGCCAAAAAATGGGTGGGCTATAGCCTTGGTGGGGGGCGCGGGCGAAGTTCGTCCGCCGGACTCGGAATGGGGCGAGACTTTGCGAGGGGCCTCGGGGTGCCAAAAATAAGCCGCGGGCAAAGCCGCGCCCAAAAATAAGTGCCCGAAGGTCGTGGTGCCAAAACCCCCCAGCGGAAAAATGGCCAAAAAACGGGTGAGCTATAGCCTTGGTGGGGGGCGCGGGCAAAGTTCGTTCGCCGGACTCGGAATGGGGCGAGAATTTGCGAGGGGCCTCGGGGTGCCAAAAATAAGCCGCGGGCAAAGCCGCGCCCAAAAATAAGCGCCCGAAGGTCGTGGTGCCGAAACCCCCCAGCGGAAAAATGGCCAAAAAACGGGTGGGCTATAGCCTTGGTGGGGGGCGCGGGCGAAGTTCATCCGCCGGACTCGAAATGGGGCGAGACTTTGCGGGGGGCCTCGGGGTGCCAAAACTAAGCCGCGGGTAAAGCCGCGCCCAAAAATAATCGCTCGAAGGTCGTGGTGCCAAAACCCCCCAGCGGAAAAATGGCCAAAAAATGGGTAGGCTATAGCCTTGGTGGGGGGCGCGGGCGAAGTTAGTCCGCCGGAATCGGAATGGGGCGAGACTTTGCAAGGGGCCACGGGGTGCCGAAAATAAGCCGCGGGCAAAGCCGCACCCAAAAATAAGCCGCGGGCAAAGCTGCGCCCAAAAATAAGCCGCGGGCAAAGCCGCGCCCAAAAATAAGTGCCCGAAGATTGTGGGGCCAAAACCCCCCAGCGGAAAAATGGCCAAAAAACGGGTGGGCTATAGCCTTGGTGGGGGGCGCAGGCGAAGTTCGTCCGCCGGACTCGGAATGGTGCGAGACTTTGCGAGGGGCCTCAGGGTGCCAAAAATAAACCGCGGGCAAAGCCGCGCCGAAAAATAAGCGCTCGAAGGTCGTGGTGCCAAAACCCCCCAGCGGAAAAATGGCCAAAAAACGGGTGGGCTATAGCCTTGGTGGGGGGCGCGGGCGAAGTTCGTCCGCCGGACTCGGAATGGGGCGAGACTTTGCGAGGGGCCTCGGGGTGCCAAAAATAAGCCGCGGGCAAAGCCGCGCCCAAAAATAAGTGCCCGAAGGTCGTGGTGCCAAAACCCCCCAGCGGAAAAATGGCCAAAAAACGGGTGAGCTATAGCCTTGGTGGGGGGCGCGGGCAAAGTTCGTTCGCCGGACTCGGAATGGGGCGAGAATTTGCGAGGGGCCTCGGGGTGCCAAAAATAAGCCGCGGACAAAGCCGCGCCCAAAAATAAGCGCCCGAAGGACGTGGTGCCGAAACCCCCCAGCGGAAAAATGGCCAAAAAACATGTGGGCTATAGCCTTGGTGGGGGGCGCGGGCGAAGTTCGTCCGCCGGACTCGGAATGGAATGAGGCTTTGTGAGGGGCCTTGGGGTGCCAAAAATAACCGCGGGCAAAGCCGCGCGCAAAAATAACTGCCCGAAGGTCGTGGTGCCAAAACCCCCCAGCGGAAAAATGGCCAAAAAACGGGTGGGCTATAGCCTTGGTGGGGGGAGCGGGCGAAGTTCGTCGGCCGGACTCGGAATGGGCCGAGACTTTACGAGGGTCCTCGGGGTGCCAAAAATAAGCCGCGACCAAAGCCGTACCCAAAAATAAGCGCCCGAAGGTCGTGGTGCCAAAACCCCCCAGCGGAAAAATGGCCAAAAAACGGGTGGGCTATAGCCTTGGTGGGGGGCGCGGGAGAAGTTCGTCCGCCGGACTCGGAATGGGGCGAGACTTTGCGAGGGGTCTCGGTGTGCAAAAAATAAGCAGCGGGCAAAGCCGCACCCAAAAATAAGCGCCCGAAGGTCGATGTGCCAAAACCCCCCAGCGGAAAAATGACCAAAAAATGGGTGGGCTATAGCCTTGGTGGGGGGCGCGAGCGAAGTTCGTCCGCCGGACTCGAAATGGGGCGAGACTTTACGAGGGGCCTCGGGGTACCAAAAATAAGCCGCGGGCAAAGCCGCGCCCAAAAATAAGCGCCCGAAGGTCGTGGTGCCAAAACCCACCAGCGGAAAAATGCCCAAAAAACGGGTGGGCTATAGCCTTGGTGGGGGGCGCGGGCGAAGCTCGTCCGCCGGACTCGGAATGGGGCAAGACTTTGCGAGGGGACTCGGGGTGGAAAAACTAAGCCGCGGGCAAAGCCGCGCCCAAAAATAAGCGCCCGAAGATCGTGTTGCCAAAACCCCCCAGCGGAAAAATGGCCAAAAAACGGGTGGGCAATAGCCTTGGTGGGGGGCGCGGGCGAAGTTCGTCCGCTGGACTCGGAATGGGGCGAGACATTGCGAGGCACCTCGGGGTGCCAAAAATAAGCCGCGGGCAAAGCCGCTCCCAAAAATAAGTGCCCGAAGATCGTGGTGCCAAAACCCCCCAGCGGAAAAATGGCCAAAAAACGGGTGGGCTGTATCCTTGGTGGGGGGCGCGGGCGAAGTTCGTCCGCCGGACTCGGAATGGGGCGAGACTTTGCGAGGGGCCTCGGGGTGCCAAACATAAGCCGCGGGCAAAGCCGTGCCCAAAAATAAGTGCCCGAAGGTCGTGGTGCCAAAACCCCCCAGCGGAAAATTGGCCAAAAAACGGGTGGGCTATAGCATTGGTGGGGGGCGCGGGCGAAGTTCGTCCGCCGGACTCGGAATGGTGCGAGACTTTGCGAGGGGCCTCGGGGTGCCAAAAATAATCCGCGGGCAAAGCCGCGCCCAAAAATAAGCGCCCGAAGGTCGTGGTGCCAAAACCCCCCAGCGGAAAAATGGCCAAAAAACGGGTGGGCTATAGCCTTGGTGGGGGGCGCGGGCGAAGTTCGTCCGCCGGACTCGAAATGGGGCGAGACTTTGCGAGGGGCCTCGGGGTGCCAAAACTAAGCCGCGGGTAAAGCCGCGCCCAAAAATAATCGCTCGAAGGTCGTGGTGCCAAAACCCCCCAGCGGAAAAATGGCCAAAAAATGGGTAGGCTATAGCCTTGGTGGGGGGCGCGGGCGAAGTTAGTCCGCCGGAATCGGAATGGGGCGAGACTTTGCAAGGGGCCACGGGGTGCCGAAAATAAGCCGCGGGCAAAGCCGCACCCAAAAATAAGCCGCGGGCAAAGCTGCGCCCAAAAATAAGCCGCGGGCAAAGCCGCGCCCAAAAATAAGTGCCCGAAGATCGTGGGGCCAAAACCCCCCAGCGGAAAAATGGCCAAAAAACGGGTGGGCTATAGCCTTGGTGGGGGGCGCGGGCGAAGTTCGTCCGCCGGACTCGGAATGGTGCGAGACTTTGCGAGGGGCCTCAGGGTGCCAAAAATAAACCGCGGGCAAAGCCGGGCCGAAAAATAAGCGCCCGAAGGTCGTGGTGCCAAAACCCCCCAGCGGAAAAATGGCCAAAAAACGGGTGGGCTATAGCCTTGGTGGGGGGCGCGGGCGAAGTTCGTCCGCCGGACTCGGAATGGGGCGACACTTTGCGAGGGGCCTCGGGGTGCCAAAAATAAGTCGCGGGCAAAGCCGCGCCCAAAAATAAGTGCCCGAAGGTCGTGGTGCCAAAACCCCCCAGCGGAAAAATGGCCAAAAAACGGGTGAGCTATAGCCTTGGTGGGGGGCGCGGGCAAAGTTCGTTCGCCGGACTCGGAATGGGGCGAGAATTTGCGAGGGGCCTCGGGGTGCCAAAAATAAGCCGCCGGCAAAGCCGCGTCCAAAAATAAGCGCCCGAAGGTCGTGGTGCCGAAACCCCCCAGCGGAAAAATGGCCAAAAAACGGGTGGGCTATAGCCTTGGTGGAGGGCGCAGGCGAAGTTCGTCCGCCAGACTCGGAATGGAGTGAGACTTTGTGAGGGGCCTCGGGGTGCCAAAAATAAGCCGCGGGCAATGCCGCGCCCAAAAATAAGAGCCCGAAGGTCGTGGTGCCAAAACCCCGCAGCGGAAAATTGGCCAAAAAACGGGTGGGCTATAGCCTTGGTGGGGGGCGCGGGAGAAGTTCGTCCGCCGGACTCGGAATGGGGCGAGACTTTGCGAGGGGCCTCGGGGTGCAAAAAATAAGCCGCGGGCAAAGCCGCCCCCAAAAATAAGTGCCCGAAGGTCGTGGTGCCAAACCCCCCAGCGGAAAAATGGCCAAAAAACGGGTGGGCTATAGCGTTGGTGGGGGGCGCGGGCGAAGTTTGTCCGCCGGACACGGAATGGAGCGAGACTTTGCGAGGGTCCTCGGGGTGCCAAAAATAATCCGCGGGCACAGCCGATCCCAAAAATAAGTGCCCGAAGATCGTGGTGCCAAAACCCCCCAGCGGAAAAATGGCCAAAAAACGGGTGGGCTATAGCCTTGGTGGGGGGTGCGGGTGAAGTTCGTCCGCCGGACTCGGAATGGGGTGACACTTTGCGAGGGTCCTCGGGGTGCCAAAAATAGGCCGTGGACAAAGCCACGCCCAAAAATAAGCGCCTAAAGATCGTGCTGCCAAAACCCCCCAGCAGAAAAATGGCCAAAAAACGGGTGGGCTATAGCCTTGTTGGGGGGCGCGGGGAAGTTCGTCCGCCGGATTCGGAATGGGACGAGACTTTGCGAGGGGCCTCGGGGTGCCAAAACTAGGCCGCGGGCAAAGCTGCGCTAAAAAATAAGTGCCCGAAGATCGTGGTGCCAAAACCCCCCAATGGAAAAATGGCCAAAAAACGGGTGGGCTATAGCCTTGGTAGGGGGCGCGGGCGAAGTTCGTCCGCCGGACTCGGAATGGGGTGAGACTTTGCGAGGGGCCTCGGGATGCCAAAAATAAGCCGCGGGCAAAGCCGCGCCCAAAAATAAGCCCCCGAAGGTCGTGGTGCCAAAACCCCCCAGCGGAAAAATGGCCAAAAAACGGGTGGGCTATAGCCTTGGTGGGGGGCGCGGACGAAGTTCGCCCGCCGGACTCGGCATGGGACGGGACTTTGCGAGGGGCCTCGGGGTGCCAAAAATAAGCCGCGGGCATAACCGCGCCCAAAAATAAGTGCCCGAAGATCGTGGTGCGAAAACCCCCCAGCGGAAAAATTACCAAAAAACGGGTGGGCTACAACCTTGGTGGGGGGCGCGGGCGAAGTTCGTCCGCCGGACTCGGAATGGGGCGAGACTTTGCGAGGGTCCTCGGGGTGCCAAAAATAAGCTGCGGGCAAAGCCGCGCCCAAAAATAAGCGCCCGAAGGTCGTGGTGCCAAAACCCCCCAGCGGAAAATTGGCCAAAAAACGGGTGGGCTATAGCCTTGGTGGGGGGCGCGGGCGAAGTTCGTCGGCCGGACTCGGAATGGGGCGAGACTTTCCGAGGGGCCTCGGGGTGCCAAAAATAAGCTGAGGGCAAAGCGTCTCCCAAAAATAAGCGCCCGAAGCTCGTGGTGCCAAAACCCCCCAGCGGAAAAATGGCCAAAAATTGGGTGGGCTATAGCCTTGGTGGGGGGCGCGGGCGAAGTTCGTCCGCCGGAATCGGAATGGGGCGAGACTTTGCAAGGGGCCACGGGGTGCCGAAAATAAGCCGCGGGCAAAGCCGCGCCCAAAAATAAGCCATGGGCAAAGCTGCGCCCAAAAATAAGCCAGCGGGCAAAGCCGCGCCAAAAATAAGTGCCCGAAGATCGTGGTGCCAAAACCCCCAGCGGAAAAATGGCCAAAAACGGGTGGGCTATAGCCTCGGTGGGGGCGCGCTGGCGGTTCGTCCGCCGGACTCGGAATGGTGCGAGACTTTGCGAGGGGCCTCAGGGTGCCAAAAATAAACCGCGGGCAAAGCCGCGCCAAAAAATAAGCGCCCGAAGGTCGTGGTGCCAAAACCCCCCAGCGGAGAAATGGCCAAAAAACGGGTGGGCTATAGCCTTGGTGGGGGGCGCGGGCGAAGTTCGTCCGCCGGACTCGGAATGGGGCGAGACTTTGCGAGGGGCCTCGGGGTGCCAAAAATAAGCCGTGGGCAAAGCCGCGCCCAAAAATAAGTGCCCGAAGGTCGTGGTGCCAAAACCCCCCAGCGGAAAAATGGCCAAAAAACGGGTGAGCTATAGCCTTGGTGGGGGGCGCGGGCGAAGTTCGTCCGCTGGACTCGGAATGGGGCGAGACATTGCGAGGCACCTCGGGGTGCCAAAAATAAGCCGCGGGCAAAGCCGCTCCCAAAAATAAGTGCCCGAAGATCGTGGTGCGAAAACCCCCCAGCGGAAAAATTACCAAAAAACGGGTGGGCTACAACCTTGGTGGGGGGCGCGGGCGAAGTTCGTCCGCCGGACTCGGAATGGGGCGAGACTTTGCGAGGGTCCTCGGGGTGCCAAAAATAAGCTGCGGGCAAAGCCGCGCCCAAAAATAAGCGCCCGAAGGTCGTGGTGCCAAAACCCCCCAGCGGAAAATTGGCCAAAAAACGGGTGGGCTATAGCCTTGGTGGGGGGCGCGGGCGAAGTTCGTCGGCCGGACTCGGAATGGGGCGAGACTTTACGAGGGGCCTCGGGGTGCCAAAAATAAGCTGAGGGCAAAGCGGCGCCCCAAAATAAGCGCCCGAAGATCGTGGTGCCAAAACCCCCCAGCGGAAAAATGGCCAAAAATTGGGTGGGCTATAGCCTTGGTGGGGGGCGCGGCGGTTCGTCCACTGGAATCGGAATGGGGCGAGACTTTGCAAGGGGCCACGGGTGCCGAAAATAAGCTTGGGCAAAGCCGCACCCAAAAATAAGCCGCGGGCAAAGCTGCGCCCAAAAATAAGCCGCGGGCAAAGCCGCGCCCAAAACTAAGTGCCCGAAGATCGTGGTGCCAAAACCCCCCAGCGGAAAAATGGCCAAAAAACGGGTGGGCTATAGCCTTGGTGGGGGGCGCTGGCGAAGTTCGTCCGCCGGACTCGGAATGGGGCGAGACTTTGCGAGGGGCCTCGGGGTGCCAAAAATAAGCCGCTGGGCAAAGCCGCGCCAAAAAATAAGCGCCCGAAGGTCGTGGTGCCAAAACCCCCCAGCGGAGAAATGGCCAAAAAACGGGTGGGCTATAGCCTTGGTGGGGGGCGCTGGCGAAGTTCGTCCGCCGGACTCGGAATGGGGCGAGACTTTGCGAGGGGCCTCGGGGTGCCAAAAATAAGCCGCGGGCAAAGCCGCGCCCAAAAATAAGTGCCCGAAGGTCGTGGTGCCAAAACCCCCCAGCGGAAAAATGGCCAAAAAACGGGTGAGCTATAGCCTTGGTGGGGGGCGCGGGCGAAGTTCGTCCGCTGGACTCGGAATGGGGCGAGACATTGCGAGGCACCTCGGGGTGCCAAAAATAAGCCGCGGGCAAAGCCGCTCCCAAAAATAAGTGCCCGAAGATCGTGGTGCCAAAACCCCCCAGCGGAAAAATGGCCAAAAAACGGGTGGGCTGTATCCTTGGTGGGGGGCGCGGGCGAAGTTCGTCCGCCGGACTCGGAATGGGGCGAGACTTTGCGAGGGGCCTCGGGGTGCCAAACATAAGCCGCGGGCAAAGCCGTGCCCAAAAATAAGTGCCCGAAGGTCGTGGTGCCAAAACCCCGCAGCGGAAAATTGGCCAAAAAACGGGTGGGCTATAGCATTGGTGGGGGGCGCGGGCGAAGTTCGTCCGCCGGACTCGGAATGGTGCGAGACTTTGCGAGGGGCCTCGGGGTGCCAAAAATAATCCGCGGGCAAAGCCGCGCCCAAAAATAAGCGCCCGAAGGTCGTGGTGCCAAAACCCCCCAGCGGAAAAATGGCCAAAAAACGGGTGGGCTATAGCCTTGGTGGGGGGCGCGGGCGAAGTTCGTCCGCCGGACTCGAAATGGGGCGAGACTTTGCGAGGGGCCTCGGGGTGCCAAAACTAAGCCATGGGTAAAGCCGCGCCCAAAAATAATCGCTCAAGGTCGTGGTGCCAAAACCCCCAGCGGAAAAATGGCCAAAAATGGGTAGGCTATAGCCTTGGTGGGGGCGCAGGGGTTAGTAGTCCGCGGAATCGGAATTGGGCGAGACTTTGCAAGGGGCCACGGGGTGCCGAAAATAAGCCGCGGCAAAAGCCGCACCCAAAAATAAGCATGCAGGCAAAGCTGCGCCCAAAAATAAGCCGCGGGCAAAGCCGCGCCCAAAAATAAGTTCCCGAAGATCGTGGGGCCAAAACCCCCCAGCGGAAAAATGGCCAAAAAACGGGTGGGCTATAGCCTTGGTGGGGGGCGCGGGCGAAGTTCGTCCGCCGGACTCGGAATGGTGCGAGACTTTGCGAGGGGCCTCAGGGTGCCAAAAATAAACCGCGGGCAAAGCCGGGCCGAAAAATAAGCGCCCGAAGGTCGTGGTGCCAAAACCCCCCAGCGGAAAAATGGCCAAAAAACGGGTGGGCTATAGCCTTGGTGGGGGGCGCGGGCGAAGTTCGTCCGCCGGACTCGGAATGGGGCGACACTTTGCGAGGGGCCTCGGGGTGCCAAAAATAAGTCGCGGGCAAAGCCGCGCCCAAAAATAAGTGCCCGAAGGTCGTGGTGCCAAAACCCCCCAGCGGAAAAATGGCCAAAAAACGGGTGAGCTATAGCCTTGGTGGGGGGCGCGGGCAAAGTTCGTTCGCCGGACTCGGAATGGGGCGAGAATTTGCGAGGGGCCTCGGGGTGCCAAAAATAAGCCGCGGGCAAAGCCGCGCCCAAAAATAAGCGCCCGAAGGTCGTGGTGCCGAAACCCCCCAGCGGAAAAATGGCCAAAAAACGGGTGGGCTATAGCCTTGGTGGGGGGCGCAGGCGAAGTTCGTCCGCCAGACTCGGAATGGAGTGAGACTTTGTGAGGGGCCTCGGGGTGCCAAAAATAAGCCGCGGGCAATGCCGCGCCCAAAAATAAGAGCCCGAAGGTCGTGGTGCCAAAACCCCGCAGCGGAAAATTGGCCAAAAAACGGGTGGGCTATAGCCTTGGTGGGGGGAGCGGGCGAAGTTCGTCGGCCGGACTCGGAATGGGCCGAGACTTTACGAGGGGCCTCGGGGTGCCAAAAATAAGCTGAGGGCAAAGCGGCGCCCAAAAATAAGCACCCGAAGATCGTGGTGCCAAAACCCCCCAGCGGAAAAATGGCCAAAAATCGGGTGGGCTATAGCCTTGGTGGGGGGGCGGGCGAAGTTCGTCCGCCGGACTCGGAATGCGGCGAGCCTTTGCGAGGGGCCTCGGGGTACCAAAAATAAGCCGCGGGCAAAGCCGCGCTCAAAAATAAGCACCCGAAGGTCGTGGTACCAAAAACCCCCCAGCGGAAAAATGGCCAAAAAACCGGTGGTCTAAAGCCTTGGTGGGGGGCGCGGACGAAGTTCGTTCGCCGGACTCGGAATGGGGTGAGACTTTGCGAGGGGCCTCGGGATGCCAAAAATAAGCCGCGGGCAAAGCCGCGCCCAAAAATAAGCCCCCGAAGGTCGTGGTGCCAAAACCCCCCAGCGGAAAAATGGCCAAAAAACGGGTGGGCTATAGCCTTGGTGGGGGGCGCGGGCGAAGTTCGCCCGCCGGACTCGGCATGGGGCGGGACTTTGCGAGGGGCCTCGGGGTGCAAAAAATAAGCCGCGGGCATAACCGCGCCCAAAAATAAGTGCCCGAAGATCGTGGTGCGAAAACCCCCCAGCGGAAAAATTGCCAAAAAACGGGTGGGCTACAACCTTGGTGGGGGGCGCGGGCGAAGTTCGTCCGCCGGACTCGGAATGGGGCGAGACTTTGCGAGGGTCCTCGGGGTGCCAAAAATAAGCTGCGGGCAAAGCCGCGCCCAAAAATAAGCGCCCGAAGGTCGTGGTGCCAAAACCCCCCAGCGGAAAATTGGCCAAAAAACGGGTGGGCTATAGCCTTGGTGGGGGGCGCGGGCGAAGTTCGTCGGCCGGACTCGGAATGGGGCGAGACTTTACGAGGGGCCTCGGGGTGCCAAAAATAAGCTGAGGGCAAAGCGGCGCCCCAAAATAAGCGCCCGAAGATCGTGGTGCCAAAACCCCCCAGCGGAAAAATGGCCAAAAATTGGGTGGGCTATAGCCTTGGTGGGGGGCGCGGGCGAAGTTCGTCCGCCGGAATCGGAATGGGGCGAGACTTTGCAAGGGGCCACGGGGTGCCGAAAATAAGCCGCGGGCAAAGCCGCACCCAAAAATAAGCCGCGGGCAAAGCTGCGCCCAAAAATAAGCCGCGGGCAAAGCCGCGCCCAAAAATAAGTGCCCGAAGATCGTGGTGCCAAAACCCCCCAGCGGAAAAATGGCCAAAAAACGGGTGGGCTATAGCCTCGGTGGGGGGCGCGGGCGAAGTTCGTCCGCCGGACTCGGAATGGTGCGAGACTTTGCGAGGGGCCTCAGGGTGCCAAAAATAAACCGCGGGCAAAGCCGCGCCAAAAAATAAGCGCCCGAAGGTCGTGGTGCCAAAACCCCCCAGCGGAAAAATGGCCAAAAAACGGGTGGGCTATAGCCTTGGTGGGGGGCGCGGGCGAAGTTCGTCCGCCGGACTCGGAATGGGGCGAGACTTTGCGAGGGGCCTCGGGGTGCCAAAAATAAGCCGCGGGCAAAGCCGCGCCCAAAAATAAGTGCCCGAAGGTCGTGGTGCCAAAACCCCCCAGCGGAAAAATGGCCAAAAAACGGGTGAGCTATAGCCTTGGTGGGGGGCGCGGGCAAAGTTCGTTCGCCGGACTCGGAATGGGGCGAGAATTTGCGAGGGTCCTCGGGGTGCCAAAAATAAGCCGCGGGCATAACCGCGCCCAAAAATAAGTGCCCGAAGATCGTGGTGCCAAAACCCCCAGCGGAAAAATGGCCAAAAAACGGGTGGGCTATAGCCTTGGTGGGGGGCGCGGGTGAAATTCTTCCGCCGGACTCGGAATGGGGCGAGACTTTGCGAGGGGCCTTGGGGTACCAAAAATAAGCTGCGGGCAAAGCCGTGCCCAAAAATAAGCGCTCGACTATCGTGGTGCCAAAAACCCCCAGCGGAAAAATGGCCAAAAAACGGGTGGGCTATAGCCTTGGTGGGGGGCGCGGGCGAAGTTTGTCCGCCGGACTCGGAATGGGGCGAGACATTGCGAGGGGCCTCAGGGTGCCAAAAATAGGCCGCGGACAAAGCCACGGCCAAAAATAAGTGCCCGAAGATCGTGGTGCCAAAACCCCCAGCGGAAAAATGGCCAAAAAACGGGTGGGCTATAGCCTTGGTGGGGGGCGCGGGTGAAATTCTTCCGCCGGACTCGGAATGGGGCGAGACTTTGCGAGGGGCCTTGGGGTGCCAAAAATAAGCTGCGGGTAAAGCCGTGCCCAAAAATAAGCGCCCGACTATCATGGTGCCAAAAACCCCCAGCGGAAAAATGGCCAAAAAACGGGTGGGCTATAGCCTTGGTGGGGGGCGCGGGCGAAGTTTGTCCGCCGGACTCGGAATGGGGCGAGACATTGCGAGGGGCCTCGGGGTGCCAAAAATAGGCCGCGGACAAAGCCACGGCCAAAAATAAGCGCCTGAAGATCGTGCTGCCAAAACCCCCCAGCAGAAAAATGGCCAAAAAACGGGTGGGCTATAGCCTTGGTGGGGGGCGCGGGGAAGTTCATCCGCCGGATTCGGAATGGGACGAGACTTTGCGAGGGGCCTCGGGGTGCCAAAACTAAGCCGCGGGCAAAGCTGCGCTAAAAAATAAGTGCCCGAAGATCGTGGTGCCAAAACCCCCCAACGGAAAAATGGCCAAAAAACCGGTGGGCTATAGCCTTGGTGGGGGGCGCGGGCGAAGTTCGTCCGCCGGACTCGGAATGGAGCGAGACTTTGCGAGGGGCCTCGGGGTGCCAAAAATAAGCCGTGGGAAAAGCCGCGCCCAAAAATAAGCACCCGAAGGTCGTGGTACCAAAACCCCCAAGCGGAAAAATCGCCAAAAAACGGGTGGGCTATAGCCTTGGTGGGGGGCGCGGGCGAAATTCTTCCGCCGGACTCGGAATGGGGCGAGACTTTGCGAGGGGCCTTGGGGTGCCAAAAATAAGCTGCGGGCAAAGCCATGCCCAAAAATAAGCGCCCGACTATCGTGGTGCCAAAAACCCCCAGCGGAAAAATGGCCAAAAAACGGGTGGGCTATAGCCTTGCTGGGGGGCGCGGGCGAAGTTTGTCCGCCGGACTCGGAATGGGGCGAGACATTGCGAGGGGCCTCGGGGTGCCAAAACTAAGCCACGGGCAAATCCGCGCTTAAAAATAAGCGCCCGAAGGTCGTGGTACCAAAACCCCCCCGCGGAAAAATGGCCAAAAAACGGGTGGGCTATAGCCTTGGTGGGGGGCGCGGGCCAAGTTCGTCCGCCGGACTCAGAATGGGGCGAGACTTTGCGAGGGGCCTCGGGGTGCCAAAAATAAGCCGTGGGAAAAGCCGCGCCCAAAAATAAGCACCCGAAGGTCGTGGTACCAAAACCCCCAAGCGGAAAAATCGCCAAAAAAAGGGTGGGCTATAGCCTTGGTGGGGGGCGCGGGCGAAATTCTTCCGCTGGACTCGGAATGGGGCGAGACTTTGCGAGGGGCCTTGGGGTGCCAAAAATAAGCTGCGGGCAAAGCCGTGCCCAAAAATAAGCGCCCGACTGTCGTGGTGCCAAAACCCCCCAGCGGAAAAATGGCCAAAAAACGGGTGGTCTATAGCCTTGGTGGGGGGCGCGGGTGAAGTTCGTCCGCCGGACTCGGAATGGGGCGAGACTTTGCTAGGGGCCTTGGGGTGCCAAAAATAAGCTGCGGGCAAAGCCGTTCTCAAAAATAAGCGCCCGACTATCGTGGTGCCAAAACCCCCTAGCGGAAAAATGGCCAAAAAACGGGTGGACTATAGCCTTGGTGGGGTGCGCGGGCGAAGTTCGTCCGCCGGACTCGGAATGGGGAGAGACTTTGCGAGGGGCCTCGGGGTACCAAAAAGAAAACGCGGGCAAAGCCGCGCCCAAAAATAAGCACCCGAAGGTCGTGGTACCAAAACCCCCAAGCGGAAAAATTGCCAAAAAAACGGGTGGGCTATAACCTTGGTGGGGGGCGCGGGGGAAGTTCGTCCGCCGGACTCGGAATGGGGTGACACTTTGCGAGGGTCCTCGGGGTGCCAAAAATAGGCCGCGGCCAAAGCCACGCCAAAAAATAAGCGCCTGAAGATCGTGCTGCCAAAACCCCCCAGCAGAAAAATGGCCAAAAAACGGGTGGGCTATAGCCTTGGTGGGGGGCGCGGGTGAAGTTCGTCCGCCGGACTCGGAATGGGATGAGACTTTGCGAGGGGCCTCGGGGTGCCAGAACTAAGCCGCGGGCAAAGCTGCGCTAAAAAATAAGCTCCCGAAGGTCGTGGTGCCAAAACCCCCAAGCGGAAAAATCGCCAAAAAAACGGGTGGGCTGTAGCCTTGGTGGGGGGCGCGGGTGAAGTTCGTCCGCCGGACTCGGAATGGGACGAGACTTGGCGAGGGGCCTCGGGGTGCCAAAAATAAGCCGTGGGCGAAGCCGCTCCCAAAAATAAGCTCCCGAAGGTCGTGGTGCCAAAACCCCCCAGCGGAAAAATGGCCAAAAAATGGGTGGGCTATAGCCTTGGTGGGGGGCGCGGGCGAAGTTCGTCCGCCCGACTCGGAATGCGGCGAGACTTTGCGAGGGGCCTCGGGGTGCCAAAATTAAGCCGCGGGCAAAGCCACGCCCAAAAATAAGCGCCCGAAGGTCGTGGTGCCAAAACCCCCCAGAGGGAAAATGGCCAAAAAACGGGTGGGCTATAGCCTGGGTGGGGGGCGCGGGCGAAGTTCGTCCGCCGGACTCGGAATGGGGCGAGACTTTGCGAGGGGCCTCGGGGTGCCAAAAATAAGCCGCGGGCAAACCCGCGCCCAAAAATCTGCTCCCGAAGGTCGTGGTGCCAAAACCCCCCAGCGGAAAAATGGTCAAAAAACGGGTGGGCTATAGCCTTGGTGGGGGGCACGGGCGAAGTTCGTCCGCCGGATTCGGAATGGGGCGAGACTTTACGAGGGGCCACGGGGTGCCAAAAATAAGCCGTGGGCAAAGCCGCGCCCAAAAATAAGCACCCAAAGGTCGTGGTACCAAAACCCCCAAGCGGAAAAATCGCCAAAAAACGGGTGGGCTATAGCCTTGGCGGGGGCCGCGGGCGAAATTCTTCCGCCGGACTCGGAATGGGGCAAGAATTTGCGAGGCGCCTTGGGGTGCCAAAAATAAGCTGCGGGCAAAGCTGTGCCCAAAAATAAGCGCCCGACTATCGTGGTGCCAAAACCCCCCAGCGGAAAAATGGCCAAAAAACGGGTGGGCTATAGCCTTGGTGGGGTCGCGGGCGAAGTTCGTCCGCCGGACTCGGAATGGGGCGATACTTTGCGAGGGGCCTCGGGGTTCCAAAAATAAGCCGCTGGCAAAGCTGCGCCCAAAAATAAGCGCCCGAAGATCGTGGTGCCAAAACCCCCCAGCCGAAAAATGGCCAAAAAACGGGTGGGCTATAGCCTTGGTGGGGGCGCGGGCGAAGTTCGTCCGCCGGACTCGGAATGGGGTGAGACTTTACGAGGGGCCTCGGGGTACCAAAAATAAGCCGCGGGCAAAGCCGCGCCCAAAAATAAGCGCCCAAATATCGTGGTGCCAAAACCCCCCAGCGGAAAAATGGCCAAAAAACGGGTGGGCTATAGCCTTGGTGGGGTGCGTGGGCGAAGTTCGTCCGCCGGACTCGGAATGGGGCGAGACTTTGCGAGGGGCCTCGGGGTTCCAAAAATAAGCCGCTGGCAAAGGCAGGCCCAAAAATAAGTGCCCGAAGATCGTGGTGCCAAAACCCCCCAGCGGAAAAATGGCCAAAAAACGGGTGGGCTATAGCCTTGGTGGGGGCCCGGGTGAAGTTCGTCCGCCGGACTCGGAATGGTGCGAAACTTTACGAGGGGCCTCGGGGTACCAAAAATAAGCCGCGGGCAAAGCCGCGCCCAAAAACAAATTGCCCGAAGATCGTGGTGCCAAAACCCCCCAGCCGAAAAATGGCCAAAAAACGGGTGGGCTATAGCCTTCGTGGGGTGCGTGGGTGAAGTTCGTCCGCCGGACTCGGAATGGGGCGAGACTTTGCGAGGGTCCTCGGGGTGCCAAAAATAAGCTGCGGGCAAAGCCACTCCCAAAAATAAGCGCCCGAAGGTCGTGGTGCCAAAACCCCCCAGCGGAAAAATGGCCAAAAAACGGGTGGGCTATAGCCTTGGTGGGGTCGCGGGCGAAGTTCGTCCGCCGGACTCGGAATGGGGCGATACTTTGCGAGGGGCCTCGGGGTTCCAAAAATAAGCCGCTGGCAAAGCTGCGCCCAAAAATAAGCGCCCGAAGATCGTGGTGCCAAAACCCCCCAGCCGAAAAATGGCCAAAAAACGGGTGGGCTATAGCCTTGGTGGGGTGCGTGGCGAAGTTCGTCCGCCGGACTCGGAATGGGGCGAGACTTTGCGAGGGTCCTCGGGGTGCCAAAAATAAGCTGCGGGCAAAGCCACTCCCAAAAATAAGCGCCCGAAGGTCGTGGTGCCAAAACCCCCCAGCGGAAAATTGGCCAAAAAACGGGTGGGCTATAGCCTTGGTGGGGGGCGCGGGCGAAGTTCGTCGGCCGGACTCGGAATGGGGCGAGACTTTATGAGGGGCCTCGGGGTGCCAAAAATAAGCTGAGGGCAAAGCGGCGCCCAAATATAAGCGCCCGAAGATCGTGGTGCCAAAACCCCCCAGCGGAAAAATGGCCAAAAATTGGGTGGGCTATAGCCTTGGTGGGGGGCGCGGGCGAAGTTCGTCCGCCGGAATCGGAATGGGGCGAGACTTTGCAAGGGGCCACGGGGTGCCGAAAATAAGCCGCGGGCAAAGCCGCACCCAAAAATAAGCCGCGGGCAAAGCTGCGCCCAAAAATAAGCCGCGGGCAAAGCCGCGCCCAAAAATAAGTGCCCGAAGATCGTGGTGCCAAAACCCCCCAGCGGAAAAATGGCCAAAAAACGGGTGGGCTATAGCCTTGGTGGGGGCGCGGGCGAAGTTCGTCCGCCGGACTCGGAATGGGGTGAGACTTTACGAGGGGCCTCGGGGTACCAAAAATAAGCCGCGGGCAAAGCCGCGCCCAAAAATAAGCGCCCAAATATCGTGGTGCCAAAACCCCCCAGCGGAAAAATGGCCAATAAACGGGTGGGCTATAGCCTTGGTGGGGTGCGTGGGCGAAGTTCGTCCGCCGGACTCGGAATGGGGCGAGACTTTGTGAGGGGCGTCGGGGTTCCAAAAATAAGCCGCTGGCAAAGGCAGGCCCAAAAATAAGTGCCCGAAGATCGTGGTGCCAAAACCCCCCAGCGGAAAAATGGCCAAAAAACGGGTGGGCTATAGCCTTGGTGGGGGCCCGGGTGAAGTTCGTCCGCCGGACTCGGAATGGTGCGAAACTTTACGAGGGGCCTCGGGGTACCAAAAATAAGCCGCGGGCAAAGCCGCGCCCAAAAACAAATTGCCCGAAGATCGTGGTGCCAAAACCCCCCAGCCGAAAAATGGCCAAAAAACGGGTGGGCTATAGCCTTGGTGGGGTGCGTGGGCGAAGTTCGTCCGCCGGACTCGGAATGGGGCGAGACTTTGCGAGGGTCCTCGGGGTGCCAAAAATAAGCTGCGGGCAAAGCCACTCCCAAAAATAAGCGCCCGAAGGTCGTGGTGCCAAAACCCCCCAGCGGAAAAATGGCCAAAAAACGGGTGGGCTATAGCCTTGGTGGGGTCGCGGGCGAAGTTCGTCCGCCGGACTCGGAATGGGGCGATACTTTGCGAGGGGCCTCGGGGTTCCAAAAATAAGCCGCTGGCAAAGCTGCGCCCAAAAATAAGCGCCCGAAGATCGTGGTGCCAAAACCCCCCAGCCGAAAAATGGCCAAAAAACGGGTGGGCTATAGCCTTGGTGGGGTGCGTGGGCGAAGTTCGTCCGCCGGACTCGGAATGGGGCGAGACTTTGCGAGGGTCCTCGGGGTGCCAAAAATAAGCTGCGGGCAAAGCCACTCCCAAAAATAAGCGCCCGAAGGTCGTGGTGCCAAAACCCCCCAGCGGAAAATTGGCCAAAAAACGGGTGGGCTATAGCCTTGGTGGGGGGCGCGGGCGAAGTTCGTCGGCCGGACTCGGAATGGGGCGAGACTTTATGAGGGGCCTCGGGGTGCCAAAAATAAGCTGAGGGCAAAGCGGCGCCCAAATATAAGCGCCCGAAGATCGTGGTGCCAAAACCCCCCAGCGGAAAAATGGCCAAAATTGGGTGGGCTATAGCCTTGGTGGGGCGCGGCGCGGTTCGTCCGCGGAATCGGAATGGGGCGAGACTTTGCAAGGGGCCACGGGTGCCGAAAATAAGCCATGGGCAAAGCCGCACCCAAAAATAAGCCATGGGCAAAGCTGCGCCCAAAAATAAGCCGCGGGCAAAGCCGCGCCCAAAAATAATTGCCCGAAGATCGTGGTGCCAAAACCCCCCAGCGGAAAAATGGCCAAAAAACGGGTGGGCTATAGCCTTGGTGGGGCGCTGGCGGTTCGTCCGCTGGACTCGGAATGGGGTGAGACTTTACGAGGGCCTCGGGTTACCAAAAATAAGCCGCGGGCAAAGCCGCGCCCAAAAATAAGCGCCCAAATATCGTGGTGCCAAAACCCCCCAGCGGAAAAATGGCCAATAAACGGGTGGGCTATAGCCTTGGTGGGGTGCGTGGGCGAAGTTCGTCCGCCGGACTCGGAATGGGGCGAGACTTTGTGAGGGGCGTCGGGGTTCCAAAAATAAGCCGCTGGCAAAGGCAGGCCCAAAAATAAGTGCCCGAAGATCGTGGTGCCAAAACCCCCCAGCGGAAAAATGGCCAAAAAACGGGTGGGCTATAGCCTTGGTGGGGGCCCGGGTGAAGTTCGTCCGCCGGACTCGGAATGGTGCGAAACTTTACGAGGGGCCTCGGGGTACCAAAAATAAGCCGCGGGCAAAGCCGCGCCCAAAAACAAATTGCCCGAAGATCGTGGTGCCAAAACCCCCAGGCCGAAAAATGGCCAAAAAACGGGTGGGCTATAGCCTTGGTGGGGTGCGTGGGCGAAGTTCGTCCGCCGGACTCGGAATGGGGCGAGACTTTGCGAGGGTCCTCGGGGTGCCAAAAATAAGCTGCGGGCAAAGCCACTCCCAAAAATAAGCGCCCGAAGGTCGTGGTGCCAAAACCCCCCAGCGGAAAAATGGCCAAAAAACGGGTGGGCTATAGCCTTGGTGGGGTCGCGGGCGAAGTTCGTCCGCCGGACTCGGAATGGGGCGATACTTTGCGAGGGGCCTCGGGGTTCCAAAAATAAGCCGCTGGCAAAGCTGCGCCCAAAAATAAGCGCCCGAAGATCGTGGTGCCAAAACCCCCCAGCCGAAAAATGGCCAAAAAACGGGTGGGCTATAGCCTTGGTGGGGTGCGTGGGCGAAGTTCGTCCGCCGGACTCGGAATGGGGCGAGACTTTGCGAGGGTCCTCGGGGTGCCAAAAATAAGCTGCGGGCAAAGCCACTCCCAAAAATAAGCGCCCGAAGGTCGTGGTGCCAAAACCCCCCAGCGGAAAATTGGCCAAAAAACGGGTGGGCTATAGCCTTGGTGGGGGGCGCGGGCGAAGTTCGTCGGCCGGACTCGGAATGGGGCGAGACTTTATGAGGGGCCTCGGGGTGCCAAAAATAAGCTGAGGGCAAAGCGGCGCCCAAATATAAGCGCCCGAAGATCGTGGTGCCAAAACCCCCCAGCGGAAAAATGGCCAAAAATTGGGTGGGCTATAGCCTTGGTGGGGGGCGCGGGCGAAGTTCGTCCGCCGGAATCGGAATGGGGCGAGACTTTGCAAGGGGCCACGGGGTGCCGAAAATAAGCCGCGGGCAAAGCCGCACCCAAAAATAAGCCGCGGGCAAAGCTGCGCCCAAAAATAAGCCGCGGGCAAAGCCGCGCCCAGAAATAAGCGCCCGAAGATCGTGGTGCCAAAACCCCCCAGCGGAAAAGTGGCCAAAAAACGGGTGGGCTATAGCCTGGGTGGGGGGCGCGGGCGAAGTTCGTCCGCCGGACTCGGAATGGGGCGAGACTTTGCGAGGGGCCTCAGGGTACCCAAAAAAAATAAACTCGCAAAGCCGCGCCAAAAAATAAGCGCCCGAAGGTCGTGGTGCCAAAACCCCCCAGCGGAAAAATGGCCAAAAAACGGGTGGGCTATAGCCTTGGTGGGGGGCGCGGGCGAAGTTCGTCCGCCGGACTCGGAATGGGGCGAGACTTTGCGAGGGGCCTCGGGGTGCCAAAAATAAGCCGCGGGCAAAGCCGCGCCCAAAAATAAGTGCTCGAAGGTCGTGGTGCCAAAACCCCACAGCGGAAAAATGGCCAAAAAACGGGTGAGCTATAGCCTTGGTGGGGGGCGCGGGCAAAGTTCGTTCGCCGGACTCGGAATGGGGCGAGAATTTGCGAGGGGCCTCGGGGTGCCAAAAATAACCCGTGGGCAAAGCCGCGCCCAAAAATAAGCGCCCGAAGGTCGTGGTGCCGAAACCCCCCAGCGGAAAAATGGCCAAAAAACGGGTGGGCTATAGCCTTGGTGGGGTGCGTGGGCGAAGTTCGTCCGCCGGACTCGGAATGGGGTGAGACTTTGCGAGGGGCCTCGGGGTTCCAAAAATAAGCCGCTGGCAAAGGCAGGCCCAAAAATAAGTGCCCGAAGATCGTGGTGCCAAAACCCCCCAGCGGAAAAATGGCCAAAAAACGGGTGGGCTATAGCCTTGGTGGGGGCCCGGGTGAAGTTCGTCCGCCGGACTCGGAATGGTGCGAAACTTTACGAGGGGCCTCGGGGTACCAAAAATAAGCCGCGGGCAAAGCCGCGCCCAAAAACAAATTGCCCGAAGATCGTGGTGCCAAAACCCCCCAGCCGAAAAATGGCCAAAAAACGGGTGGGCTATAGCCTTGGTGGGGTGCGTGGGCGAAGTTCGTCCGCCGGACTCGGAATGGGGCGAGACTTTGCGAGGGTCCTCGGGGTGCCAAAAATAAGCTGCGGGCAAAGCCACTCCCAAAAATAAGCGCCCGAAGGTCGTGGTGCCAAAACCCCCCAGCGGAAAAATGGCCAAAAAACGGGTGGGCTATAGCCTTGGTGGGGTCGCGGGCGAAGTTCGTCCGCCGGACTCGGAATGGGGCGATACTTTGCGAGGGGCCTCGGGGTCCAAAAATAAGCCGCTGGCAAAGCTGCGCCCAAAAATAAGCGCCCGAAGATCGTGGTGCCAAAACCCCCCAGCCGAAAAATGGCCAAAAAACGGGTGGGCTATAGCCTTGGTGGGGTGCGTGGGCGAAGTTCGTCCGCCGGACTCGGAATGGGGCGAGACTTTGCGAGGGTCCTCGGGGTGCCAAAAATAAGCTGCGGGCAAAGCCACTCCCAAAAATAAGCGCCCGAAGGTCGTGGTGCCAAAACCCCCCAGCGGAAAATTGGCCAAAAAACGGGTGGGCTATAGCCTTGGTGGGGGGCGCGGGCGAAGTTCGTCGGCCGGACTCGGAATGGGGCGAGACTTTATGAGGGGCCTCGGGGTGCCAAAAATAAGCTGAGGGCAAAGCGGCGCCCAAATATAAGCGCCCGAAGATCGTGGTGCCAAAACCCCCCAGCGGAAAAATGGCCAAAAATTGGGTGGGCTATAGCCTTGGTGGGGGGCGCGGGCGAAGTTTGTCCGCCGGAATCGGAATGGGGCGAGACTTTGCAAGGGGCCACGGGGTGCCGAAAATAAGCCGCGGGCAAAGCCGCACCCAAAAATAAGCCGCGGGCAAAGCTGCGCCCAAAAATAAGCCGCGGGCAAAGCCGCGCCCAAAAATAAGTGCCCGAAGATCGTGGTGCCAAAACCCCCCAGCGGAAAAATGGCCAAAAAACGGGTGGGCTATAGCCTCGGTGGGGGGCGCGGGCGAAGTTCGTCCGCCGGACTCGGAATGGTGCGAGACTTTGCGAGGGGCCTCAGGGTGCCAAAAATAAACCGCGGGCAAAGCCGCGCTAAAAATAAGCGCCCAAGGTCGTGGTGCCAAAACCCCCAAGCGGAAAAATGGCCAAAAACGGGTGGGCTATAGCCTTGGTGGGGGGCGCGGGCGAAGTTCGTCCGCCGGACTCGGAATGGGGCGAGACTTTGAGAGGGGCCTCGGGGTGCCAAAAATAAGCCGCGGGCAAAGCCGCGCCCAAAAATAAGTGCTCGAAGGTCGTGGTGCCAAAACCCCCCAGCGGAAAAATGGCCAAAAAACGGGTGAGCTATAGCCTTGGTGGGGGGCGCGGGCAAAGTTCGTTCGCCGGACTCGGAATGGGGCGAGAATTTGCGAGGGGCCTCGGGGTGCCAAAAATAACCCGTGGGCAAAGCCGCGCCCAAAAATAAGCGCCCGAAGGTCGTGGTGCCGAAACCCCCCAGCGGAAAAATGGCCAAAAAACGGGTGGGCTATAGCCTTGGGGGGGGGCGCAGGCGAAGTTCGTCCGACGGACTCGGAATGGAGTGAGACTTTGTGAGGGGCCTCGGGGTGCCAAAAATAAGCCGCGGGCAAAGCCGCGCCCAAAAATAAGAGCCCGAAGGTCGTGGTGCCAAAACCCCGCAGCGGAAAATTGGCCAAAAAACGGGTGGGCTATGGCCTTGGTGGGGGGCGCGGGCGAAGTTCGTCGGCCGGACTCGGAATGGGCCGAGACTTTACGAGGGGCCTCGGGGTGCCAAAAATAAGCTGAGGGCAAAGCGGCGCCCAAAAATAAGCGCCCGAAGATCGTGGTGCCAAAACCCCCCAGCGGAAAAATGGCCAAAAATCGGGTGGGCTATAGCCTTGGTGGGGGGGCGGGCGAAGTTCGTCCGCCGGACTCGGAATGGGGCGAGACTTTGCGAGGGGCCTTGGGGTACCAAAAATAAGCCGTGGACAAAGCCGCGCTAAAAAATAAGCACCCGAAGGTCGTGGTGCCAAAACCCGCCAGCGGAAAAATGGCCAAAAAACGGGTGGTCTAAAGCGTTGGTGGGGGGCGCCGGCGAAGTTCGTTCGCCGCACTCGGAATGGGGTGAGACTTTGCGAGGGGCCTCGGGATGCCAAAAATAAGCCGCGGGCAAAGGCACGCCCAAAAATAAGCGCCCGAAGGTCGTGGTGCCAAAACCCCCCAGCGGAAAAATGGCCAAAAAACGGGTGGGCTATAGCCTTGGTGGGGGGCGCGGGCGAAGTTCGCCCGCCGGATTCAGAATGGGGCGGGAAATTGCGAGGGGCCTCGGGGTGCCAAAAATAAGCCGCGGGCATAACCGCGCCCAAAAATAAGTGCCCGAAGATCGTGGTGCCAAAACCCCCCAGCGGAAAAATTGCCAAAAAACGGGTGGGCTATAGCCTTGGTGGGGGGCGCGGGCGAAGTTTGTCCGCCGGACTCGGAATGGGGCGAGACATTGCGAGGGGCCTCGGGGTGCCAAAAGTTAAGCCACGGGCAAAGCCGCGCTTAAAAATAAGTACCCGAAGGTCGTGGTACCCCAACCCCCCCGCGGAAAAATGGCCAAAAAACGGGTGGGCTATACCCTTGGTGGGGGGCGCGGGCCAAGTTCGTCCGCCGGACTCGGAATGGGGCTAGACTTTGCGAGGGGCCTCGGGGTGCCAAAAATAAGCCGCGGGCAAAGCCGCGCCCAAAAATAAGCGCCCGAAGATCGTGGTGCCAAAACCCCCAGCGGAAAAATGGCCAAAAAACGGGTGGGCTATAGCCTTGGTGGGGGGCGCCGGCGAAGTTCGTCCGCCGGACTCGGAATGGGGCGAGACTTTGCGAGGGGCCTCGGGGTGCCAAAAATAATCCGCGGGCAAAGCCGCGGCCAAAAAGGAGCGCCCGAAGGCCGTGGTGCCAAACCCCCCAGCGGAAAAATGGCCAAAAAACGGGTGGGCTATAGCGTTGGTGGGGGGCGCGGGCGAAGTTTGTCCGCCGGACACGGAATGGAGCGAGACTTTGCGAGGGTCCTCGGGGTGCCAAAAATAATCCGCGGGCACAGCCGATCCCAAAAATAAGTGCCTGAAGATCGTGGTGCCAAAACCCCCCAGCGGAAAAATGGCCAAAAAACGGGTGGGCTATAGCCTTGTTGGGGGGCGCGGGTGAAATTCTTCCGCCGGACTCGGAATGGGGCGAGACTTTGCGAGGGGCCTTGGGGTGCCAAAAATAAGCTGCGGGCAAAGCCGTGCCCAAAAATAAGAGCCCGACTATCGTGGTGCCAAAAACCCCCAGCGGAAAAATGGCCAAAAACCGGGTGGGCTATAGCCTTGGTGGGGGGCGCGGGCGAAGTTTGTCCGCTGGACTCGGAATGGGGCGAGACATTGCGAGGGGCCTCGGGGTGCCAAAAATAGGCCGCGGTCAAAGCCACGACCAAAAATAAGCGCCAGAAGATCGTGCTGCCAAAACCCCCCAGCAGAAAAATGGCCAAAAAACGGGTGGGCTATAGCCTCGGTGGGGGGCGCGGGCGAAGTTCGTCCGCCGGACTCGGAATGGTGCGAGACTTTGCGAGGGGCCTCAGGGTGCCAAAAATAAACCGCGGGCAAAGCCGCGCCAAAAAATAAGCGCCCGAAGGTCGTGGTGCCAAAACCCCCCAGCGGAAAAATGGCCAAAAAACGGGTGGGCTATAGCCTTGGTGGGGGCGCGGGCGGTTCGTCCGCTGGACTCGGAGAATGGGGCGAGACTTTGCGAGGGGCCTCGGGTGCCAAAAATAAGCCAGCGGGCAAAGCCGCGCCCAAAAATAAGTGCCCGAAGGTCGTGGTGCCAAAACACCCCAGCGGAAAAATGGCCAAAAACGGGTGAGCTATAGCCTTGGTGGAAGGCAAAAGTTCGTTCGCCGGACTCGGAATGGGGCGAGAATTTGCGAGGGGCCTCGGGGTGCCAAAAATAAGCCGTGGGCAAAGCCGCGCCCAAAAATAAGCGCCCGAAGGTCGTGGTGCCGAAACCCCCCAGCGGAAAAATGGCCAAAAAACGGGTGGGCTATAGCCTTGGTGGGGGGCGCAGGCGAAGTTCGTCCGCCGGACTCGGAATGGAGTGAGACTTTGTGAGGGGCCTCGGGGTGCCAAAAATAAGCCGCGGGCAAAGCCGCGCCCAAAAATAAGAGCCCGAAGGTCGTGGTGCCAAAACCCCGCAGCGGAAAATTGGCCAAAAAACGGGTGGGCTATAGCCTTGGTGGGGGGCGCGGGCGAATTTCGTCGGCCGGACTCGGAATGGGCCGAGACTTTACGAGGGGCCTCGGGGTGCCAAAAATAAGCTGAGGGCAAAGCGGCGTCCAAAAATAAGGGCCCGAAGATCGTGGTGCCAAAACCCCCCAGCGGAAAAATGGCCAAAAATCGGGTGGGCTATAGCCTTGGTGGGGGGGCGGGCGAAGTTCGTCCGCCGGACTCGGAATGGGGCGAGACTTTGCGAGGGGCCTCGGGGTACCAAAAATAAGCCGTGGGCAAAGCCGCGCTAAAAAATAAGCACCCGAAGGTCGTGGTGCCAAAACCCGCCAGCGGAAAAATGGCCAAAAAACGGGTGGTCTAAAGCGTTGGTGGGGGGCGCCGGCGAAGTTCGTTCGCCGTACTCGGAATGGGGTGAGACTTTGCGAGGGGCCTTGGGATGCCAAAAATAAGCCGCGGGCAAAGGCACGCCCAAAAATAAGCGCCCGAAGGTCGTGGTGCCAAAACCCCCCAGCGGAAAAATGGCCAAAAAACGGGTGGGCTATAGCCTTGGTGGGGGGCGCGGGCGAAGTTCGCCCGCCGGATTCAGAATGGGGCGGGAAATTGCGAGGGGCCTCGGGGTGCCAAAAATAAGCCGCGGGCATAACCGCGCCCAAAAATAAGTGCCCGAAGATCGTGGTGCCAAAACCCCCAGCGGAAAAATGGCCAAAAAACGGGTGGGCTATAGCCTTGGTGGGGGGCGCGGGTGAAATTCTTCCGCCGGACTCGGAATGGGGCGAGACTTTGCGAGGGGCCTTGGGGTACCAAAAATAAGCTGCGGGCAAAGCCGTGGCCAAAAATAAGCGCTCGACTATCGTGGTGCCAAAAACCCCCAGCGGAAAAATGGCCAAAAAACGGGTGGGCTATAGCCTTGGTGGGGGGCGCGGGCGAAGTTTGTCCGCCGGACTCGGAATGGGGCGAGACATTGCGAGGGGCCTCAGGGTGCCAAAAATAGGCCGCGGACAAAGCCACGGCCAAAAATAAGTGCCCGAAGATCGTGGTGCCAAAACCCCCAGCGGAAAAATGGCCAAAAAACGGGTGGGCTATAGCCTTGGTGGGGGGCGCGGGTGAAATTCTTCCGCCGGACTCGGAATGGGGCGAGACTTTGCGAGGGGCCTTGGGGTGCCAAAAATAAGCTGCGGGCAAAGCCGTGCCCAAAAATAAGCGCCCGACTATCATGGTGCCAAAAACCCCCAGCGGAAAAATGGCCAAAAAACGGGTGGGCTATAGCCTTGGTGGGGGGCGCGGGCGAAGTTTGTCCGCCGGACTCGGAATGGGGCGAGACATTGCGAGGGGCCTCGGGGTGCCAAAAATAGGCCGCGGACAAAGCCACGGCCAAAAATAAGCGCCTGAAGATCGTGCTGCCAAAACCCCCCAGCAGAAAAATGGCCAAAAAACGGGTGGGCTATAGCCTTGGTGGGGGGCGCGGGGAAGTTCATCCGCCGGATTCGGAATGGGACGAGACTTTGCGAGGGGCCTCGGGGTGCCAAAACTAAGCCGCGGGCAAAGCTGCGCTAAAAAATAAGTGCCCGAAGATCGTGGTGCCAAAACCCCCCAACGGAAAAATGGCCAAAAAACCGGTGGGCTATAGCCTTGGTGGGGGGCGCGGGCGAAGTTCGTCCGCCGGACTCGGAATGGGGCGAGACTTTGCGAGGGGCCTCGGGGTGCCAAAAATAAGCCGTGGGAAAAGCCGCGCCCAAAAATAAGCACCCGAAGGTCGTGGTACCAAAACCCCCAAGCGGAAAAATCGCCAAAAAACGGGTGGGCTATAGCCTTGGTGGGGGGCGCGGGCGAAATTCTTCCGCCGGACTCGGAATGGGGCGAGACTTTGTGAGGGGCCTTGGGGTGCCAAAAATAAGCTGCGGGCAAAGCCGTGCCCAAAAATAAGCGCCCGACTATCGTGGTGCCAAAAACCCCCAGCGGAAAAAAGGCCAAAAAACGGGTGGGCTATAGCCTTGCTGGGGGGCGCGGGCGAAGTTTGTCCGCCGGACTCGGAATGGGGCGAGACATTGCGAGGGGCCTCGGGGTGCCAAAACTAAGCCACGGGCAAATCCGCGCTTAAAAATAAGCGCCCGAAGGTCGTGGTACCAATACCCCCCCGCGGAAAAATGGCCAAAAAACGGGTGGGCTATAGCCTTGGTGGGGGGCGCGGGCCAAGTTCGTCCGCCGGACTCGGAATGGGGCGAGACATTGCGAGGGGCCTCGGGGTGCCAAAACTAAGCCACGGGCAAATCCGCGCTTAAAAATAAGCGCCCGAAGGTCGTGGTACCAATACCCCCCCGCGGAAAAATGGCCAAAAAACGGGTGGGCTATAGCCTTGGTGGGGGGCGCGGGCCAAGTTCGTCCGCCGGACTCAGAATGGGGCGAGACTTTGCGAGGGGCCTCGGGGTGCCAAAAATAAGCCGTGGGAAAAGCCGCGCCCAAAAATAAGCACCCGAAGGTCGTGGTACCAAATCCCCCAAGCGGAAAAATCGCCAAAAAACGGGTGGGCTATAGCCTTGGGGGGAGGGGCTCGCCAACTTCGTCCGCCGGACTCGGAATGGGGCGAGACTTTGCGAGCGGCCTCTGCGTGCCAAAAATAGGCTGCGGGCACAGTCACGCCCAAAAATAACCGCCCGAAGGCCGGGGAGCCAAGTTCGTCCAGCGGAAAAATGGCCAAAAAACGGGTGGGCTATAGCCTTGGGGGGAGGGGCTGGCCAACTTCTTCCCCCGGACTCGGAATGGGGTGAGACTTTGCGAGCAGCCTCCTCGTGTCAAAAATAGGCCGTAGGCACAGCTGCGCCCAGAAATAACAGCCCAAAGGCCGGGGCGCCAAGTTCGTCCAGCTGAAAAATGGCCAAAGATTGGGTGGGCTATAGCCTTGGGAGGAGGGGCTGGCCAACTTCGTCCGCCGGACTCGGAATGGGATGAGACTTTGCGAGTGGCCTCCGCGTGCCTAAAATAGGCCGCGGGCATAGCCGCGCCCAAAAATAACCGCCCGAAGGCCGGGGCGCCAAGTTCGTCCAGCGGAAAAATGGCCAAAAAACGGGTGGGCTATAGCCTTGGGCGGAGGGGCTGGTCAACTTCGTCCGCCGGACTCGGAATGGGGCGAGACTTTGCGAGCGGCCTCCGCGTGCCAAAAATAGGCCGCGGGAACAGCCACGCCCAAAAATAACCGCCCGAAGGCCGGGGCGCCAAGTTCGTCCAGCGGAAAAATGGCCAAAAAACGGGTGGGCTATAGCCTTGGGGGGAGGGGCTCGCCAACTTCGTCTGCCGGACTCGGAATGGGGCGAGACTTTGCGAGCGGCCTCTGCGTGCCAAAAACAGGCCGCGGGCACAGCCACACCCAAAAATAACCGCCCGAAGGATGGGGCGCCAAGTTCGTCCAGCGGAAAAATGGCCAAAAAACGGGTGGGCTATAGCCTTGGGGGGAGGGGCTGGCCAACTTCGTCCGCCGGACTCGGAATGGGACGAGACTTTGCGAGTGGCCTCCGCATGCCTAAAATAGGCCGCGGGCATAGCCGCGCCCAAAAATAACCACCCGAAGGCCGGGGCGCCAAGTTCGTCCAGCGGAAAAATGGCCAAAAAACGGGTGGGCTATAGCCTTGGGGGGTGGGGCTGGCCCACTTCGTCCGCCGGTCTCGGAATGGCGCGAGACTCTGCGAGCGGCCTCCGTGTGCCAAAAATAGGCCCCGGGTACAGCCACGTCCAAAAATAACCGCCCGAAGGCCGGGGCGCCATGTTCGTCCAGCGGAAAAAGGCCACAAAAACGGGTGGCCTATAGCCTTGGGGGGTGGGGAATGCCAACTTCGTCCGCCGGACTCGGAATGGCGCGAGACTTTGCGAACGGACTCCGTGTGCCAAAAATAGGCCCCGAGTACAGCCGCGTCCAAAAATAACCACCCGAAGGCCGGGGCGCCAAGTTCGTCCAGCAGAAAAAGGCCACAAAAACGGGTGGGCTTTAGACTTGGGGGGTGGGGCTGCCCAACTTCGTCCGCCGGACTCGGAATGGCGCGAGACTTTACGAGAGGCCTCCGCCTGCCAAAAATAGGCCACGGGCACAGCCACGCCAAAAAATAACCGCCCGAAGGCCGGGGCGCCAAGTTCGTCCAGCGGAAAAATGGCCAAAAAACGGGTGGGCTATAGCCTTGGGGGGTGGGGCTGGCCAACTTCGTCCGCCGGACTCGGAATGGCGCGAGACTTTGCGAGCGGCCTCCGTGTGCCCAAAATAATCCCCGGGCACAGCCGCGCCCAAAAATGGCCGCCCGAAGGCCGGGGCGCCAAGTTCGTCCAGCGGAAAAAGGCCACAAAAACGGGTGGGCTATAGCCTTGGGGGGTGGGGCTGGCCAACTTCGTCCGCCGGACTTGGAATGGCGCGAGACTTTGCGAGCGGCCTCCGTGTGCCAAAAATAGCCCCGGGCACAGCCGCGCCCAAAAATAACCGCCCGAAGGCCGGGACGCCAAGTTCGTCCAGCGGAAAAAGGCCACAATAACGGGTGGGGTATAGCATTGGGGGGTGGGGCAGGCCAACTTCGTCCGCCGGACTCGGAATGGCGCGAGACTTTGCGAGCGGCCTCCGTGTGCCCAAAATAGGCCCCGGGCACAGCCGCGCCCAAAAATAGCCGCCCGAAGGCCGGGGCGCCAAGTTCGTCCAGCGGAAAAAGGCCACAATAACGGGTGGGCTACAGCCTTCGGGGGTGGGGCTGGCCAACTTCGTTCGCCGGACTCGGAATGGCGCGAGACTTTGCGAGCGGACTCCGTGTGCGAACAATAGGCCCCGGGCACAGCCGCGCCCAAAAATAACCGCCCGAAGGCCGGGGCGCCAAGTTCGTCCAGCGGAAAAAGGCCACAAAAACGGGTGGGCTATAGCTTTGGGGGGTGGGGCGGGCCAACTTCGTCCGCCGGACTTGGAATGGCGCGAGACTTTGCGAGCGGCCTCCGTGTGCTAAAAATAGGACCCGGGAACAGCCGCCTCAAAAAATAACAGCCCGAAGGCCGGGTCGCCAAGTTCGTCCAGCGGAAAAAGGCAACAAAAACAGGTGGGCTATAGCCTTGGGGGGTGGGGCTGGCCGACTTCGTCCGCCGCACTCGGAATGGCGCGAGACTTTGCGAGCGGCCTCCGTGTGCCAAAAATAGGCCACGGGCATAGCCGCGCCCAAAAATAACCGCCCGAAGGCCGGGGCGCCAAAAAGGCCACAAAAACGGGTGGGCTATAGCCTTGGGGGGTGGGGCAGGCCAACTTCGTCCGCCGGACTCGGAATGGCGCGAGAATTTGCGAGCGGCCTCCGTGTGCCAAAAATAGGTCCTGGGAACAGCCGCTCCCAAAAATAACCGCCCGAATGCCGGGGCACCAAGTTCGTCCAGCGGAAAAAGGCCAGAAAACCGGGTGGGCTATAGCCTTCGGGGGTGGGGCTGGCCAACTTCGTTCGCCGGACTCGGAATGGCGCGAGACTTTGCGAGCGGACTCCGTGTGCGAACAATAGGCCCCGGGCACAGCCGCGCCCAAAAATAACCGCCCGAAGGCCGGGGCGCCAAGTTCGTCCAGCGGAAAAAGGCCACAAAAACGGGTGGGCTATAGCTTTGGGGGGTGGGGCGGGCCAACTTCGTCCGCCGGACTCGGAATGGCGCGAGAATTTGCGAGCAGCATCCGTGTGCCAAAAATAGGTCCTGGGAACAGCCGCTCCCAAAAATATCAGCCCGAATGCCGGGGCACCAAGTTCGTCCAGCGGAAAAAGGCCACAAAAACGGGTGGGCTATAGCCTTGGGGGGTGGGGCTAGACCAATTCGTCCGCCGGTATCGGAATGGCGCGAGACTTTGCGAGCGTTCTCCGTGTGCCAAAAATAGGCCCCGGGCACTGCCGCGCACAAAAATAACCGCCCGAAGGCCGGGGCGCCAAGTTCGTCCAGCGGAAAAAGGCCACAAAAACGGGTGGGCTATAGCCTTGGGGGGTGGGGCTGGACCAATTCGTCCGCCGGAATCGGAATGGCGCGAGACTTTGCGAGCGTTCTCCGTGTGCCAAAAATAGGCCCTGGGAACAGCCGCTCCCAAAAATAACCGCCCGAATGCCGGGGCACCAAGTTCGTCCAGCGGAAAAAGGCCAGAAAACCGGGTGGGCTATAGCCTTCGGGGGTGGGGCTGGCCAACTTCGTTCGCCGGACTCGGAATGGCGCGAGACTTTGCGAGCGGACTCCGTGTGCGAACAATAGGCCCCGGGCACAGCCGCGCCCAAAAATAACCGCCCGAAGGCCGGGGCGCCAAGTTCGTCCAGCGGAAAAAGGCCACAAAAACGGGTGGGCTATAGCTTTGGGGGGTGGGGCGGGCCAACTTCGTCCGCCGGACTCGGAATGGCGCGAGAATTTGCGAGCAGCATCCGTGTGCCAAAAATAGGTCCTGGGAACAGCCGCTCCCAAAAATAACCGCCCGAATGCCGGGGCACCAAGTTCGTCCAGCGGAAAAAGGCCACAAAAACGGGTGGGCTATAGCCTTGGGGGGTGGGGCTAGACCAATTCGTCCGCCGGTATCGGAATGGCGCGAGACTTTGCGAGCGTTCTCCGTGTGCCAAAAATAGGCCCCGGGCACTGCCGCGCACAAAAATAACCGCCCGAAGGCCGGGGCGCCAAGTTCGTCCAGCGGAAAAAGGCCACAAAAACGGGTGGGCTATAGCCTTGGGGGGTGGGGCTGGACCAATTCGTCCGCCGGAATCGGAATGGCGCGAGACTTTGCGAGCGTTCTCCGTGTGCCAAAAATAGGCCCCGGGCACAGCCGCGCCCAAAAATAACCGCCCGAATGCCGGGGCGCCAAGTTCGTCCAGCGGAAAAAGGGCACAAAAACGGGTGGGCTATAGCGTTGGGGGGTGGGGCGGGCCAACTTCGTCCGCCGGACTTGGAATGGCGCGAGACTTTGCAAGCGGCCTCCGTGTGCCAAAAATAGGCCCCGGGCACAGCCGCGCGCAAAAAAAACCGCCCGAAGGCCGGGGCGCCAAGTTCGTCCAGCGGAAAAACGCCACAAAAACGGGTGGGCTATAGCCTTGGGGGGTGGGGCTGGCCAACTTCGTCCGCCGCACTCGGAATGGCGCGAGACTTTGCGAGCGGCCTCCGTGTGCCAAAAATAGGCCACGGGCACAGCCGTACCCAAAAATAACCGCCCGAAGGCTGGGGCGCCAAGTTCGTCCAGCGGAAAAAGGCCACAAAAACGGGTGGGCTATAGCCTTCGGGGGTGGGGCTGGCCCACTTCGTCCGCCGGACTCGGAATTGCGCGAGACTTTGCGAGCGGCCTCCGTGTTCCAAAAATAGGCCCCGGGCACAGCCGCGCCCAAAAATAACCGCCCGAAGGCCGGGGCGCCAAGTTCGTGCAGCGGAAAATGGCCACAAAAACGGGTGGGCTATAGCCTTGGGGGGTGGGGCTGGCAAACTTCGTCCGCCGGACTCGGAATGGTGCGAGACTTTGAGAGCGGCCTCCGTGTGCCATAAATAGGCCCCGGGCACAGCCGCGCCCAAAAATAACATCCCGAAGGCCGGGGCGCCAAGTTCGTCCAGCGGAAAAAGGCCACAAAAACGGGTGGGCTATAGCCTTGGGGGGTGGGGCTGGACCAATTCGTCCGCCGGAATCGGAATTGCGCGAGACTTTGCGAGCGTTCTCCGTGTGCCAAAAATAGGCCCCGGGCACAGCAGCGCGCCCTAAAATAACCGCCCTCAGGCCGGGGCGCCATGTTCGTCCTGGGTAAAAAGGCAAAAAAACGGGGTGGGCTATCCCGCCGGGGGGGGGGGCGGGCCAACTTCGTCCGCCGGACTTGGAATGGCGCGAGACTTTGCAAGCGGCCTCCGTGTGCCAAAAATAGGCCCCGGAACAGCCACGCCCAAAAAAACCGCCCGAAGGCCGGGCGCCAAGTTCGTCCAGCGGAAAACGCCACAAAAACGGGTGGGCTATAGCCTTGGGGGTGGGGCTGGACCAATTCGTCCGCCGAATCGGGAATGGCGCGAGACTTTGCGAGCGGCCTCCGTTTGCCAAAAATAGCCCCGGGCACAGCCGCGCCCAAAAATAACCGCCTGAAGGCCGGGGCGCCAAGTTCGTCCAGCGGAAAAAGGCCACAAAAACGGGTGGGCTATAGCCTTCGGGGGTGGGGCTGGCCAACTTCGTCCGCCGGACTCGGAATGGCGCGAGACTTTGTGAGCGGCCTCCGTGTGCCAAAAATAGGCCCTGCGCACAGCCGCACCCAAAAATAACCACCCGAAGGCCGGGGCGCCAAGTTCGTCCAGCGGAAAAAGGGCACAAAAACGGGTGGGCTATAGCTTTGGGGGGTGGGGCGGGCCAACTTCGTCCGCCGGACTTGGAATGGCGCGAGACTTTGCAAGCGGCCTCCGTGTGCCAAAAATAGGCCCCGGGAACAGCCACGCCCAAAAAAAACCGCCCGAAGGCTGGGGCGCCAAGTTCGTCCAGCGGAAAAACGCCACAAAAACGGGTGGGCTATAGCCTTGGGGGGTGGGGCTGGCAAACTTCGTCCGCCGGACTCGGAATGGTGCGAGACTTTGAGAGCGGCCTCCGTGTGCCATAAATAGGCCCTGGGCACAGCCGCGCCCAAAAATAACATCCCGAAGGCCGGGGCGCCAAGTTCGTCCAGCGGAAAAAGGCCACAAAAACGGGTGGGCTATAGCCTTGGGGGGTGGGGCTGGACCAATTCGTCCGCCGGAATCGGAATGGCGCGAGACTTTGCGAGCGTTCTCCGTGTGCCAAAAATAGGCCCCGGGCACAGCCGCGCCCAAAAATAACCGCCCGAAGGCCGGGGCGCCAAGTTCGTCCAGCGGAAAAAGGGCACAAAAACGGGTGGGCTATAGCTTTGGGGGGTGGGGCGGGCCAACTTCGTCCGCCGGACTTGGAATGGCGCGAGACTTTGCAAGCGGCCTCCGTGTGCCAAAAATAGGCCCCGGGAACAGCCACGCCCAAAAAAAACCGCCCGAAGGCCGGGGCGCCAAGTTCGTCCAGCGGAAAAACGCCACAAAAACGGGTGGGCTATAGCCTTGGGGGGTGGGGCTGGACCAATTCGTCCGCCGGAATCGGAATGGCGCGAGACTTTGCGAGCGGCCTCTGTTTGCCAAAAATAGCCCCGGGCACAGCCGCGCCCAAAAATAACCGCCTGAAGGCCGGGGCGCCAAGTTCGTCCAGCGGAAAAAGGCCACAAAAACGGGTGGGCTATAGCCTTCGGGGGTGGGGCTGGCCAACTTCGTCCGCCGGACTCGGAATGGCGCGAGACTTTGCGAGCGGCCTCCGTGTGCCAAAAATAGGCCCTGCGCACAGCCGCACCCAAAAATAACCACCCGAAGGCCGGGGCGCCAAGTTCGTCCAGCGGAAAAAGGGCACAAAAACGGGTGGGCTATATAGCTTTGGGGGGTGGGGCTGGCCAACTTCGTCCGCCGGACTCAGAATGGCGCGAGACTTTGCGAGCGGCCTCCGTGTGCCAAAAATAGGCACCGGGCACAGCCGCACGCAAAAATAACCGCCCGTAGGCTGGGGCACCAAGTTCGTCCAGCGGAAAAAGGCCACAAAAACGGGTGGGCTATAGCCTTGAGGGGTGGGGCTGCCCAACTTCGCCCGCCGGACTCGGAATGGCGCGAGACTTTGCGAGCGGCCTCCGTGTGCCAAAAATAGGCCCCGGGCACAGCCGCGCCTAAAAGTAACCGCCCGAAGGCCGGGGCGCCAAGTTCGTCCAGCGGATAAATGCCACAAAAACGGGTGGGCTATAGCCTTGGGGGGTGGGGCTGGCCAACTTCGTCCGCCGGACTCGGAATGGCGCGAGACTTTGCGAGCGGCCTCCGTGTGCCAAAAATAGGCCCCGGACACAGCCGCGCCCAAAAATAACTGCCCGAAGGGGGGGGCGCCGAGTTCGTCCAGCGGAAAAAGGGAACAAAAACGGGTGGGCTATATAGCCTTGGGGGGTGGGGCTGGCCTACTTCGTCCGCCGGACTCGGAATGGCGCGAGACTTTATGAGCGGCCTCCGTGTGCCAAAAATAGGCCCCGGGCACAGCCGCGCCCAAAAATAAACGCCCGAAGGCCGGGGCGCCAAGTTCTTCCAGCGGAAAAAGGGCACAAAAACGGGTGGGCTATAGCCTTGGGGGGTGGGGCTGGCCAACTTCGTCCAACGGACTCGGAATGGCGCGAGACTTTGTGAGCGGCCTCCGTGTTCCAAAAATAGGCCCCGGGCAAAGCCGCACCCGAAGGCCGGGGCGCCAAGTTCGTCCAGCGGAAAAAGGACACAAAAACGGGTGGGCTATAGCCTTGGGGGGTGGGGCTGGCCAACTTCGTCCGCCGGACTCGGAATGGCGCGAGAGTTTGCGAGCGGCCTTCGTGGGCCAAAAAAAGGCCCCGGCCACAGCCGTGCCCCAAAATAACCGCCCGAAGGCCGGGGCGCCCAGTTCACCCAGCGGAAAAAGGCCACAAAAATGGGTTGGCTATAGCCTTGGGGGGTGGGGCTGGCCAACTTCGTCCGCCGGACTCGGAATGGCGCGAGACTTTGCGAGCGGCCTTCGTGGGTTAAAAATAGGCCCCGGCCAAAACCGTGCCCAAAAATAACCGCCCGAAGGCCGGGGCGCCCAGTTCGCCCAGCGGAAAAAGGCCACAAAAATGCGTTGGCTATACCCTTGGGGGGTGGGGCTGGCCAACTTCGTCCGCCGGACTCGGAAGGGCGCGAGACTTTATGAGCGGCCTCCGTGTGCCAAAAATAGGCCCTGGGCACAGCCGCACCCAAAAATAAACGCCCGAAGGCCGGGGTGCCAAGTTCTTCCAGCGAAAAAAGGGCACAAAAACAAGTGGGCTATAGCCTTGGGGGGTGGGGCTGGCCAACTTCGTCCAACGGACTCGGAATGGCGCGAGACTTTGCGAACGGCCTCCGTGTGCCAAAAATAGGCCCCGGGCACAGCCGCGTCCGAAGGCCGGGGCGCCAAGTTCGTCCAGCGGAAAAAGGCCACAAAAACGGGTGGGCTATAGCCTTGGGGGGTGGGGCTGGCCAACTTCGTCCGCCGGACTCGGAATGGTGCGAGAGTTTGCGAGCGGCCTTCGTGGGCCAAAAATAGGCCCCGGCCACAGCCGTGCCCCAAAATAACCGCCCGAAGGCCGGGGCGCCCAGTTCGCCCAGCGGAAAAAGGCCACAAAAATGGGTTGGCTATAGCCTTGGGGGGTGGGGCTGGCCAACTTCGTCCGCCGGACTCGGAATGGCGCGAGAGCTTGCGAGCGGCCTTCGTGGGCCAAAAACAGGCCCCGGTCACAGCCGCGCCCAAAAATAACCGCCCGAACGCCGGGGCGCCAAGTTCGTCCAGCGGAAAAAGGGCACAAAAACAGGTGGGCTATATAGCCTTGGGGGGTGGGGCTGGCCTACGTCGTCTGTCGGACTCGGAATGGCGCGAGACTTTGCGAGCGGCCTCCGTGTGCCAAAAATAGGCCCTGGGCACAGCCGCGCCCAAAAATGACCGCCCGAAGGCCGGGGCGCCAAGTTCGTCCAGCGGATAAATGCCACAAAAACGGGTGGGCTATAGCCTTGGGGGGTGGGGCTGGCCAACTTCGTCCGCCGGACTCGGAATGGCGCGAGACTTTGCGAGCGGCCTCCGTGTGCCAAAAATAGGCCCCGGACACAGCCGCGCCCAAAAATAACTGCCCGAAGGGGGGGGCGCCGAGTTCGTCCAGCGGAAAAAGGGAACAAAAACGGGTGGGCTATATAGCCTTGGGGGGTGGGGCTGGCCTACTTCGTCCGCCGGACTCGGAATGGCGCGAGACTTTATGAGCGGCCTCCGTGTGCCAAAAATAGGCCCCGGGCACAGCCGCGCCCAAAAATAAACGCCCGAAGGCCGGGGCACCAAGTTCTTCCAGCGGAAAAAGGGCACAAAAACGGGTGGGCTATAGCCTTGGGGGGTGGGGCTGGCCAACTTCGTCCAACGGACTCGGAATGGCGCGAGACTTTGAGAGCGGCCTCCGTGTTCCAAAAATAGGCCCCGGGCAAAGCCGCACCCGAAGGCCGGGGCGCCAAGTTCGTCCAGCGGAAAAAGGACACAAAAACGGGTGGGCTATAGCCTTGGGGGGTGGGGCTGGCCAACTTCGTCCGCCGGACTCGGAATGGCGCGAGAGTTTGCGAGCGGCCTTCGTGGGCCAAAAAAAGGCCCCGGCCACAGCCGTGCCCCAAAATAACCGCCCGAAGGCCGGGGCGCCCAGTTCACCCAAATGAAAAGGCCACAAATATGGGTGGGCTATAGCCTTGGGGGGTGGGGCTGGCCAACTTCGTCCGCCGGACTCGGAATGGCGCGAGACATTGCGAGCGGCCTTCGTGGGTCAAAAATAGGCCCCGGCCAAAACCGTGCCCAAAAATAACCGCCCGAAGGCCGGGCGCCCGGTTCGCCAAATGGAAAAGGGCTGAAAATGCGTTGGCTATACCCTTGGGGGGTGGGGCTGGCCAACTTCGTCCGCCGGACTCGGAAGGGCGCGAGACTTTATGAGCGGCCTCCGTGTGCCAAAAATAGGCCCTGGGCACAGCCGCACCCAAAAATAAACGCCCGAAGGCCGGGGTGCCAAGTTCTTCCAGCGAAAAAAGGGCACAAAAACGGGTGGGCTATAGCCTTGGGGGGTGGGGCTGGCCAACTTCGTCCAACGGACTCGGAATGGCGCGAGACTTTGCGAACGGCCTCCGTGTGCCAAAAATAGGCCCCGGGCACAGCCGCGTCCGAAGGCCGGGGCGCCAAGTTCGTCCAGCGGAAAAAGGCCACAAAAACGGGTGGGCTATAGCCTTGGGGGGTGGGGCTGGCCAACTTCGTCCGCCGGTCTCGGAATGGCGCGAGACTTTGCGAGCGGCCTCTGTGTGCCAAAAATAGGCCCTGGGCACAGCCGCGCCCAAAAATGACCGCCCGAAGGCCGGGGCGCCAAGTTCGTCCAGCGGAAAAAGGGCACAAAAACGGGTGGGCTATAGCCTTGGGGGGTGGGGCTGGCCAACTTCGCTCGCCAGACTCGGAATGGCGCGAGACTTTGTGAGCGGCCTCCGTGTGCCAAAAATAGGCCCCGGGCACAGCCGTGCCCAAAAATAACCGCCCGAAGGCCGGGGCGCTGATTTCGTCAAGCGGAAAAAGGCCACAAAAATGGGGCGGCTATAGCCTTGGGGGGTGGGGCTGGCCAACTTCGTCCGCCGGACTCGGAATGGCGCGAGACTTTGTGAGTGGCCTCCGTGTGCCAAAAATAGGAACCGGTCACAGCCGCGCCCAAGAATAACCGCCCGAAGGCCGGGGCGCCAAGTTCGTCCAGCGAAAAAAGGCCACAAAAATGGGTGGGCTATAGCCTTGGGTGGTGGGGCTGGCCAACTTCGCCTGCCGGACTCGGAATGGCGTGAGACTTTACGAGTGGCCTCCATGTGCCAAAAATAGGACCCGGTCACAGCCGCGCCCAAAAATAACCGCTCGAAGGCCAGGGCGCCAAGTTCGTCCAGCGGAAAAAGGGCACAAAAACGGGTGGGCTATAGCCTTGGGGGGTGGGGCTGGCCAACTTCGCTCGCCAGACTCAGAATGGCGCGAGACTTTGCGAGCGGCCTCCGTGTGCCAAAAATAGGCCCTGGGCACAGCCGCACCCAAAAATACACGCCCGAAGGCCGGGGTGCCAAGTTCTTCCAGCGAAAAAAGGGCACAAAAACGGGTGGGCTATAGCCTTGGGGGGTGGGGCTGGCCAACTTCGTCCGCCGGACTCGGAATGGCGCGAGACTTTGCGAGCGGCCTCCGTGTGCCAAAAATAGGCCCCGGGCACAGCCGCACCCAAAAATAAACGCCCGAAGGCCGGGGCGCCAAGTTCGTCCAGCGAAAAAAGGCCACAAAAACGGGTGGGCTATAGCCTTGGGTGGTGGGGCTGGCCAACTTCGCCTGCCGGACTCGGAATGGCGTGAGACTTTACGAGTGGCCTCCATGTGCCAAAAATAGGACCCGGTCACAGCCGCGCCCAAAAATAACCGCTCGAAGGCCAGGGCGCCAAGTTCGTCCAACGGAAAAAGGGCACAAAAACAGGTGGGCTATATAGCCTTGGGGGGTGGGGCTGGCCTACGTCGTCTGGCAGACTTGGAATGGCGCGAGACTTTGCGAGCGGCCTCCGTGTGCCAAAAATAGGCCCTGGGCACAGCCGCGCCCAAAAATGACAGCCCGAAGGCCGGGGCGCCAAGTTCGTCCAGCGGAAAAAGGCCACAAAAACGGGTGGGCTATAGCCTTGGGGGGTGGGGCTGGCCAACTTCGCCCGCCGGACTCGGAATGGCGCGAGACGTTGCGAGCGGCCTCCGTGTGCCAAAAATAGGCCCCGGGAACAGCCGTGCCCAAAAATAACTGCCCGAAGGCCGGGGCGCTTATTTCGTCAAGCGGAAAAAGGCCACAAAAAGCGGGTGGGCTATAGCCTTGGCGGGTGGGGCTGGCGACTTCGTCCGCCCGGACTCGGAAAGGCGCGAGACTTTGCGAGCGGCCTCCGTGTGCCAAAAATAGGCCCCGGGCACAGCCGCGCCCGAAGGCCGGGGCGCCAAGATCGTCCAGCGGAAAAAGGCCACAAAACCGGGTGGGCTATAGCCTTGGGGGGTGGGGCTGGCCAACATCGTCCGCCGGACTCGGAATGGCGCGAGACTTTGCGAGCGGCCTCCGTGTGCCAAAAATAGGCCCCGGGCACAGCCGTGCCCAAAAATGACAGCCCGAAGGCCGGGGCGCCAAGTTCGTCCAGCGGAAAAAGGCCACAAAAACGGGTGGGCTATAGCCTTGGGGGGTGGGGCTGGCCAACTTCGCCCGCCGGACTCGGAATGGCGCGAGACTTTGCGAGCCGCCTCCGTGTGCCAAAAATAGGCCCCGGGCACAGCCGTGCCCAAAAATAACCGCCCGAAGGCCGGGGCGCTGATTTCGTCAAGCGGAAAAAGGCCACAAAAACGGGTGGGCTATAGCCTTGAGGGGTGGGGCTGCCCAACTTCGCCCGCCGGACTCGGAATGGCGCGAGACTTTGCGAACGGCCTCCGCGTGCCAAAAATAGGCCCCGGGCACAGCCGCGCCCAAAAGTAACCGCCCGAAGGCCGGGGCGCCAAGTTCGTCCAGCGGAAAAAGGCCACAAAAACGGGTGGGCTATAGCCTTGGGGGGTGGGGCTGGCCCACTTCGTCCGCCGGACTCGGAATGGCGCGAGACTTTGCGAGCGGCCTCCGTGTGCCAAAAATAGGCCCTGGGCACGGCCGCGCCCAAAAATATCCGCCCGAAGGCCGGGGCGCCAAGTTCGTCCAGTGGAAAAAGGCCACAAAAACGGGTGGGCTATCGCCTTGGGGGGTGGGGCTGGCCAACTTCGACCGCCGGACTCGGAATGGCGCGAGACTTTGCGAGCGGCCTCCGTGTGCCAAAAATAGGCCCCGGGCACAGCCGCGCCCAAAAATAACCGCCCGAAGGCCGGGGCGCCGAGTTCGTCCAGCGGAAAAAGGACACAAAAATGGGTGGGCTATCGCCTTTGGGGGTGGGGCTGGCCAACTTCGTCCGCCGGACTGGGAATGGCGCGATACTTTGTGAGCGGCCACCGTGTGCCAAAAATAGGCCCCGGACACAGCCGCGCCCAAAAATCACCACCCGTAGGCCGGGGCGCCAAGTTCGTCCAGCGGAAAAAGGGCACAAAAACGGGTGGGCTATATAGCCTTGGGGGGTGGGGCTGGCCTACTTCGTCCGCCGGACTCGGAATGGCGCGAGACTTTACGAGCGGCCTCCGTGTGCCAAAATTATGCCCCGGACACAGCCGCGCCCAAAAATAACCGCCCGAAGGCCGGGTCGCCAAGTTTGTCCAGCGGAAAAAGGCCACAAAAACGGGTGGGCTATAGCTTTGGGGGGTAGGGCGGGCCAACTTCGTCCGCCGGACGCGGAATGGCGCGAGACTTTGCGAGCGGCCTCCGTGTGCCAAAAATATGCCCCGGGCACAGCCGCGCCCGAAGGCCGGGGCGCCAAGTTCGTCCAGCGGAAAAAGGCCACAAAACCGGGTGGGCTATAGCCTTGGGGGTTGGGGCTGGCCAACTTCGCCCGCCGGACTCGGAATGGCACGAGGCTTTGCGAGCGGCCTCCGTGTGCCAAAAATACTCCCCGGGCAAAGCCGCGCCCAAAAATAACCGCCCGAAGGCCGGGTCGCCAAGTTTGTCCAGCGGAAAAAAGCCACAAAAACGGGTGGGCTTTAGCTTTGGGGGGTGGGGCTGGCCAACTTCGTCCGCCGGACGCGGAATGGCGCGAGACTTTGCGAGCGGCCTCCGTGTGCCAAAAATAGGCCCCGGGCACAGCCGCGCCCGAAGGCCGGGGCGCCAAGTTCGTCCAGCGGAAAAAGGCCACAAAACCGGGTGGGCTATAGCCTTGGGGGGTGGGGCTGGCCAACTTCGCACGCCGGACTCGGAATGGCGCGAGGCTTTGCGAGCGGCCTCCGTGTGCCAAAAATAGGCCCCGGGCACAGCCGCGCCGGAAAGCCGGGGCGCCAAGTTCGTCCAGCGGAAAAAGGCCACAAAAACGGGTGGGCTATAGCCTTGGGGGGTGGGGCTGGCCAACTTCGCTCGCCGGACTCGGAATGGCGCGAGACTTTGCGAGCGGCCTCCGTGTGCCAAAAGTAGGCTCAGGGCACAGCCGCGCCCAAAAATAACCGCCCGAAGGCCAGGGCGCCAAGTTCGTCCAGCGGAAAAAGGCCACAAAAACGGGTGGGCTATAGCCTTGGGGGGTGGGGCTGGCACACTTCGTCCGCCGGACTCGGAAAGGCGCGAGACTTTGCGAGCGGCCTCCGTGTGCCAAAAATAGGCCTCGGGCACAGCTGCGCCCAAAAATAACCGCCCGAAGGCCGGGGCGCCAAGTTCGTCCAGCGGAAAAAGGGCACAAAAACAGGTGGGCTATATACACTTGGGGGGTGGGGCTGGCCAACTTCGTCCACCGGACTCGGAATGGCGCGAGACTTTGCGAGCGGCCTCCGTGTGCCAAAAATAGGCCCCGAGCACAGCCGCGCCCAAAAATAACCGCCCGAAGGCCGGGTCGCCAAGTTCGTCCAGCGGAAAATTGACAAAAAAACGGGTGGGCTATAGCCTTGGGGGGTGGGGCTGGCCAACTTCGTCCGCCGGACTCGGAATGGCGCGAGACTTTGCGAGCGGCCTCCGTGTGCCAAAAATAGGCCGCGGGCACAGCCGCGCCCAAAAATAACCGCCCGAAGGCCGGGGCGCCAAGTTCGTCCAGCGGAAAAAGGGCACAAAAACAGGTGGGCTATATAGACTTGGGGGGTGGGGCTGGCCTACTTCGTCCGCCGGACTCGGAATGGCGCGGGACTTTACGAGCGGCCTCCGTGTGCCAAAAATAGGCACCGGTCACAGCCGCGCCCAAATATAACCGCCCGAAGGCCGGGGCGCCGAGTTCGTCCAGCGGAAAATTGACAAAAAAACGGGTGGGCTATAGCCTTGGGGGGTGGGGCTGGCCAACTTCGTCCGCCGGACTCGGAATGGCGCGAGAATTTGTGAGTGGCCTCCGTGTGCCAAAAATAGGCCCCGGGCACAGCCGCGCCCAAAAGTAACCACCCGAAGGCCGGGGCGCCAAGTTCGTCCAGCGGAAAATGACCGCAAAAACGGGTGGGCTATAGCCTTGGGGGGTGGGGATGGCCAACTTCGTCCGCCGGACTCGGAATGTTGCGAGACATTGCGAGCGGCCTCCATGTGTAAAAAATAGTCCCCGGGCACAGCCGCGCCCAAAATTAACCCCCCGAAGGCCGGGGCGCCAAGTTCGTCCAGCGGAAAAAGGCCGCAAAAACGGGTGGGCTATAGCCTTGGGGGGTGGGGCTGGCCCACTTCGTCCGCCGGACTCGGAATGGCGCGAGATATTGCGAGCGGCCTCCGTCTGCCAAAAATAGGCCCCGGGCACAGCCGCGCCCAAAAATAACCGCCCGAAGGCCGGGTCGCCAAGTTCGTCCAGCGGAAAATGACCGCAAAAACGGGTGGGCTATAGCCTTGGGGGGTGGGGCTGGCCAACTTCGTCCGCCGGACTCGGAATGGCGCGAGAATTTGTGAGTGGCCTCCGTGTGCCAAAAATAGGCCCCGGACACAGCCGCGCCCAAAAATAACCACCCGAAGGCCGGGGCGCCAAGTTCGTCCAGCGGAAAATGACCGCAAAAACGGGTGGGCTATAGCCTTGGGGGGTGGGGATGGCCAACTTCGTCCGCCGGACTCGGAATGTTGCGAGACTTTGCGAGTGGCCTCCATGTGCCAAAAATAGGCCCCGGGCACAGCCACGCCCAAAAATAACCGCCCGAAGGCCGGGGAACCAAGTTCGTCGAGCGGAAAAAGGCCGCAAAAACGGGTGGGCTATAGCCTTGGAGGGTGGGGCTGGCCCACTTCGTCCGCCGGACTCGGAATGGCGCGAGAATTTGCGAGTGGCCTCCGTGTGCCAAAAATAGGCCCCGGACACAGCCGCGCCCGAAAATAACCGCCCGAAGGCCGGGGCGCCAAGTTCGTCCTGCGGAAAAAGGCCACAAAAACGGGTGGGCTATAGCCTTGGGGGGTGGGGCTGGCCAACTTCGTCCGCCGGACTCGGAATGGCGGTAGACTTTGCGAGCATCCTCCATGTGCCAAAAATAGGCCCCGGGCACAGCCGCGCCCAAAAATAACCACCCGAAGGCCGGGGCGCCAAGTTCGTCCAGCGGAAAAAGGCCACAAAAACGGGTGGGCTATAGCCTCGGGGGGTGGGGCTGGCCAACTTCGTCCGCCGGACTCGGAATGGCGCGAGACTTTGTGAGCGGCCTCCGTGTGCCAAAAATAGGCCCCGGGCACAGCCGCGCCCAAAAATAACCCCCCGAAGGCCGGGGCGCCAAGTTCGTCCAGCGAAAAAGGCCACAAAAACGGGTGGGCTATAGCCTTGGGGGGTGGGGCTGGCCCACTTCGTCCGCCGGACTCGGAATGGCGCGAGACTTTCTGAGCAGCCTCCGTGTGCCAAAAATAGGCCCCGGACACATCCGCGACCAAAAATAACCGCCCGAAGGCCGCGGCGCCAAGTTCGTCCAGCGGAAAAAGGTCACAAAAACGGGTGGGCTATAGCCTTGGGGGGTGGGGCTGGCCAACTTCGTCCGCCGGACACGGAATGGCGCGAGACTTTCCGAGCGGCCTCCGTTTTCCAAAAACAGGCCCCGGACACAGCCGCGCCCAAAAATAACCACCCGAAGGCCGGGGCGCCAAGTTCGTCCAGCGGAAAAAGGCCGCAAAAACGGGTGGGCTATAGCCTTGGGGGGTGGGGATGGCCAACTTCGTCCGCCGGACTCGGAATGGCGCGAGACATTTCGAGCGGCCTCCGTGTGCCAAAAACAGGTCCCGGACACAGCCGTGCCCAAAAATAACCGCCCGAAGCCCGGGGGCCAAGTTCATCCAGCGGAAAAAGGCCACAAAAACGGGTGCGCTATAGCCTTGGGGGGTGGGGCTGGCCAACTTCGTCCGCCGGACTCGGAATGGCGCGGACTTTACGAGGCGGCTCCGTGTGTCAAAAATAGGCCGCGGGCAGAGCCGCGTCCAAAAATACCCGCCCGAAGGCCGCGGCGCCAAGTTCGTCCAGCGGAAAAAGGCCACAAAAACGGGTGGGCTATAGCCTTGGGGGGTGGGGATGGCCAACTTCGTCCGCCGGACTCGGAAAGGCGCGGACTTTGCGAGGCGGCTCCGTGTGTCAAAAATAGGCCGCGGGCATAGCCGCGTCCAAAAATACCCGCCCGAAGGCCGCGGCGCCAAGTTCGTCCAGCGGAAAAAGGCCACAAAAACGGGTGGGCTATAGCCTTGGGGGGTGGGGCTGGCCAACTTCGTCCGCCGGACTCGGAACGGCGCGAGACTTTGCGAGGCACCTCTTTGTGCCAAAAATAGGCCACGGCCACAGCCGCACCCAAAAATACCCGCCCGAAGGCCGCGGCTCCAAGTTCGTCCTGCGGAAAAAGGCCACAAAAACGGGTGGGTTATAGCCTTGGGGGGTGGGGCTGGCCAACTTCGTCCGTCGGACTCGGAATGGCGCGAGACTTTGCGAGGTACCTCCGTGTGCCAAAAATAGGCCGCGGACAATGCCGCACCCAAAAATACCCGCCTGAAGGCCGCGGCGCCAACTTCGTCCAGCGGAAAAAGGGCACAAAAACGGGTGGGCTATAGCCTTGGGGGGTGGGGCAGGCCTACTTCGTCCGCCGGACTCGGAATGGTGTGAGACTTTGCGAGGCGCCTCCGTGTGCCAAAAATAGGCCGCGGGCAGAGCCGCGCCCAAAAATACCCGCCCGAAGGCCGCGGCGCCAAGTTCGTCCAGCGGAAAAAGGCCACAAAAACGGGTGTGCTATAGCCTTGGGGGGTGGGGCTGGCCAACTTCGTCCGCCGGACTCGGAATGGCGCGAGACTTTGCGAGGCGCCTCCGTGTGCCAAAAATATACCACGGGCACTGCCGCGCCCAAAAATACCCGCCCGAAGGCCGGGGCGCCAAGTTCGTCCAGCGGAAAGAGGCCACAAAAACGGGTGGGCTATAGCCTTGGGGCGTGGGGCTGGCCAACTTCGTCCGCCGGACTCGGAATGGCGCCAGACTTTGCGAGGCGCCTCCGTGTGCCAAAAATAGGCCGCGGGCACAGCCGCGCCCAAAAATACCCACCCGAAGGCCGGGGCACCAAGTTCGTCCAGCGGAAAGAGGCCACAAAAACGGGTGGGCTATAGCCTTGGGGCGTGGGGCTGGCCAACTTCGTCCGCCGGACTAGGAATGGGGCCAGACTTTGTGAGGCGCCTCCGTGTGCCAAAAATAGGCCGCGGGCACAGCCGCGCCCAAAAATACCCGCCCGAAGGCCGGGGCGCCAAGTTCGTCCAGCGGAAAGAGGCCACAAAAACGGGTGGGCTATAGCCTTTGGGCGTGGGGCTGGCCAACTTCGTCCGCCGGACTCGGAATGGCGCCAGACTTTGCGAGGCGCCTCCGTGCGCTAAAAATAGGCCACGGGCACAGCCGCGCCCAAAAATAGCCACCCGAAGGCCGGGGCGCCAAGTTCGTCCAGCGCAAAGAGGCCACAAAAACGGGTGGGGTATAGCCTTGGGGCGTGGGGCTGGCCAACTTCGTCCGCCGGACTCGGAATGGCGCGAGACCCTGCGAGGCGCCTCCGTGTGCCAAAAATATACCACGGGCACTGCCGCGCCCAAAAATACCCGCCCGAAGGCCGGGGCACCAAGTTCGTCCAGCGGAAAGAGGCCACAAAAACGGGTGGGCTATAGCCTTGGGGCGTGGGGCTGGCCCACTTCGTCCGCCGGACTAGGAATGGGGCCAGACTTTGTGAGGCGCCTCCGTGTGCCAAAAATAGGCGCGGCACAGCCGCGCCCAAAAATACCGCCCGAAGGCCGGGCGCCAAGATCGTCCAGCGGAAAGAGGCCACAAAAGCGGGTGGGCTATAGCCTTTGGGCGTGGGGCTGGCCAACCGTCCGCGGACTCGGAATGGCGCCAGACTTTGCGGGCGCCTCCGTGTGCCAAAAATAGGCCTTGGGCACAGCCACGCCCAAAAATACCCGCCCGAATGCCGGGCGCCAAGTTCGTCCCAGCGGAAAGAGGCCACAAAAACGGGTGGGCTATAGCCTTGGGGCGTGGGGCTGGCCAACTTCGTCCGCCGGACTCGGAATGGCGCCAGACTTTGCGAGGCGCCTCCGTGTGCCAAAAATAGGCCGCGGGCACAGCCGCACCCAAAAATACCCGCCCGAAGGCCGGGCCGCCAAGTTCGTCCAGCGGAAAGAGGCCACAAAAACGGGTGGGCTATAGCCTTGGGGGGTGGGGCTGGCCAACTTCGTCCGCCGGACTCGGAATGGCGCGAGACTTTGCGGCGCCTCCGTGTGCCAAAAATAGGCTGCGGGCACAGCCGCGCCCAAAATACCCGCCCGAAGGCCGGCGCGCCCAGATCGTCCAGCCGAAAGCGGCCACAAAACCGGGTGGGCTATAGCCTTGGGGCGTGGTGCTGGCCCACCGTCCGCCAGACTCGGAATGGCGCCAGACTTTGCGAGGCGCCTCCGTGTGCCAAAAATAGGCCTTGGGCACAGCCGCGCCAAAAATACCCGCCCGAAGGCCGGGCGCCAAGTTCGTCCAGCGCAAAGAGGCCACAAAAGCGGGTGGGGTATAGCCTTGGGGCGTGGGGCTGGCCAACCGTCCGCCGGACTCGGAATGGCGCCAGACTTTGCGGCGCCTCCGTGTGCCAAAAATAGGCCGCGGGCACAGCCGCGTCCAAAATACCCTCCCGAAGGCCTGGGCGCCAAGTTTGTCCAGCGGAAATAGGCCACAAAAGCGGATGGGCTATAGCCTTGGGGCGTGGGGCTGGCCAACCGTCCGCCGGACTCGGAATGGCGCCAGACTTTGCGGCGCCTCCTTGTGCCAAAAATAGGCTGCGGGCACAGCCTCGCCCAAAAATACCCGCCCGAAGGCCGGGCACCAAGTCGTCCAGCGGAAAGAGGCCACAAAAACGGGTGGGCTATAGCCTTGGGGCGTGGGGCTGGCCAACCGTCCGCCGGACTCGGAATAGCGCCAGACTTTGCGGCGCCTCCTGTGCCAAAAATAGGCCGTGGGCACAGCCGCGCCCAAAATACACGCCCGAGGCCGGGCGCCAAGTTCGTCCAGCGGAAAGAGGCCACAAAAGCAGGTGGGCTATAGCCTTGGGGCGTGGGGCTGGCCAACCGTCCGCGGGACTCGGAATGGCGCCAGACTTTGCGAGGCGCCTCCGTGTGCCAAAAATAGGACTAGGGCACAGCCCACTACAAAACTACCCGCCCGAAGGAAGGGCCGCAATGAACGACCAGCGGTAAGAGGCCACAAAAACGGGTGGGCTTTAGCCTGGGGGCGTGGGGCTGGCCAACCGTCCGCCGGACTCGGAATGGCGCCAGACTGCGGCGCCTCCGTGTGCCAAAAATAGGCTGTGGGCACAGCCGCGCCCAAATACCCGCCAGAAGTCCGGGCGCCAAGTTCGTCCAGCGGAAAGAGGCCACAAAAGCGGGTGGGCTATAGCCTTGGGGGTGGGGCTGGCCAACTTCGTCCGCCGGACTCGGAATGGCGCCAGACTATGCGGCGCCTCCGTGTGCCAAAAATAGGCGCTGGCACAGCCGCGCCCAAAAATACCTGCCCGAAGGCCGGGCGCTCAAGTTCGCCCAGCGGAAAGAGGCCACAAAAGCAGGTGGGCTATAGCCTTGGGGCGTGGGGCTGGCCAACCGTCCGCCGGACTCGGAATGGCGCCAGACTTTGCGGCGCCTCCGTGTGCCAAAAATAGGCCTTGGGCACAGCCGCGCCAAAAATACCCGCCCGAAGGCCGGGCGCAAGGATCGTCCAGCGGAAAGAGGCCACAAAAGCGGGTGGGCTATAGCCTTGGGGCGTGGGGCTGGCCAACCGTCCGCCCGGACTCGGAATGGCGCCAGACTTTGCGAGGCGCCTCCGAGTGACAAAAATAGGCCGGGGGCACAGCCGCGCACAAAAAAACCCGCCCGACGGCCGGGCCGCCAAGATCGTCCAGCGGAAAGAGGCCACAAAAACGGGAGAGCTAAAGCCTGGGGGGGTGGGGCTGGCCAACCGTCCGCCGGACTCGGAATGGCGCCAGACTTTGCGGCGCCTCCGTGTGCAAAAAAATAGACCGCGGGCACAGCCGCACCCAAAAATACCCGCCCGAAGGCAGGGCGCCAAGATCGTCCAGCGGAAAGAGGCCACAAAAGCGGGTGGGCTATAGCCTTGGGGCGTGGGGCTGGCCAACCGTCCGCGGACTCGGAATGGCGCCAGACTTTATGAGGCGCCTCCGTGTGCCAAAAATAGGCCGGGCACAGCCGCGCCCAAAATACCCGCCGCCAGAGGCCGGGCCGCAAGAGATCGTCCAGCGGAAAGAGGCCACAAAAGCGGGTGGGCTATAGCCTTGGGGCGTGGGGCTGGCCAACCGTCCGCCCGGACTCGGAATGGCGCCAGACTGCGAGGCGCCTCCGTGTGCCAAAAATAGGCTGCGGGCACAGCCGCGCCCAAAAATACCCGCCCGAAGGCCGGGCGCCAAGTTCGTCCAGCGGAAAGAGGCCACAAAAGCGGGTGGGCTATAGCCTTGGGGCGTGGTGCTGGCCAACCCGTCCGCCAGACTCGGAATGGCGCCAGACTGCGAGGCGCCTCCGTGTGCCAAAAATAGACCGCAGGCACAGCCGCGCCCAAAATACCCGCCCGAAGGCCGGGCGCCAAGATCGTCCAGCGCAAAGAGGCCACAAAAGCGGGTGGGGTATAGCCTTGGGGCGTGGGGCTGGCCAACCGTCCGCCGGGACACGGAATGGCGCCAGACTTTGCGAGGCGCCTCCGTGTGCCAAAAATAGGCCGCGGGCACAGCCGCGTCCAAAAATACCCTCCCGAAGGCCTGGGCGCCAAGTTTGTCCAGCGGAAATAGGCCACAAAAACGGATGGGCTATAGCCTTGGGGCGTGGGGCTGGCCAACTTCGTCCGCCGGACTCGGAATGGCGCCAGACTTTACGAGGCGTCTCCGTGTGCCAAAAATAGACCGCGGGCACAGCCGCGCCCAAAATACCCCCGCCCGAAGGCCGGGCGCCAAGATCGTCCAGCGGAAAGAGGCCACAAAAGCGGGTGGGCTATAGCCTTGGGGCGTGGGGCTGGCCAACCGTCCGCCGGACTCGGAATGGCGCCAGACTTTGCGGCGCCTCCGTGTGCCAAAAATAGACGCGGGCACAGCCGCGCCCAAAATACCCGCCGAGGCCGGGCGCCAAGTCGTCCAGCGGAAAGAGGCCACAAAAGCAGGTGGGCTATAGCCTTGGGGGTGGGGCTGGCCAACCGTCCGCCGGACTCGGAATGGCGCCAGACTTTGCGGCGCCTCCGTGTGCCAAAAATAGGCCGCGAGCACAGCCGCGCCAAAATATACCCCCCCTAAGGCCGCGGCACCGAGATCGTCAAGCGGAAAAACGCCACAAAAACGGGTGGGCTATAGCCTTGGGGGGTGGGGCTGGCCAACTTCGTCCGCCGGACTCGGAATGGCGCCAGACATTGCGAGGCACCTCCGTGTGCCAAAAATAGGCCGCGGGCACAGCCGCGCCAAAAATACCCGCGCGAAGGCCGGGGCGCCAAGTTCGTCCAGCGGAAAATGGCCACAAAATAGGGTGGGCTATAGCCTTGGGCGTGGGGCTGGCCAACCGTCCGCCCGGACTCGGAATGGCGCCAGACTTTACGAGGCACCTCCGTGTGCCAAAAATAGGCATGGGCACAGCCGCGCCCAAAAATCCCGCCCGAAGGCCGGGCGCCAAGATAGTCCCGCGGAAAGAGGCCACAAAAGCGGGTGGGCTATAGCCTTGGGGGGTGGGGCTGGCCAACTTCGTCCGCGGACTCCGAATGGCGCCAGACTTTGCGAGGCGCCTCCGTGTGCCAAAAATAGGCCGCGGGCACAGCCGCGCCCAAAAATACCCGCCCGAAGGCCGGGCCCCAAGGTCGTCCAGCCGAAAGAGGCCACAAAAACCGGTGGGCGAAAGCCGTGGGGGGTGGGGATGGCCAACCGTCCGCCCGGACTCGGAATGGCGCCCGACTTGGCGCGGCGCCTCCGGGGGCCAAAAATTGGCGGCGGGCACTGCGGCGCCCAAAATACCCGCCCGAAGGCCGGGGCGCCAAGTTCGTCCAGCGGAAAGAGGCCACAAAAACGGGTGGGCTATAGCCTTGGGGCGTGGGGCTGGCCAACTTCGTCCGCCGGACTCGGAATGGCGCCAGACTTTGCGAGGCGCCTCCGTGTGCCAAAAATAGGCAGCGGGCACAGCCGAGCCACAAAATACCCGCCCGAATCCCGGGTCGCCAAGTTAAATCCAGCGGAAAGAGGCCACAAAAGCAGGTGGGCTATAGCCTTGGGGGTGGGGCTGGCCAACCGTCCGCCGGACTCGGAATGGCGCCAGACTATGCGGCGCCTCCGTGTGCCAAAAATAGGCCGCTCGCACGGCCGGCCCCAAGGGTACCCGCCCGAAGGCCGGGGCGCCAAGGTCGGCCCGCGGAAAGAGGCCACAAAAGCGGGTGGGCTATAGCCTTGGGCGTGGTGCTGGCCCACGCCGTCCGCCAGACTCGGAATGGCGCCAGACTTTGCGAGCGCCTCCGTGTGCCAAAAATAGGCCGCGGGCACAGCCGCGCCCAAAAATACCCGCCCGAAGGCCGGGCGCCAAGATCGTCCAGCGCAAAGAGGCCACAAAAGCGGGTGGGAGTATAGCCTTGGGGCGTGGGGCTGGCCAACCGTCCGCCGGACGCGGATTGGCGCCAGACTTTGCGAGGCGCCTCCGTGTGCCAAAAATAGGCCGCGGGCACAGCCGCGTCAAAAATACCCTCCCGAAGGCCTGGGCGCCAAGTTTGTCCAGCGGAAATAGGCCACAAAAGCGGATGGGCTATAGCCTTGGGGCGTGGGGCTGGCCAACCGTCCGCCGGACTCGGAATGGCGCCAGACTGCGGCGCCTCCTTGTGCCAAAAATAGGCTGCGGTCACAGCCTCGCCCAAAAATACCCGCCCGAAGGCCGGGCACCAAGATTCGTCCATCGGAAAGAGGCCACAAAAACGGGTGGGCTATAGCCTTGGGGCGTGGGGCTGGCCAACTTCGTCCGCCGGACTCGGAATGGCGCCAGACTTTGTGAGGCGCCTTCATGTGCCAAAAATAGGCCGTGGGCACAGCCGCGCCCAAAAATACCCGCCCGAAGGCCGGGGCGCCAAGTTCGTCCAGCGGAAAGAGGCCACAAAAACGGGTGGGCTATAGCCTTGGGGCGTGGGGCTGGCCAACTTCGTCCGCGGGACTCGGAATGGCGCCAGACTTTGCGAGGCGCCTCCGTGTGCCAAAAATAGGCCGCGGGCACAGCCGCGCCCAAAAATACCCGCCCGAAGGCCGGGCCGCAAGATCGTCCAGCGGAAAGAGGCCACAAAAGCAGGTGGGCTATAGCCTTGGGGCGTGGGGCTGGCCAACCGTCCGCCGGACTCGGAATGGCGCCAGACTTCTGAGGCGTCTCCGTGTGCCAAAAATAGGCCGCGGGCACAGCCGCGCCAAAAATACCCGCCCGAAGGCCGGGCGCCAAGATCGTCCAGCGGAAAGAGGCCACAAAAGCGGGTGGGCTATAGCCTTGGGGCGTGGGGCTGGCCAACCGTCCGCGGACTCAGAATGGCGCCAGACTTTGCGGCGCCTCCGTGTGCCAAAAATAGACCGCGGGCACAGCCGCGCCCAAAAATACCCGCCCGAAGGCCGGGCGCCAAGTCGTCCAGCGGAAAGAGGCCACAAAAGCGGGTGGGCTATAGCCTTGGGGGTGGGGCTGGCCAACCGTCCGCGGACTCGGAATGGCGCCAGACTTTGCGGGCGCCTCCGTGTGCCAAAAATAGGCGCGGGCACAGCAGCGCCAAAAATACCCGCCCGAAGGCCGGGCGCCAAGATCGTCCAGCGGAAAGAGTCCACAAAAAGCGGGTGGGCTATAGCCTTGGGGCGTGGGGCTGGCCAACCGTCCGCCCGGACTCGGAATGGCGCCAGACTTTGCGAGGCGCCTCCGTGTGCCAAAAATAGACCGCGAGGCACAGCCGCGCCAAAAATACCCGCCCGAAGGCCGGGCGCCAAGATCGTCCAGCGGAAAGAGGCCACAAAAGCGGGTGGGCTATAGCCTTGGGGCGTGGGGCTGGCCAACCGTCCGCCGGACTCGGAATGGCGCCAGACTTTACGAGGTACCTCCGTGTGCCAAAAATAGACCTTGGGCACAGCCGCGCCAAAAATACCCGCCCGAAGGCCGGGCGCCAAGTTCGTCCAGCGGAAAGAGGCCACAAAAAGCGGGTGGGCTATAGCCTTGGGGGTGGGGCTGGCCAACCGTCCGCCGGACTCGGAATGGCGCCAGACTTTGCGAGCGCCTCCGTGTGCCAAAAATAGAGCGCGGGCACAGCCGCGCCAAAAATACCGCCCGAAGGCCGGGCCGCCAAGTCGTCCAGGTGGAAAGAGGCCACAAAAGCGGGTGGGCTATAGCCTTGGGGGGCGTGGGGCTGGCCAACCGTCCGCGGACTCGGAATGGCGCCAGACTTTGCGAGGCGCCTCCGTGTGCCAAAAATAGGCGCGAGGCACAGCAGCGCCAAAATACCCGCCCGAAGGCCGGGCGCCAAGATCGTCCCGCGGAAAGAGGCCACAAAAGCAGGTGGGCTATAGCCTTGGGGCGTGGGGCTGGCCAACCGTCCGCGGACTCGGAATGGCGCCAGACTTTGCGAGCGCCTCCGTGTGCCAAAAATAGGCCGCGCGGGCACAGCCGCGCCAAAAATACCCGCCCGAAGTCCGGGCGCCAAGTTCGTCCCGCGGAAAGAGGCCACAAAAACGGGTGGGCTATAGCCTTGGGGGGGGGGCTGGCCAACTTCGTCCGCCGGACTCGGAATGGCGCCAGACTATGCGAGGCGCCTCCGTGTGCCAAAAATAGGCCGCTGGCACAGCCGCGCCCAAAAATACCTGCCCGACGGCCGGGGCGCCAAGTTCGCCCAGCGGAAAGAGGCCACTAAAGCAGGTGGGCTATAGCCTTGGGGCGTGGGGCTGGCCAACCGTCCGCCCGGACTCGGAATGGCGCCAGACTTTGCGAGCGCCTCCGTGTGCCAAAAATAGGCGCGGGCACAGCCGCGCCCAAAAATACCCGCCCGAAGGCCGGGCCGCCAAGGGGCTCCGGCGGAAAGAGGCGACAAAAACGTGTGGGCTATCGACTTGGGGGTTGGGGCTTGACAACTTAGTCCGGCTGACTAGGAATGGCGCGAGACTTTGTAAGGCGCCTCCGTGTGCCAAAAATAGGCCGCGGGCACAGCCGCGCCCAAAAATACCCGCCCAAAGGCCGGGGCGCCAAGTTCGTCCAGCGGAAAGAGGCCACAAAAACGGGTGGGCTATAGCCTTGGGGCGTGGGGATGGCCAACCGTCCGCGGACTCAGAATGGCGCCAGACTTTGCGAGCGTCTCCGTGTGCCAAAAATAGGCCGGGCACAGCCGCGCAAAAATACCCGCCCGAAGGCCGGGCGCCAAGTCGTCGTCCAGCGGAAAGAGGCCACAAAAACGGGTGGGCTATAGCCTTGGAGGGTGGGGCTGGCCAACCGTCCGCCGGACTCGGAATGGCGCCAGACTTTGCGAGCGCCTCCGTGTGCCAAAAATAGGCCGCGAGGCACAGCGCCCAAAAATACCCGCCCGAAGGCCGGGCGCCAAGATCGTCCAGCGGAAAGAGTCCACAAAAGCGGGTGGGCTATAGCCTTGGGGCGTGGGGCTGGCCAACCGTCCGCCGGACTCGGAATGGCGCCAGACTTTGCGGCGCCTCCGTGTGCCAAAAATAGGCCGCGGGCACAGCCGCGCCCAAAAATACCCGCCCGAAGGCCGGGCCGCCAAGATTCGTCCAGCGGAAAGAGGCCACAAAAAGCAGGTGGGCTATAGCCTTGGGGCGTGGGGCTGGCCAACCGTCCGCCGGACTCGGAATGGCGCCAGACTTTGCGGCGCCTCCGTGTGCCAAAAATAGACGCGGGCACAGCTGCGCCCAAAAATACCCGCCCGAAGGCCGGGCATAGAGATCGTCCAGGGAAAGAGGCCACAAAAGCGGGTGGGCTATAGCCTTGGGGCGTGGGGCTGGCCAACCGTCGCCGCGGACTCGGAATGGCGCCAGACTTTGCGAGGCGTCTCCGTGTGCCAAAAATAGGCCGCGAGCACAGCCGCGCCAAAAATACCCGCCCGAAGGCCGGGCGCCAAGATCGTCCAGCGGAAAGAGGCCACAAAAGCGGGTGGGCTATAGCCTTGGGGTGGGGCTGGCCAACCGTCCGCCGGGACTCGGAATGGCGCCAGACTTTGCGAGGCGCCTCCGTGTGCCAAAAATAGACGCGGGCACAGCCGCGACCAAAAATACCGGCCCCGAATGCCGGGCGCCAAGATCGTCCAGCGGAAAGAGGCCACAAAAGCGGGTGGGCTATAGCCTTGGGGCGTGGGGCTGGCCAACTTCGTCCGCGGACTCGGAATGGCGCCAGACTTTGCGTGGTGCCTCCATGTGCCCAAAATAGGCCGCGGTACAGCCGCGCCCAAAAATACCCGCCCGAGGCCGGGCGCCAAGATCGTCCAGCGGAAAGAGGCCACAAAAAGCGGGTGGGCTATAGCCTTGGGGCGTGGGGCTGGCCAACCGTCCGCCCGGACTCGGAATGGCGCCAGACTTTGCGTGGCGCCTCCGTGTGCCAAAAATAGACCGCGGGTACAGCCGCGCCCAAAAATACCCGCCCGAAGGCCGGGCGCCAAGTCCGTCCAGCGGAAAGAGGCCACAAAAGCGGGTGGGCTATAGCCTTGGGGCGTGGGGCTGGCCAACCGTCCGCCGGACTCGGAATGGCGCCAGACTTTGCGAGGCACCTCCGTGTGCCAAAAATAGACCGCGGGCACAGCCGCGCCAAAAATACCCGCCCGAAGGCCGGGCGCCAAGATCGTCCAGCGGAAAGAGGCCACAAAAGCAGGGGTGGGCTATAGCCTTGGGGCGTGGGGATGGCCAACTTCGTCCGCGGACTCGGAATGGGGCGAGACTTTGCGAGGCCTCCGTGTGCCAAAAATAGGCCGCGGGCACAGCCGCGCCCAAAAATAACCGCCCGAAGGCCGGGCGCCAAGTTCGTCCAGCGGAAAGAGGCCACAAAAGCGGGTGGGCTATAGCCTTGGGGGGTGGGGCTGGCCAACCGTCCGCGGACTCGGAATGGCGCCAGACTTTGCGAGGCGCCTCCGTGTGCCAAAAATAGGTCGCGGGCACAGCTGCGCCCAAAAATACCCGCCCGAAGGCCGGGCATGCCAAGTTCGTCCAGGGAAAGAGGCCACAAAAGCAGGTGGGCTATAGCCTCGGGGGGTGGGGCCGGCCAATATCGTCCGCCGGACTCGGTATGGCGCCAGCCCGCTCGAGCCGTCTCCGTGTGCCCAAAATAGGCCCCGGGCACAGCCGCTCAAAAATACCCGCCCGAAGGCCGGGCGCCAAGTTCGTCCAGCGGAAAGAGGCCACAAAAGCGGGTGGGCTATAGCCTTGGGGGTGGGGCTGGCCAACCGTCCGCCCGGACTCGGAATGGCGCCAGACTTTGCGAGGCGCCTCCGTGTGCCAAAAATAGGCGCGGACACAGCCGCGACAAAAATACCCGCCGAATGCCGGGCGCCCAGTTAAATCCAGCGGAAAGAGGCCACAAAAGCGGGTGGGCTATAGCCTTGGGGCGTGGGGCTGGCCAACCGTCCGCCGGACTCGGAATGGCGCCAGACTTTGCGTGGCGCCTCCATGTGCCCAAAATAGGCCAGGGTACAGCCGCGCCCAAAAATACCCGCCCGAAGGCCGGGCGCCAAGATCGTCCAGCGGAAAGAGGCCACAAAAAGCGGGTGGGCTATAGCCTTGGGGCGTGGGGCTGGCCAACCGTCCGCCGCACTCGGAAAGGCGCCAGACTTTGCGTGGCGCCTCCGTGTGCCAAAAATAGGCCGCGGGTACAGCCGCGCCCAAAATACCCGCCCGAAGGCCGGGCGCCAAGTCCGTCCAGCGGAAAGAGGCCACAAAAGCGGGTGGGCTATAGCCTTGGGGCGTGGGGCTGGCCAACCGTCCGCCGGACTCGGAATGGCGCCAGACTTTGCGAGGCGCCTCCGTTTGCCAAAAATAGACCGCGGGCACAGCCGCGCCAAAAATACCCGCCGAAGGCCGGGCGCCAAGATCGTCCAGCGGAAAGAGGCCACAAAAGCGGGTGGGCTATAGCCTTGGGGCGTGGGGCTGGCCAACTTCGTCCGCCGGACTCGGAATGGCGCCAGACTGCGAGGCGCCTCCGTGTGCCAAAAATAGACCGCGGGCACAGCCGCGCCCAAAAATACCCGCCCGAAGGCCGGGGCGCCAAGATCGTCCAGCGGAAAGAGGCCACAAAAACCGGTGGGCTCTGAGCCTTGGTGCGTGGGGCTGGCCAACCGTCCGCGGACTCGGAATGGCGCCAGACTTTGCGAGCGTCTCCGTGTGCCAAAAATAGACCGCGGGCACAGCCGCGCGAAAAATACACGCCCGAAGGCCGGGCGCCAAGTTCGTCCAGCGGAAAGAGGCCACAAAAGCGTGGGCTACGGCCTTGGGGCGTGGGGCTGGCCAACTTCCGTCGCGGACTCGGAATGGTGCCAGACTTTGCGTGGCGCCTCCGTGTGCCAAAAATAGGCCGCGGGCACAGCCGCGCCCAAAATACCCGCCCGAAGGCCGGGCGCCAAGTCGTCCAGCGGAAAGAGGCCACAAAAGCGGGTGGGCTATAGCCTTGGGGCGTGGGGCTGGCCAACTTCGTCCGCCGGACTCGGAATGTTGCCAGACTTTGCGAGGCACCTCCGTGTGCCAAAAATAAGCAGCGGCACAGCCGCGCCAAAATCTCGCCCGAAGGCCGGGCGCCAAGATCGTCCAGCGGAAAGAGGCCAAAAAAGCGGGTGGGCTATAGCCTTGGCGCGTGGGGCTGGCCAACCGTCCGCGGACTCGGAATGGCGCCAGACTTTGCGAGCGCCTCCGTGTGCCAAAAATAGACCCTTGGGCACAGCGCGCCAAAAATACTCCCGCCGAAGGCAGGGCGCCAAGATTCGTCCAGCGGAAAGAGGCCACAAAAAGCGGGTGGGCTATAGCCTTGGGGGTGGGGCTGGCCAACACGTCCGCCGGACTCGGAATGGCGCCAGACTTTGCGAGGCGCCTCCGTGTGCCAAAAATAGGCGCGGACACAGCCGCGCCAAAAAAAACCGCCCGAAGGCCGGGGCGCCAAGCTAGTCCAGCGGAAAGAGGCCACAAAAACTGGTGGGCTATAGCCTTGGGGGCGTGGGGCTGGCCAACCGTCCGCCGGACTTGGAATGGCGCCAGATTTTGCGAGCGCCTCCGTGTGCCAAAAATAGGCGCGGGCACAGCCGCAAAAAAATACCCGCCGAAGGCCGGGCATAGGAATCGTCCAGCGGAAAGAGCCCACACAACCGGTTGGGCAATAGCCTTGGGGGGTGGGGCTGGCCAACTTCGTCCGGCGGGCTCGGAATGGTGCTAGACTTTACGAGCGCCTCCGTGTGCCAAAAATAGGCCTTGGGCACAGCCGCGCCCAAAAATAACCGCCCGAAGGCCGGGCGCCAAGTTCGTCCAGCGGAAAGAGGCCACAAAAAAGCAGGTGGGCTATAGCCTTGGGGCGTGGGGCTGGCCAACCGTCCGCCGGACTCGGAATGGCGCCAGACTTTGCGAGGCGCCTCCGTGTGCCAAAAATAGGCGCGGGGCACAGCCGCGCCAAAAATACCCGCCGAAGGCCGGGCCGCCAAGATCGTCCAGGGAAAGAGGCCACAAAAGCGGGTGGGCTATAGCCTTGGGGCGTGGGGCTGGCCAACCGTCCGCCGGACTCGGAATGGCGCCAGACTTTGCGAGGCGTCTCCGTGTGCAAAAAATAGGCCGCGGGCACAGCCGCGCCCAAAATACCCGCCCGAAGGCCGGGCGCCAAGATCGTCCAGCGGAAAGAGGCCACAAAAGCGGGTGGGCTATAGCCTTGGGGGGTGGGGCTGGCCAACCGTCCGCGGACTCGGAATGGCGCCAGACTTTGCGAGGCGCCTCCGTGTGCCAAAAATAGGCCGCTTGAGCACAGCCGCGCCCAAAATACCCGCCCGAATGCCGGGGCGCCAAGTTCGTCCAGCGGAAAGAGGCCACAAAAACGGGTGGGCTATAGCCTTGGGGCGTGGGGCTGGCCAACTTCGTCCGCCGGACTCGGAATGGCGCCAGACTTTGCGTGGCACCTCCATGTGCCCAAAATAGGCCGCGGGTACAGCCGCGCCCAAAAATACCCGCCCGAAGGCCGGGGCGCCAAGTTCGTCCAGCGGAAAGAGGCCACAAAAACGGGTGGGCTATAGCCTTGGGGGGTGGGGTGGCCAACTTCGTCCGCCGGACTCGGAATGGAGCGAGACTTTGCGTGGCTCCTCCTTGTGTCAAAAATAGGCCTCGGGCACAGTCGCGACCAAAAATACCCGCCCAAAGGCCGGGGCGCCAAGTTGGTCCAGCGGAAAAAGGCCACAAAAACGGGTGGGCTATAGCCTTGGAGGGTGGGGCTGGCCCGCCGTCCGCCCGGACTCGGAATGGCGCGATACTTTGCAAGGCACCTCCGTGTCCCAAAAATAGGCCGTGGGCACAGCAGCGCCCAAAAATACCCACACGAAGACAGGGTCGCAAAGTACGACCAGCGAAAAAAGGCCCAAAAAACGGTTGGGCTATAGCCTTGGGGGGTGGGGCTGGCCAACCGTCCGCGGACTCGGAATGGCGCGAGAATTCTGAGGCACCTCCGGGTGCCAAAAATAGGCCGTGGGCACAGCCGCCCCCAAAAATACCCACACGAAGACCGGGTCGCCAAGTTCGTCCAGCGGAAAAAGGCCACAAAAACGGGTGGGCTATAGCCTTGGGGGGTGGGGCTGGCCAACTTCGTCCGCCGGACCCGGAATGGCGCGAGACTTTGCGAGGCGCCTCCGTGTTCAAAAAGTAGGCCTCGGCCACAGCCGCGCCCAAAAATACCCGCCCGAGGGCCGGGGCGCCAAGTTCGTCCAGCGGAAAAAGGCCACAAAAATGGGTGGGCTATAGCCTTTGGGGGTGGGGCTGGCCCACTACGTCCGCGGGACTCGGAATGGCGTGAGACTTTGTGAGGTGCCTCCGTGTGCCAAAAATAGGCCAGCTGAGGCACAGCCGCGCCCAAAAATCCCCGCCGAGGGCCGGGGCGCCAAGTTCGTCCAGCGGAAAAAGGCCACAAAAATGGGTGGGCTATAGCCTTGGGGGGTGGGGCTGGCCAACTTCGTCCGCCGGACTCGGAATGGCGCGAAACTTTGCAAGGCGACTCCATGTCCCAAAAATAGGCCGCGGGCACAGCCGAGCCCAAAAATACCCTCCCGAAGGCCGGGGCGCCAAGTTCGTCCAGCGGAAAAAGGCCGCAAAAACGGGTGGGCTATAGCCTTGGGGGGTGGGGCTGGCCAACTTCGTCCGCCGGACTCGGAATGGCGCGAGACTTTGCGAGGCACCTCCGTGTGCCAAAAATAGGCCGCGGACAAAGTCGCACCCAAAAATACGCGCCCGAAGGCCGGGGCGCCAAGTTCGTCCACCGGAAAAAGGCCATAAAAACGGGTGGGCTATAGCCTTGGGGGGTGGGACTGGCCAACTTCGTCCGCCGGACTCGGAATGGCGCGAGACTTTGCAAAGCGCCTCCGTGTGCCAAAAATAGGCCGCGGACACAGCCGCGCCCAAAAAGCGCCAAGTTCGTCCAGCGGAAAAAGGCCACAAAAACGGGTGGGCTATAGCCTTGGGGGGTGGGGCTGGCCAACTTCGTCCGCCGGACTCGGAATGGCGCGAGACTTTGTGAGGTGCCTTCGTGTCCCAAAAATAGGCCGTGGGCACAGCCGCGCCCAAAAAGTCCCGCCCGAAGGCCGGGCGCCAAGATCAAATCCAGCCGAAAAAGGCCACAAAAACGGGTGGGCTATAGCCTTGGGGGGTGGGGCTGGCCGACTTCGTCCGCCAGACTCGGAATGGTGCGAGACCTTGTGAGGAGCCTCCGTGTGACAAAAATAGGCCGTGGGGACAGCCGCGCCCAAAAATACCCACCCGAAGGCCGGGGCACCAAGTTCGTCCAGCGGAAAAAGGCCACAAAAACGGGTGGGCTATAGCCTTGGGGTGTGGGGCTGGCTAACTTCGTCCGCCGGACTCGGAATGGCGCGAGACTTTGCGAGGCACCTACGTGTGGCAAAAATAGGCCGCGGGCACAGCCGCGTCCAAAAATACCCGCCCGAAGGCCGGGGCGCAAGTTCGTCCAGCGGAAAAAGCCCACAAAAACGGGTGGGCTATAGCCTTGGGGGGTGGGGTGGCCAACTTCGTCCGCCGGACTCGGAATGGTGCGAGACTTTGCGAGGCGCCTCCGTGTGTCAAAAATAGGCCGCGGGCGCAGTCGCGACCAAAAATACCCGCCCAAAGGCCGGGGCGCCAAGTTGGTCCAGCGGAAAAAGGACACAAAAATGGGTGGGCTATAGCCTTGGGGGGTGGGGCTGGCCAACTTCGTCCGCGGACTCGGAATGGCGCGAGACTTTGCAAGGCGACTCCATGCCCCAAAAATAGGCGCGGGCACAGCCGCGTCCAAAATACCCGCCCGAAGGCCGGGCGCCAAGTTCGTCCAGCGGAAAAAGGACACAAAAATGGGTGGGCTATAGCCTTTGGGGGTGGGGCTGGCCCACTTCGTCCGCCCGGACTCGGAATGGCGCGAGACTTTGTGAGGTGCCTCCGTGTGCTAAAAATAGGCCGCAGGCACAGCCGCGCCAAAAATACCTGCCCGTAGGCCGGGGCGCCAAATTCGTCCAGCGGAAAGAGGCCACAAAAACGGGTGGGCTATAGCCTTGGGGGGTGGGGCTGGCCAACTTCGTCCGCCGGACTCGGAATGGCGCGAGACTTTGCAAGGCGACTCCATGTCCCAAAAATAGGCCGCGGGCACAGCTGAGCCCAAAAATACCCTCCCGAAGGCCGGGGCGCCAAGTTCGTCCAGCGGAAAAAGGCCGCAAAAACGGGTGGGCTATAGCCTTGGGGGGTGGGGCTGGCCAACTTCGTCCGCCGGACTCGGAATGGCGGGAGACTTTGCGAGGCGCCTCCGTGTGCCAAAAATAGGCCGCGGGCAAAGTTGCACCCAAAAATACGCGCCCGAAGGCCGGGGCGCCAAGTTCGTCCAGCGGAAAAAGGCCATAAAAACGGGTGGGCTATAGCCTTGGGGGGTGGGGCTGGCCAACTTCGTCCGCCGGAATCGGAATGGCGCGAGACTTTGCAAAGCGCCTCCGTGTGCCAAAAATAGGCCGAGGACACAGCCGCGCCCAAAAAGAGCCGAGGTCGTCCCGCGGAGCAAGGCCCGACAAGCGGGTGGGCGAAAGCCTTGCGGGGTGGGGCTGGCCAACTTCGTCCGCCGCACTCGGAATGGCGCGAGACTTTGTCAGGTGCCTCCGTGTCCCAAAAATAGGCCGTGGGCACAGCCGCGCCCAAAAAGCCCCGCCCGAAGGCCGGGGCGCCAAGTTCGTCCAGCAGAAAAAGGCCACAAGAACGGGTGGGCTATAGCCTTGGGGGGTGGGGCTGGCCGACTTCGTCCGCCAGACTCGGAATGGCGCGAGACTTTGCAAAGCGCCTCCGTGTGCCAAAAATAGGCCGCGGACACAGCCACGCCAAAAAAGCGCCAAGTTCGTCCAGCGGAAAAAGGCCACAAAAACGGGTGGGCTATAGCCTTGGGGGGTGGGGCTGGCCAACTTCGTCCGCCGGACACGGAATGGCGCGAGACTTTGTGAGGCACCTCAGTGTCCCAAAAATAGGCCACGGGCACAGCCGCACCCAAAAACCCCCACCCGAAGGCCGGGGCGCCAAGTTCGTCCAGCGGAAAAAGGCCACAAAAACGGGTGGGCTATAGCCTTGGGGGTGGGGCTGGCCCACTTCGTCCGCGGGACTCGGAATGGCGCGAGACTTTGCGAGGCGCCTCCGTGTGCAAAAATAGGCAGCGGGCACAGCCGCGCCCAAAAATACCCGCACGAAGGTCGGGCGCCAAGTTCGTCCCAGCGGAAAAATGCCACAAAAACGGGTGGGCTATAGCCTTGGGGGTGGGGCTGGCCCACTTCGTCCGCGGGACTCGGAATGGCGCGAGACTTTGCGAGGCGCCTTCGTGTGCCAATAATTGGCCGCGGGCACAGCCGCGCTCAAAAATACCCGGCCGATGGCCGGGGCGCCAAGGTCGTCCAGAGGAAAGAGGCCCCAAAACCGGGTGGGCTATAGCCTTGAGGTGGGCTGGCCCACTTCGTCCGCCCGGACTCGGAATGGCGTGAGACTTTGCGAGGCGCCTCCATGTGCCAATAATTGGCAGCGGGCACAGCCGCGCCCAAAAATACCAGCCCGAAGGCCGGGGCGCCAAGTTCGTCCAGCGGAAAAAGGCCACAAAAACGGGTGGGCTATAGCCTTGGGGGTGGGGCTGGCCCACTTCGTCCGCCGGACTCGGAATGGCGCGAGACTTTGCGAGGCGCCTCCATGTGACAAAAATAGGCCGTGGTCACAGCCACGCCCAAAAATACCTGCCCGAAGGCCGGGGCGCCAAGTTCGTCCAGCGGAAAAAGGCCACGAAAACGGGTGGGCTATAGCCTTGGGGGGTGGGGCTGGCCAACTTCGTTCGCCGGACTCGAAATGGCGCAAGATTTTGCGAGGCGCCTCTGTGTCCCAAAAATAGGCCGCGGGCACAGCCGCGCCCAAAAATACCCGCCCGAAGGCCGGGGCGTCAAGTTCGTCCAGCGGAAAAAGGCCACAAAAACGGGTGGGCTATAGCCTTGGGGGGTGGGGCTGTCCAACTTCGTTCGCCGGACTAGGAATGGCGCGAGACTTTGCGAGGCGCCTCCGTGTCCCAAAAATAGGCCGCGGGCACAGCCCCACCCAAAAATACCGGCCCGAAGGCCGGGGCTCCAAGTTCGTCCAGTGGAAAAAGGTCCCAAAAACGGGTGGGCTATAGCCTTGGGGGGTGGGGCTGTCGAACTTCGTCCGCTGGACTCGGAATGGTGCAAGACTTTGCGAGGCACCTCCGTGTGCCAAAAATAGGCCGCGGGCACAGCCGCGTCCAAAAATACCCGCCCGAAGGCCGGGGCGCCAAGTTGGTCCAGCGGAAAAAGGCCACAAAAATGGGTGGGCTATAGCCTTGGGGGGTGGGGCTGGCCAACATCGTCCGCCGGACTCGGAATGGCGTGAGACTTTGCAAGGCAACTCCATGTCCCAAAAATAGGCCGCGGGCACAGCCGCGTCCAAAAATACCCGCCCGAAGGCCGGGGCGCAAGTTCGTCCAGCGGAAAAAGGCCACAAAAACGGGTGGGCTATAGCCTTGGGGGGTGGGGCTGGCCCACTTCGTCCGCCGGACTCGGAATGGCGCGAGACTTTACAAGGCAACTCCATGTCCCAAAAATAGGCCGCGGGCACAGCCGAGCCCAAAAATACCCTCCCGAAGGCCGGGGCGCCAAGTTCATCCAGCGGAAAAAGGCCGCAAAAACGGTTGGGCTATAGCCTTGGGGGCTGGGGCTGGCCGACTTCGTCCGCCGGACTCGGAATGGCGCGAGCCTTTTCGAGGCACCTCCGTGTGCTAAAAATAGGCCGCGGGCAAAGTCACACCGAAAAATACGCGCCCGAAGGCCGGGGTGCCAAGTTCGTCCAGCGGAAAAAGGCCATAAAAACGGGTGGGCTATAGCCTTGGGGGTTGGGGCTGGCCAAATTCGTCCGCCGGACTCGGAATGGCGCGAGACTTTGCAAAGCGCCTCCGTGTGCCAAAAATAGGCCGCGGACACAGCCGCGCCCAAAGAGCGCCAATTTCGTCCAGCGGAAAAAGGCCACAAAAACGGGTGGGCTATAGCCTTGGGGGGTGGGGCTGGCCAACTTCGTCCGCCGGACTCGGAATGGCGCGAGACTTTGTGAGGTGCCTCCGTGTCCCAAAAATAGGCAGCGGGCACAGCCGCGCCCAAAAAGCCCCGCCCGAAGGCCGGGGCGCCAAGTTCGTCCAGCAGAAAAGGCCACAAAAACGGGTGGGCTATAGCCTTGGGGGGTGGGGCTGGCCGACTTCGTCCGCCAGACTCGGAATGGCGCGAGACTTTGCAAAGCGCCTCCGTGTGCCAAAAATAGGCGGCGGACACAGCCACGCCAAAAAAGCGCCAAGTTCGTCCAGCGGAAAAAGGCCACAAAAACGGGTGGGCTATAGCCTTGGGGGGTGGGGCTGGCCAACTTTGTCCGGCGGACTCGGAATGGCGCGAGACTTTGTGAGGCACCTCAGTGTCCCAAAAATAGGCCGCGGGCACAGCCGCGCCCAAAAACCCCCGCCCGAAGGCCGGGGCGCCAAGTTCGTCCAGCGGAAAAAGGCCACAAAAACGGGTGGGCTATAGCCTTGGGGGGTGGGGCTGGCCCACTTCGTCCGCCGGACTCGGAATGGCGCGAGACTTTGTGAGGCGCCTCCGTGTGCCAAAAATAGGCAGCGGGCACAGCCGCGCCCAAAAATACCCGCACGAAGGTCGGGGCGCCAAGTTCGTCCAGCGGAAAAATGGCACAAAAACGGGTGGGCTATAGCCTTGGGGGGTGGGGCTGGCCAACTTCGTCCGCGGGATTAGGAATGGCGCGAGACTTTGCGAGGTGCCTCCGTGTGCCAAAAATAGGCCGTGGTTAACAGCCGCGCCCAAAACTGCCCGCCCGAAGGCCGGGGCGCCAAGTTCGTCCAGCGGAAAAAGGCCACGAAAACGGGTGGGCTATAGCCTTGGGGGGTGGGGCTGGCCAACTTCGTTCGCCGGACTCGAAATGGCGCAAGATTTTGTGAGGCACCTCTGTGTCCCAAAAATAGGCCGCGGGCACAGCCGCGCCCAAAAATATCCGCCCGAAGGCCGGGGCGCCAAGTTCGTTCAGCGGAAAAAGGCCACGAAAACGGGTGGGCTATAGCCTAGGGGGGTGGGGCTGGCCAACTTCGTTCGCCAGACTCGAAATGGCGCAAGACTTTGCGAGGTGCCTCTGTGTCCCAAAAATAGGCCGCGGGCACAACCGCGTCCAAAAATACCCGCCCGAAGGCCGGGGCGCCAAGTTCGTCCAGCGGAAAAAGGCCACGAAAACGGGTGGGCTATAGCCTTGGGGGGTGGGGCTGGCCAACTTTGTTCGCCGGACTCGAAATGGTGCAAGATTTTGCGAGGCGTCTCAGTGTCCCAAAAATAGGCCGCGGGCTCAGCCGCGCTCAAAAATACCCGCCCGAAGGCCGGGGCGCCAAGTTCGTCCAGCGGAAAAAGGCCACAAAAACGGGTGGGCTATAGCTTTGGGGGGTGGGGCTGGCCAACTTCGTTCGCCGGACTAGGAATGTTGCGAGACTTTGTGAGGTGCCTCCGTGTGCCAAAAATAGGCCGCGGGCGCAGCCGCGTCCAAAAATACCCGACCGAAGGCCAGGGCTCCAAGGCCACGGGCACAGCCGCGCCCAAAAATACCCGCCCTAAGGCCGGGGCACCAAGTTCGTCCAGCGGAAAAAGGCCACAAAAACGAGTGGGCTATAGCCTTGGGGGGTGCGGCTGGCCAACTTCGTCCGCCGGACTCGGAATGGTGCGAGACTTTGCGAGGTGCCTCTGTGTGCCAAAAATAGGCCGCGGGAACAGCCGCACCCAAAAATAGCCGACCGAAGGCCGGGGCTCCAAGTTCGTCCAGCGGAAAAAGGACACAAAAACGGGTGGGCTATAGCCTTGGGGGGTGGGCTGGCCAATTTCGTTCGCCGGACTCGGAATGGCGCGAGACATTTCGAGGCGCCTCCGTGTCCCAAAAATAGGCCGCGGGTACAGCCGAGCCAAAAAATACCCGCCCGAAGGCCGGGGCGACAAGTTCGTCCAGCGGATAAAGGCCACAAAAACGGGTGGGCTATAGCCTTGAGGGGTGGGCCTGGCCGACTTCGTCCGCCGAAATCGAAATGTCGCGAGACTTTGTGAGGCACCTCCGTGTCTCAAAAATAAGCTGCGGACACAGCCGCACCCAAAAATACCCGACCGAAGGCCGGGGCGCCAAGTTCGTCCAGTGGAAAAAGGCCACAAAAACGGGTGGGCTATAGCCTTGGGGGGTGGGGCTGGCCGACTTCGTCCGCCGGACTCGGAATGGCGCGAGACTTTTCGAGGCGCCTCCGTGTGCCAAAAATAGACCGCGGGCACAGCCGCGGCCAAAAATACCTGCCCGAAGGCCGGGGCGCCAAGTTCGTCCAGCGGAAAAAGGCCACAAAAACGGGTGGGCTATAGCCTTGGGGGGTGGGGCTGGCCAACTTCGTTCGCCGGACTAGGAATGGCGCGAGACTTTGCGAGGTGCCTCCGTGTGCCAAAAATAGGCTGCGGGCACATGCGCGTCCAAAAATACCCGACCGAAGGCCGGGGCTCCAAGGCCGCGGGCACAGCCGCGCCCAAAAATACCCGCCCTAAGGCCGGGGCGCCAAGTTCGTCCAGCGGAAAAAGGCCACAAAACAGTGGGCTATAGCCTTGGGGGTGCGGCTGGCCAACCGTCCGCCCGGACTCGGAATGGTGCGAGCCTTTGCGAGGTGCCTCCGTGTGCCAAAAATAGGCCGCGGCACAGCCGCACACAAAAATACCCGACCGAAGGCGGGGCTCCAAGACGTCCAGCGGAAAAAGGTCACAAAAGCGGGTGGGCTATAGCCTTGGGGGTGGGGCTGGCCAACTTCGTTCGCGGACTAGGAATGGCGCGAGACTTTGCGAGGTGCCTCCGTGTGCCAAAAATAGGCCGCGGGAACAGCCGCACCCAAAAATACCCGCCCTAAGGCCGGGGCGCCAAGTTCGTCCAGCGGAAAAAGGCCACAAAAACGAGTGGGCTATAGCCTTGGGGGGTGCGGCTGGCCAACTTCGTACGCCGGACTCGGAATGGAGCGAGACTTTGCGAGGTGCCTCCGTGTGCCAAAAATAGGCCGCGGGAACAGCCGCACCCAAAAATACCCGCCCTAAGGCCGGGGCTCCAAGTTCGTCCAGCGGAAAAAGGTCACAAAAACGGGTGGGCTATAGCCTTGGGGGGTGGGGCTGGCCAACTTCGTTCGCCGGACTAGGAATGGCGCGAGACTTTGCGAGGTGCCTCCGTGTGCCAAAAATAGGCCGCGGGCACAGCCGCAACCAAAAATACCCGACCGAAGGCTGGGGCTCCAAGGCCGCGGGCACAGCCGCGCCCAAAAATACCCGCCCAAAGGCCGGGGCGCCAAGTTCGTCCAGCGGAAAAAGGCCCCAAAAACGGGTGGGCTATAGCCTTGGGGGGTGGGGCTGGCCAACTTCGTCCGCCGGACTCGGAATGGTGCGAGACTTTGCGAAGTGCCTCCGTGTGCCAAAAATAGGCCGCGGGAACAGCCGCACCCAAAAATACCCGACCGAAGGCCGGGGCTCCAAGTTCGTCCAGCGTAAAAAGGTCACAAAAACGGGTGGGCTATAGCCTTGGCGGGTGGGCATGCCAACTTCGTTCGCCGGAATCGGAATGGCGCGCGACGTTTCGAGCGCCTCCGTGTCCCAAAAATAGGCCGTGGGTACAGCCGAGCCAAAAAATACCCGCCCGAAGGCTGGGGCGACAAGTTCGTCCAGCGGATAAAGGCCACAAAAACGGGTGGGCTATAGCCTTGAGGGGTGGGGCTGGCCGACTTCGTCCGCCGAAATCGAAATGTCGCGAGACTTTGTGAGGCACCTCCGTGTCTCAAAAATAAGCTGCGGGCACAGCCGCACCCAAAAATACCCGACCGAAGGCCGGGGCGCCAAGTTCGTCCAGCGGAAAAAGGCCACAAAAACGGGTGGGCTATAGCCTTGGGGGGTGGGGCAGGCCAACTTCGTCCGCGGACTCGGAATGGCGCGAGACTTTTCGAGGCGCCTCCGTGTGCAAAAATAGACCGCGGGCACAGCCGCGGCCAAAAATACTCTGCCCGAAGGCCGGGCGCCAAGTTCGTCCAGCGGAAAAAGGCCACAAAACGGGTGGGCTATAGCCTTGGGGGTGGGGCAGGCCAACTTCGTCCGCGGACTCGGAATGGCACGAGACTTTGCGGGCGCCTCCGTGTGCCAAAAATAGGCCGTGGGCACAGCCGCGCCCAAAAATACCCGACCGAAGGCCGGGGTGCCAAGTTCATCCAGCGTAAAAGGGCCACAAAAACGGGTGGGCTATAGCCTTGGGGGGTGGGGCTGGCCAACTTCGTCCGCCGGACTCGGAAATGCGCGAGACTTTGTGAGGCACCTCCGTGTGCCAAAAATAGGCTGCGGGCACAGCCGCGCCCAAAAATACACGCCCGAAGGCCGGGGCGCCAAGTTCGTCCAGCGGAAAAAGGCCACAAAAATTTGTGCGCTATAGCCTTGGGGGGTGGGGCTGGCCAACTTCGTCCGCCGGACTCGGAATGGCGCGAGACTTTGTGAGATGCCTCCGTGTGCCAAAAATAGGCCGCGGGCACAGCCGGTGCCAAAAATACCCGCCCGAAGGCCGGGGCGCCAAGTTCGTCCAGCGGAAAAAAGCCACAAAAACGGGTGGGCTATAGCCTTGGGGGGTGGGGCTGTCCAATTTCGTCAGCCGGACTCGGAATGGCGCGTGACTTTGCGAGACGCATCCGTGTGCCAAAAAATAGGCCGCAGGCCCAGCTGCGCCCAAAAGTACCCGCCCGAAGGCTGGGGCGCCAAGTTCGTCCAGCGGAAAAAGGCCACAAAAACGAGTGGGCTATAGCCTTGGGGGGTGGGGCTGGCCAACTTCGTCCGCCGGACTCGGAATGGCGCGAGACTTTGCGAGGCACCTCCGTGTGCCAAAAATAGGCCGCGGGCACAGCCACCCCCAAAAATATTCGCCCGAAGGCTGGGGCGCCAAGTTCGTCCAGCGGAAAAAGGCCAACAAAACGTGTGGGCTATAGCCTTGGGGGGTGGGGCTGGCCAACTTCGTCCGCCGGACTCGGAATGGCGCGAGACTTTGCGAGGCACCTCCGTGTGCCAAAAATAGGCCGCGGGCACAGCCACGCCCAAAAATATTCGCCCGAAGGCTGGGGCGCCAAGTTCGTCCAGCGGAAAAAGGCCACAAAAACGTGTGGGCTATAGCCTTGGGGGGTGGGGCTGGCCGACTTCGTCCGCCGGACTCGGAATGGCGCGAGACTTTGCGAGGCGCCTCCGTGTGGCAAAAATAGGCCGCGGGCACAGCCGCGCCCAAAAATACCCGACCGAAGGCCGGGGCGCCAAGTTCATCCAGCGTAAAAGGGCCACAAAAACGGGTGGGCTATAGCCTTGGGGGGTGGGGCTGGCCAACTTCGTCCGCCGGACTCGGAAATGCGCGAGACTTTGTGAGGCACCTCCGTGTGCCAAAAATAGGCTGCGGGCACAGCCGCGCCCAAAAATACACGCCCGAAGGCCGGGGCGCCAAGTTCGTCCAGCGGAAAAAGGCCACAAAAATTTGTGCGCTATAGCCTTGGGGGGTGGGGCTGGCCAACTTCGTCCGCCGGACTCGGAATGGCGCGAGACTTTGCGAGGCGCCTCCGTGTGGCAAAAATAGGCCGCGGTCACAGCCGCGCCCAAAAATACCCGACCGAAGGCCGGGGCGCCAAGTTCATCCAGCGTAAAAGGGCCACAAAAACGGGTGGGCTATAGCCTTGGGGGGTGGGGCTGGTCAACTTCGTCCGCCGGACTCGGAAATGCGCGAGACTTTGTGAGGCACCTCCGTGTGCCAAAAATAGGCTGCGGGCACAGCCGCGCCCAAAAATACACGCCCGAAGGCCGGGGCGCCAAGTTCGTCCAGCGGAAAAAGGCCACAAAAATTTGTGCGCTATAGCCTTGGGGGGTGGGGCTGGCCAACTTCGTCCGCCGGACTCGGAATGGCGCGAGACTTTGTGAGATGCCTCCGTGTGCCAAAAATAGGCCGCGGGCACAGCCGGGGCCAAAAATACCCGCCCGAAGGCCGGGGCGCCAAGTTCGTCCAGCGGAAAAAAGCCACAAAAACGGGTGGGCTATAGCCTTGGGGGGTGGGGCTGTCCAATTTCGTCAGCCGGACTTGGAATGGCGCGTGACTTTACGAGGCGCATCCGTGTGCCAAAAAATAGGCCGCAGGCCCAGCTGCACCCAAATGTACCCGCCCGAAGGCTGGGGCGCCAAGTTCGTCCAGCGGAAAAAGGCCACAAAAACGGGTGGGCTATAGCCTTGGGGGGTGGGGCTGGCCAACTTCGGGCGCCGGACTCGGAATGGCGCGTGACTTTGCGAGGCGCATCCGTGTGCCAAAAAATAGGCCGCAGGCCCAGCTGCGCCCAAAAATACCCGCCTGAAGGCCGGGGCGGCAAGTTCGTCCAGCGGAAAAAGGCCACAAAAACGGGTGGGCTATAGCCTTAGGGGGTGGGGCAGGCCAACTTCGTCTGCCGGACTCGAAATAGCGCGAGACTTTGCGAGGCACCTCCGTGTGCCAAAAATAGGGCGCGGGCACAGCCACGCCCAAAAATATTCGCCCGAAGGCTGGGGCGCCAAGTTCGTCCAGCGGAAAAAGGCCACAAAAACGTGTGGGCTATAGCCTTGGGGGTGGGGCTGGCCAACTTCGTCCGCCGGACTCGGAATGGCGCGAGACTTTGCGAGGTGCCTCCGTGTGCCAAAAATAGGCCGCGGACACAGCCGCGCCCAAAAATACCCGACTGAAGGCCGGGGCGCCAAGTTCGTCCAGCGTAAAAGGGCCTCAAAAATGGGTGGGCTATAGCCTTGGGGTGTGGGGCTGGCCAACTTCGTCCGCCGGACTCGGAATGGCGCGAGACTTTGCGAGGCGCCTCCGTGTGCCAAAAATAGGCCACGGGCACAGCCGTGCCCAAAAATACCCTCCCGAAGGCCGGGGCGCCAAGTTCATCCAGCGGAAAAAGGCCGCAAAAACGGTTGGGCTATAGCCTTGGGGGCTGGGGCTGGCCGACTTCGTCCGCCGGACTCGGAATGGCGCGAGCCTTTTCGAGGCACCTCCGTGTGCTAAAAATAGGCCGCGGGCAAAGTCACACCGAAAAATACGCGCCCGAAGGCCGGGGTGCCAAGTTCGTCCAGCGGAAAAAGGCCATAAAAACGGGTGGGCTATAGCCTTGGGGGTTGGGGCTGGCCAAATTCGTCCGCCGGACTCGGAATGGCGCGAGACTTTGCAAAGCGCCTCCGTGTGCCAAAAATAGGCCGCGGACACAGCCGCGCCCAAAGAGCGCCAATTTCGTCCAGCGGAAAAAGGCCACAAAAACGGGTGGGCTATAGCCTTGGGGGGTGGGGCTGGCCAACTTCGTCCGCCGGACTCGGAATGGCGCGAGACTTTGTGAGGTGCCTCCGTGTCCCAAAAATAGGCCGCGGGCACAGCCGCGCCCAAAAAGCCCCGCCCGAAGGCCGGGGCGCCAAGTTCGTCCAGCAGAAAAGGCCACAAAAACGGGTGGGCTATAGCCTTGGGGGGTGGGGCTGGCCGACTTCGTCCGCCAGACTCGGAATGGCGCGAGACTTTGCAAAGCGCCTCCGTGTGCCAAAAATAGGCGGCGGACACAGCCACGCCAAAAAAGCGCCAAGTTCGTCCAGCGGAAAAAGGCCACAAAAACGGGTGGGCTATAGCCTTGGGGGGTGGGGCTGGCCAACTTTGTCCGGCGGACTCGGAATGGCGCGAGACTTTGTGAGGCACCTCAGTGTCCCAAAAATAGGCCGCGGGCACAGCCGCGCCCAAAAAAACCCGCCCGAAGGCCGGGGCGCCAAGTTCGTCCAGCGGAAAAAGGCCACAAAAACGGGTGGGCTATAGCCTTGGGGGGTGGGGCTGGCCCACTTCGTCCGCCGGACTCGGAATGGCGCGAGACTTTGTGAGGCGCCTCCGTGTGCCAAAAATAGGCAGCGGGCACAGCCGCGCCCAAAAATACCCGCACGAAGGTCGGGGCGCCAAGTTCGTCCAGCGGAAAAATGGCACAAAAACGGGTGGGCTATAGCCTTGGGGGGTGGGGCTGGCCAACTTCGTCCGCGGGATTAGGAATGGCGCGAGACTTTGCGAGGTGCCTCCGTGTGCCAAAAATAGGCCGTGGTTAACAGCCGCGCCCAAAACTGCCCGCCCGAAGGCCGGGGCGCCAAGACAAATCCAGCGGAAAAAGGCCACGAAAACGGGTGGGCTATAGCCTTGGGGGATGGGGCTGGCCAACTTCGTTCGCCGGACTCGAAATGGCGCAAGATTTTGTGAGGCACCTCTGTGTCCCAAAAATAGGCCGCGGGCACAGCCGCGCCCAAAAATATCCGCCCGAAGGCCGGGGCGCCAAGTTCGTTCAGCGGAAAAAGGCCACGAAAACGGGTGGGCTATAGCCTAGGGGGGTGGGGCTGGCCAACTTCGTTCGCCAGACTCGAAATGGCGCAAGACTTTGCGAGGTGCCTCTGTGTCCCAAAAATAGGCCGCGGGCACAACCGCGTCCAAAAATACCCGCCCGAAGGCCGGGGCGCCAAGTTCGTCCAGCGGAAAAAGGCCACGAAAACGGGTGGGCTATAGCCTTGGGGGGTGGGGCTGGCCAACTTTGTTCGCCGGACTCGAAATGGTGCAAGATTTTGCGAGGCGTCTCAGTGTCCCAAAAATAGGCCGCGGGCTCAGCCGCGCTCAAAAATACCCGCCCGAAGGCCGGGGCGCCAAGTTCGTCCAGCGGAAAAAGGCCACAAAAACGGGTGGGCTATAGCTTTGGGGGGTGGGGCTGGCCAACTTCGTTCGCCGGACTAGGAATGTTGCGAGACTTTGTGAGGTGCCTCCGTGTGCCAAAAATAGGCCGCGGGCGCAGCCGCGTCCAAAAATACCCGACCGAAGGCCAGGGCTCCAAGGCCGCGGGCACAGCCGCGCCCAAAAATACCCGCCCTAAGGCCGGGGCACCAAGTTCGTCCAGCGGAAAAAGGCCACAAAAACGAGTGGGCTATAGCCTTGGGGGTGCGGCTGGCCAACAAATCCGCGGACTCGGAATGGTGCGAGACTTTGCGAGGTGCCTCTGTGTGCCAAAAATAGGCGCGGGAACAGCCGCACCAAAAAATACCCTCCCGAAGGCGGGGGCTCCAAGTTCGTCCAGCGGAAAAAGGACACAAAAGCGGGTGGGCTATAGCCTTGGGGGGTGGGCTTTCCAATTTCGTACGCAGTACTCGGAATGGCGCGAGACATTTCGAGGCGCCTCCGTGTCCCAAAAATAGGCCGCGGGTACAGCCGAGCCAAAAAATACCCGCCCGAAGGCCGGGGCGACAAGTTCGTCCAGCGGATAAAGGCCACAAAAACGGGTGGGCTATAGCCTTGAGGGGTGGGCCTGGCCGACTTCGTCCGCCGAAATCGAAATGTCGCGAGACTTTGTGAGGCACCTCCGTGTCTCAAAAATAAGCTGCGGACACAGCCGCACCCAAAAATACCCGACCGAAGGCCGGGGCGCCAAGTTCGTCCAGTGGAAAAAGGCCACAAAAACGGGTGGGCTATAGCCTTGGGGGGTGGGGCTGGCCGACTTCGTCCGCCGGACTCGGAATGGCGCGAGACTTTTCGAGGCTCCTCCGTGTGTCAAAAATATTCCGCGGTCACAGCCGCTGCCAAAAATACCTGCCCGAAGGCCGGGGCGCCAAGTTCGTCCAGCGGAAAAAGGCCACAAAAACGGGTGGGCTATAGCCTTGGGGGGTGGAGCTGGCCAACTTCGTTCGCCGGACTAGGAATGGCGCGAGACTTTGCGAGGTGCCTCCGTGTGCCAAAATAGGCTGCGGGCACATGCGCGTCAAAAATACCCGACCGAAGGCCGGGGCTCCAAGCAGCGGGCACAGCCGCGCCAAAAATACCCGCCCTAAGGCCGGGCGCCAAGTTCGTCCAGCGGAAAAAGGCCACAAAAAGCGAGGGCTATAGCCTTGGGGGGTGCGGCTGGCCAACTTCGTACGCCGGACTCGGAATGGAGCGAGACTTTGCGAGGTGCCTCCGTGTGCCAAAAATAGGCCGCGGGAACAGCCGCACCCAAAAATACCCGCCCTAAGGCCGGGCTCCAAGACCGTCCAGCGGAAAAAGGTCACAAAAACGGGTGGGCTATAGCCTTGGGGGTGGGGGCTGGCCAACCGTTCGCCGGACTAGGAATGGCGCGAGACTTTGCGAGGTGCCTCCGTGTGCCAAAAATAGGCCGCGGGAACAGCCGCACCCAAAAATACCCGCCCTAAGGCCGGGGCGCCAAGTTCGTCCAGCGGAAAAAGGCCACAAAAACGAGTGGGCTATAGCCTTGGGGGGTGCGGCTGGCCAACTTCGTCCGCCGTACTCGGAATGGTGCGAGACTTTGCGAGGTGCCTCCGTGTGCCAAAAATAGGCCGCGGGAACAGCCGCACCCAAAAATACCCGACCGAAGGCCGGGGCTCCAAGTTCGTCCAGCGGAAAAAGGTCACAAAAACGGGTGGGCTATAGCCTTGGGGGGTGGGGCTGGCCAACTTCGTTCGCCGGACTAGGAATGGCGCGAGACTTTGCGAGGTGCCTCCGTGTGCCAAAAATAGGCCGCGGGCACAGCCGCATCCAAAAATACCCGACCGAAGGCTGGGGCTCCAAGGCCGCGGGCACAGCCGCGCCCAAAAATACCCGCCCTAAGGCCGGGGCGCCAAGTTCGTCCAGCGGAAAAAGGCCACAAAAACGAGTGGGCTATAGCCTTGGGGGGTGCGGCTGGCCAACTTCGTCCGCCGGACTCGGAATGGTGCGAGACTTTGCGAAGTGCCTCCGTGTGCCAAAAATAGGCCGCGGGAACAGCCGCACCCAAAAATACCCGACCGAAGGCCGGGGCTCCAAGTTCGTCCAGCGTAAAAAGGTCACAAAAACGGGTGGGCTATAGCCTTGGCGGGTGGGCTGGCCAACTTCGTTCGCCGGACTCGGAATGGCGCGAGACTTTTCGAGGCGCCTCCGTGTCCCAAAAATAGGCCGTGGGTACAGCCGAGCCAAAAAATACCCGCCCGAAGGCTGGGGCGACAAGTTCGTCCAGCGGATAAAGGCCACAAAAACGGGTGGGCTATAGCCTTGAGGGGTGGGGCTGGCCGACTTCGTCCGCCGAAATCGAAATGTCGCGAGACTTTGTGAGGCACCTCCGTGTCTCAAAAATAAGCTGCGGGCACAGCCGCACCCAAAAATACCCGACCGAAGGCCGGGGCGCCAAGTTCGTCCAGCGGAAAAAGGCCACAAAAACGGGTGGGCTATAGCCTTGGGGGGTGGGGCTGGCCGACTTCGTCCGCCGGACTCGGAATGGCGCGAGACTTTTCGAGGCGCCTCCGTGTGCCAAAAATAGACCGCGGGCACAGCCGCGGCCAAAAATACCTGCCCGAAGGCCGGGGCGCCAAGTTCGTCCAGCGGAAAAAGGCCACAAAAACGGGTGGGCTATAGCCTTGGGGGGTGGGGCAGGCCAACTTCGTCCGCCGGACTCGGAATGGCACGAGACTTTGCGAGGCGCCTCCGTGTGCCAAAAATAGGCCGTGGGCACAGCCGCGCCCAAAAATACCCGACCGAAGGCCGGGGTGCCAAGTTCATCCAGCGTAAAAGGGCCACAAAAACGGGTGGGCTATAGCCTTGGGGGGTGGGGCTGGCCAACTTCGTCCGCCGGACTCGGAAATGCGCGAGACTTTGTGAGGCACCTCCGTGTGCCAAAAATAGGCTGCGGGCACAGCCGCGCCCAAAAATACACGCCCGAAGGCCGGGGCGCCAAGTTCGTCCAGCGGAAAAAGGCCACAAAAATTTGTGCGCTATAGCCTTGGGGGGTGGGGCTGGCCAACTTCGTCCGCCGGACTCGGAATGGCGCGAGACTTTGTGAGATGCCTCCGTGTGCCAAAAATAGGCCGCGGGCACAGCCGGTGCCAAAAATACCCGCCCGAAGGCCGGGGCGCCAAGTTCGTCCAGCGGAAAAAAGCCACAAAAACGGGTGGGCTATAGCCTTGGGGGGTGGGGCTGTCCAATTTCGTCAGCCGGACTCGGAATGGCGCGTGACTTTGCGAGACGCATCCGTGTGCCAAAAAATAGGCCGCAGGCCCAGCTGCGCCCAAAAGTACCCGCCCGAAGGCTGGGGCGCCAAGTTCGTCCAGCGGAAAAAGGCCACAAAAACGAGTGGGCTATAGCCTTGGGGGGTGGGGCTGGCCAACTTCGTCCGCCGGACTCGGAATGGCGCGAGACTTTGCGAGGCACCTCCGTGTGCCAAAAATAGGCCGCGGGCACAGCCACCCCCAAAAATATTCGCCCGAAGGCTGGGGCGCCAAGTTCGTCCAGCGGAAAAAGGCCAACAAAACGTGTGGGCTATAGCCTTGGGGGGTGGGGCTGGCCAACTTCGTCCGCCGGACTCGGAATGGCGCGAGACTTTGCGAGGCACCTCCGTGTGCCAAAAATAGGCCGCGGGCACAGCCACGCCCAAAAATATTCGCCCGAAGGCTGGGGCGCCAAGTTCGTCCAGCGGAAAAAGGCCAACAAAACGTGTGGGCTATAGCCTTGGGGGGTGGGGCTGGCCGACTTCGTCCGCCGGACTCGGAATGGCGCGAGACTTTGCGAGGCGCCTCCGTGTGGCAAAAATAGGCCGCGGGCACAGCCGCGCCCAAAAATACCCGACCGAAGGCCGGGGCGCCAAGTTCATCCAGCGTAAAAGGGCCACAAAAACGGGGTGGGCTATCGCCTGGGGGGTGGGGCTGCCCAACTTCGTCCGCCGGACTCGGAAATGCGCGAGACTTTGTGAGGCACCTCCGTGTGCCAAAAATAGGCTGCGGGCACAGCCGCGCCCAAAAATACACGCCCGAAGGCCGGGGCGCCAAGTTCGTCCAGCGGAAAAAGGCCACAAAAATTTGTGCGCTATAGCCTTGGGGTGGGGCTGGCCAACTTCGTCCGCCGGACTCGGAATGGCGCGAGACTGCGAGGCGCCTCCGTGTGGCAAAAATAGGCCGCGGTCACAGCCGCGCCCAAAATACCCGACCCGAAGGCCGGGCGCCAAGTTCATCCAGCGTAAAAGGGCCACAAAACGGGTGGGCTATAGCCTTGGGGGTGGGGCTGGTCAACTTCGTCCGCCGGACTCGGAAATGCGCGAGACTTTGGGAGGCACCTCCGTGTGCCAAAAATAGGCGGCCGGCACAGCCGCGCCAAAAATACACGCCCGAAGGCCGGGCGCCAAGTTCGTCCAGCGGAAAAAGGCCACAAAAAGTTGTGCGCTATAGCCTTGGGGGGTGGGGCTGGCCAACTACGTCCGCCGTACTCGCAAATGCGCGAGACTAACTGAGATGCCTCCGTGTGCCAAAAATAGGCCGCGGGCACAGCCGGGGCCAAAAATACCCGCCCGAAGGCCGGGGCGCCAAGTTCGTCCAGCGGAAAAAAGCCACAAAAACGGGTGGGCTATAGCCTTGGGGGGTGGGGCTGTCCAATTTCGTCAGCCGGACTTGGAATGGCGCGTGACTTTACGAGGCGCATCCATGTGCCAAAAAATAGGCCGCAGGCCCAGCTGCACCCAAATGTACCCGCCCGAAGGCTGGGGCGCCAAGTTCGTCCAGCGGAAAAAGGCCACAAAAACGGGTGGGCTATAGCCTTGGGGGGTGGGGCTGGCCAACTTCGGGCGCCGGACTCGGAATGGCGCGTGACTTTGCGAGGCGCATCCGTGTGCCAAAAAATAGGCCGCAGGCCCAGCTGCGCCCAAAAATACCCGCCTGAAGGCCGGGGCGGCAAGTTCGTCCAGCGGAAAAAGGCCACAAAAACGGGTGGGCTATAGCCTTAGGGGGTGGGGCAGGCCAACTTCGTCTGCCGGACTCGAAATAGCGCGAGACTTTGCGAGGCACCTCCGTGTGCCAAAAATAGGGCGCGGGCACAGCCACGCCCAAAAATATTCGCCCGAAGGCTGGGGCGCCAAGTTCGTCCAGCGGAAAAAGGCCACAAAAACGTGTGGGCTATAGCCTTGGGGGTGGGGCTGGCCAACTTCGTCCGCCGGACTCGGAATGGCGCGAGACTTTGCGAGGTGCCTCCGTGTGCCAAAAATAGGCCGCGGACACAGCCGCGCCCAAAAATACCCGACTGAAGGCCGGGGCGCCAAGTTCGTCCAGCGTAAAAGGGCCTCAAAAATGGGTGGGCTATAGCCTTGGGGTGTGGGGCTGGCCAACTTCGTCCGCCGGACTCGGAATGGCGCGAGACTTTGCGAGGCGCCTCCGTGTGCCAAAAATAGGCCACGGGCACAGCCGCGCCCAAAAATACCCGACCGAAGGCCGGGGCGCCAAGTTCGTCCAGCGGAAAAAGGCCACAAAAACGGGTGGGCTATAGCCTTGGGGGGTGGGGCTGGCCAACTTTGTCCGCCGGACTCGGAAATGCGCGAGACTTTGTGAGGCACCTCCGTGTGCCAAAAATAGGCTGCGGGCACAGCTGCGCCCAAAAATACACGCCCGAAGGCCGGGGCGCCAAGTTCGTCCAGCGGAAAAAGGCCACAAAAACGGGTGGGCTATAGCCTTGGGGGGTGGGGCTGGCCAACTTTGTCCGCCGGACTCGGAAATGCGCGAGACTTTGTGAGGCACCTCCGTGTGCCAAAAATAGGCTGCGGGCACAGCTGCGCCCAAAAATACACGCCCGAAGGCCGGGGCGCCAAGTTCGTCCAGCGGAAAAAGGCCACAAAAATGGGTGCGCTATAGCCTTGGGGGGTGGGGCTGGCCAACTTCGTCCGCCGGACTCGGAATGGCGCGAGACTTTGCGAGACGCATCCGTGTGCCAAAAAATAGGCCGCAGGCCCAGCTGCGCCCAAAAATACCCGCCCGAAGGCTGGGGCGCCAAGTTCGTCCAGCGGAAAAAGGCCACAAAAACGGGTGGGCTATAGCCTTGGGGGGTGGGGCTGGCCAACTTCGTGCGCCGGACTCGGAATGGCGCGTGACTTTGCGAGGTGCATCCGTGTGCCAAAAAATAGGCCGCAGGCCCAGCTGCGCCCAAAAATACCCGCCTGAAGGCCGGGGCGGCAAGTTCGTCCAGCGGAAAAAGGCCACAAAAACGGGTGGGCTATAGCCTTAGGGGGTGGGGCAGGCCCACTTTGTCCGCCGGACTCGGAATGGCGCGAGACTTTGCGAGGCACCTCCGTGTGCCAAAAATAGGCCGCGGGCACAGCCACGTCCAAAAATATTCGCCCGAAGGCTGGGGCGCCAAGTTCGTCCAGCGGAAAAAGGCCACAAAAACGTGTGGGCTATAGCCTTGGGGGGTGGGGCTGGCCAACTTCGTCCGCCGGACTCGGAATGGCGCGAGACTTTGCGAGGTGCCTCCGTGTGCCAAAAATAGGCCGCGGACACAGCCGCGCCCAAAAATACCCGACCGAAGGCCGGGGCGCCAAGTTCGTCCAGCGTAAAAGGGCCACAAAAACGGGTGGGCTATAGCCTTGGGGTGTGGGGCTGGCCAACTTCGTCCGCCGGACTCGGAATGGCGCGAGACTTTGCGAGGCACCTCCGTGTGCCAAAAATAGGCCGCGGTCACAGCCACGCCCAAAAATATTCGCCCGAAGGCTGGGGCGCCAAGTTCGTCCAGCGGAAAAAGGCCACAAAAACGTGTGGGCTATAGCCTTGGGGGGTGGGGCTGCTCCACTTCGTCCGCCGGACTCGGAATGGCGCGAGACTTTGCGAGGTGCCTCCGTGTGCCAAAAATAGGCCGCGGGCACAGCCGCGCCCAAAAATACCCGACCGAAGGCCGGGGCGCCAAGTTCGTCCAGCGTAAAAGGGCCACAAAAACGGGTGGGCTATAGCCTTGGGGTGTGGGGCTGGCCAACTTCGTCCGCCGGACTCGGAATGGCGCGAGACGTTGCGAGGCGCCTCCGTGTGCCAAAAATAGGCCACGGGCACAGCCGCGACCAAAAATACCCGACCGAAGGCCGGGGCGCCAAGTTCGTCCAGCGGAAAAAGGCCACAAAAACGGGTGGGCTATAGCCTTGGGGGGTGGGGCTGGCCAACTTCGTCCGCCGGACTCGGAATGACGCGAGCCTTTGTGAGGAGCCTCCGTGTCCCAAAAATAGGCCGCGGGCACAGCCGCGCCCAAAAATACCCCCCCGAAGACCGGGGCGCCAAGTTTGTCCAGCGGAAAAAGGCCACAAAAATGGGTGGGCTATAGCCTTGGGGGGTGGGGCTGGCCAACTTCGTCCGCCGGACTCGAAATAGCGGAGGCGTTGCGAGGCGTCTCAGTGTCCCAAAAATAGGACGCGGGCACAGCCGCGCCCAAAAATAACCGCCCGAAGGCCGGGGCGCCAAGTAAGTCCAGCGGAAAAAGGCCACAAAAACGGGTGGGCTATAGCCTTGCGGGGTGGGGCTGGCCAACTTCGTCCGCCGGACTCGGAATGGCACGAGACTTTGCGAGGTGCCTCCGTGTGCCAAAAATACGCCGCTGGCACAGCCGCGCCCAAAAATACCCGCCCGAACGCCGGGGCGCCAAGTTCGTCCAGCGGAAAAATGCCACAAAAACGGGTGGGTTATAGCGTTGGGGGGTGGGGCTGGCCAACTTCGTCCGCCGGACTCGAAATAGCGCGAGGCGTTGCGAGGCGTCTCAGTGTCCCAAAAATAGGACGCGGGCACAGCCGCGCCCAAAAATAACCGCCCGAAGGCCGGGGCGCCAAGTAAGTCTAGCGGAAAAAGGCCACAAAAATGGGTGGGCTATAGCCTTGGGGGGTGGGGCTGGCCAACTTCGTCCGCCGGACTCGGAATGACGCGAGCCTTTGTGAGGAGCCTCCGTGTCCCAAAAATAGGCCGCGGGCACAGCCGCGCCCAAAAATACCCCCCCGAAGACCGGGGCGCCAAGTTCGTCCAGCGGAAAAATGCCACAAAAACGGGTGGGCTATAGCCTTGGGCGGTGGGGCTGGCCAACTTTGTCCGCCGGATTCGGAATGGCGCGAGACTTTGCGAGGCGCCTCCGTGTCCCAAAAACAGGCCGCGGGCACGGCCGCGCCCAAAAATACCCGCCCGAAGGCCGGGGCGCCAAGTTCGTCCAGCGGAAAAAGGCCACAAAAACGGGTGGGCTATAGCCTTGGGGGGTGGGGCTGGCCTACTTCGTCCGCCGGGCTCGGAATGGCGCGAGACTTTGCGAGTCACCTCCGCGTGCCAAAAATAGGCCACGGGCACAGCCACGCCCAAAAATACCCGCCCGAAGGCCGGGGCGCCAAGTTCGTCCAGCGGAAAAAGGCCACAAAAACGGGTGGGCTATAGCCTTGGGGGGTGGGGCTGGCGAATTTCGTCCGCGGGACTAGGAATGGCGCAAGACTTTGCGAGGCACCTCCGTGTGCCAAAAATAGGCCGCGGGCACAGCCGCGCCCAGAAATACCCGCCCGAAGGCCGGGGCGTCAAGTTCGTCCAGCGGAAAAAGGCCACAAAAACGGGTGGGTTATAGCGTTCGGGGGTGGGGCTGGCCAACTTCGTCCGCCGGACTCGAAATAGCGCGAGACGTTGCGAGGTGTCTCAGTGTCCCAAAAAGAGAACGCGGGCGCAGCCGCGCCCAAAAATAACCGCCCGAAGGCCGGGGCGCCAAGTAAGTCCAGCGGAAAAAGACCACAAAAACGGGTGGGCTATAGCCTTGGGCGGTGGGGCTGGCCAACTTCGTCCGCCGGACTCAGAATGACGCGAGCCTTTGTGAGGAGCCTCCGTGTCCCAAAAATAGGCCGCGGGCACAGCCGCGCCCAAAAATACCCCCCCGAAGACCGGGGCGCCAAGTTCGTCCAGCGGAAAAATGCCACAAAAACGGGTGGGCTATAGCCTTGGGCGGTGGGGCTGGCCAACTTCGTCCGCCGGACTTGGAATGGCGCGAGACTATACGAGGCCCCTCCGTGTCCCAAAAATAGGCCGCGGGCACAGCCGCGCCCAAAAATACCCGTCCGAAGGCCGGGGCGCCACGTTCGTCCAGCGGAAAAAGGCCACAAAAACGGGTGGGCTATAGCCTTGGGGTGTGGGGCTGGCCAACTTCGTCCGCTGGACTCGGAATCGTGCGAGATTTTGCAAGGTGCCTCCATGTGCCAAAAATAGGCCGTAGGCACAGCCGCGCCCAAAAATACCCGCCCGAAGGCCGGGGCGCCAAGTTCGTCCAGCGGAAAAAGGCCGCAAAAACGGGTGGGCTATAGCCTAGGGGGGTGGGGCAGGCCCACTTCGTCCGCCGGACTCGGAATGGCGCGAGACTTTGCGAGGCACCTGCGTGTCCTAAAAATAGGCCGCGGGCACAGCCGCTCCCAAAAATACACGCCCGAAGGCCGGGGCGCCAAGTTCGTCCAGCGGAAAAAGGCCTCAAAAACGGGTGGGCTATAGCCTTGGGGGGTGGGGCTGGCCAACTTCGTCCGCCGGACTCGGAATGGTGCGAGACTTTGCGAGGCGCCTCCGTGTCCCAAAAACAGGCCGCGAGCACGGCCGCGCCCAAAAAACCCGCCCGAAGGCCGGGGCGCCAAGTTCGTCCAGCGGAAAAAGGCCACAAAAACGGGTGGGCTATAGCCTTGGGGGGTGGGGCTGGCCAACTTCGTCCGCCGGACTCGGAATGACGCGAGCCTTTGTGAGGAGCCTCCGTGTCCCAAAAATAGGCCGCGGGCACAGCCGCGCCCAAAAATACCCCCCCGAAGACCGGGGCGCCAAGTTCGTCCAGCGGAAAAATGCCACAAAAACGGGTGGGCTATAGCCTTGGGCGGTGGGGCTGGCCAACTTCGTCCGCCGGACTTGGAATGGCGCGAGACTATACGAGGCCCCTCCGTGTCCCAAAAATAGGCCGCGGGCACAGCCGCGCCCAAAAATACCCGTCCGAAGGCCGGGGCGCCACGTTCGTCCAGCGGAAAAAGGCCACAAAAACGGGTGGGCTATAGCCTTGGGGTGTGGGGCTGGCCAACTTCGTCCGCTGGACTCGGAATCGTGCGAGATTTTGCAAGGTGCCTCCATGTGCCAAAAATAGGCCGTAGGCACAGCCGCGCCCAAAAATACCCGCCCGAAGGCCGGGGCGCCAAGTTCGTCCAGCGGAAAAAGGCCGCAAAAACGGGTGGGCTATAGCCTAGGGGGGTGGGGCAGGCCCACTTCGTCCGCCGGACTCGGAATGGCGCGAGACTTTGCGAGGCACCTCCGTGTCCTAAAAATAGGCCGCGGGCACAGCCGCTCCCAAAAATACACGCCCGAAGGCCGGGGCGCCAAGTTCGTCCAGCGGAAAAAGGCCTCAAAAACGGGTGGGCTATAGCCTTGGGGGGTGGGGCTGGCCAACTTCGTCCGCCGGACTCGGAATGGCGCGAGACTTTGCGAGGCACCTCCGTGTCCCAAAAACAGGCCGCGAGCACGGCCGCGCCCAAAAAACCCGCCCGAAGGCCGGGGCGCCAAGTTCGTCCAGCGGAAAAAGGCCACAAAAACGGGTGGGCTATAGCCTTGGGGGGTGGGGCTGGCCAACTTCGTCCGCCGGACTCGGAATGACGCGAGCCTTTGTGAGGAGCCTCCGTGTCCCAAAAATAGGCCGCGGGCACAGCCGCGCCCAAAAATACCCCCCCGAAGACCGGGGCGCCAAGTTCGTCCAGCGGAAAAATGCCACAAAAACGGGTGGGCTATAGCCTTGGGCGGTGGGGCTGGCCAACCGTCCGCCGGACTTGGAATGGCGCGAGACTATACGAGGCCCCTCCGTGTCCCAAAAATAGACGCGGGCACAGCCGCGCCCAAAAATACCCGTCCGAAGGCCGGGGCGCCACGTTCGTCCAGCGGAAAAAGGCCACAAAAACGGGTGGGCTATAGCCTTGGGGTGTGGGGCTGGCCAACTTCGTCCGCTGGACTCGGAATCGTGCGAGATTTTGCAAGGTGCCTCCATGTGCCAAAAATAGGCCGTAGGCACAGCCGCGCCCAAAAATACCCGCCCGAAGGCCGGGGCGCCAAGTTCGTCCAGCGGAAAAAGGCCGCAAAAACGGGTGGGCTATAGCCTAGGGGGGTGGGGCAGGCCCACTTCGTCCGCCGGACTCGGAATGGCGCGAGACTTTGCGAGGCACCTGCGTGTCCTAAAAATAGGCCGCGGGCACAGCCGCTCCCAAAAATACACGCCCGAAGGCCGGGGCGCCAAGTTCGTCCAGCGGAAAAAGGCCTCAAAAACGGGTGGGCTATAGCCTTGGGGGGTGGGGCTGGCCAACTTCGTCCGCCGGACTCGGAATGGCGCGAGACTTTGCGAGGCGCCTCCGTGTCCCAAAAACAGGCCGCGAGCACGGCCGCGCCCAAAAAACCCGCCCGAAGGCCGGGGCGCCAAGTTCGTCCAGCGGAAAAAGGCCACAAAAACGGGTGGGCTATAGCCTTGGGGGGTGGGGCTGGCCAACTTCGTCCGCCGGACTCGGAATGACGCGAGCCTTTGTGAGGAGCCTCCGTGTCCCAAAAATAGGCCGCGGGCACAGCCGCGCCCAAAAATACCCCCCCGAAGACCGGGGCGCCAAGTTCGTCCAGCGGAAAAATGCCACAAAAACGGGTGGGCTATAGCCTTGGGGGGTGGGGCTGGCCAACTTCGTCCGCCGGACTTGGAATGGCGCGAGACTATACGAGGCCCCTCCGTGTCCCAAAAATAGGCCGCGGGCACAGCCGCGCCCAAAAATACCCGTCCGAAGGCCGGGGCGCCACGTTCGTCCAGCGGAAAAAGGCCACAAAAACGGGTGGGCTATAGCCTTGGGGTGTAGGGCTGGCCAACTTCGTCCGCTGGACTCGGAATCGCGCGAGATTTTGCAAGGTGCCTCCATGTGCCAAAAATAGGCCGTAGGCACAGCCGCGCCCAAAAATACCCGCCTGAAGGCCGGGGCGCCAAGTTCGTCCTGCGGAAAAAGGCCACAAAAACGGGTGGGCTATAGCCTTGGGGGGTGGGGCAGGCCAACTTCGTCCGCCGGACTCGGAATGGCGCGAGACTTTGCGAGGCACCTACGTGTCCTAAAAATAGGCCGCGGGCACAGCCGCTCCCAAAAATACACGCCCGAAGGCCGGGGCGCCAAGTTCGTCCAGCGGAAAAAGGCCACAAAAACGGGTGGGCTATATCCTTGGGGGGTGGGGCTGGCCAACTTCGTCCGCCGGACTCGGAATGGCGCGAGACTTTGCGAGGCGCCTCCGTGTCCCAAAAATAGGCCGCGGTCACAGCCGCGCCCAAAAATACCCACCCGAACACCGGGGCGCCAAGTTCGTCCAGCGGAAAAAGGCCACAAAAACGGGTGGGCTATAGCCTTGGGGGGTGGGTCTGGCCCACTTCTTCCGCCGGACTCGGAATGGCGCGAGACTTGGTTAGGCGCCTCCGTGTACCAAAAATAGGCCATGGGCACAGCCAAGCCCAAAAATACCCGCCCGAAAGCCGGGGCGCCAAGTTCGTCCAGCGGAAAAAGGTTACAAAAACGGGTGGGCTATAGCCTTGGGGGGTGGGGCTCGCCAACTTCGTCCGCCGGACTCGGAATGGCGCGAGACTTTGCGAGGCGCCTCCGTGTGCTAAAAATAGGCTGCGGGCACATCCGCGCCCAAAAATACCCGCCCGAAGGCCGGGGCGCCAAGTTCGTCCGGCGGAAACAGCCCACAAAAACGGGTGGGCTATAGCCTTGGGGGGTGGGGCTCGCCAACTGCGTCCGCTGGACTCGGAATGGCGCGAGACTTTTCGAGGCACCTCCGTGTGCCAAAAATAGGCCTCGGGCACAGCCGCGCCCAAAAATACCCGCCCGAAGGCCGGGGCGCCATGTTCGTCCAGCGGAAAAAGGCCACAAAAACGGGTGGGCTATAGCCTCGGGGGGTGGGGCTGGCCAACTTCGTCCGCCGGAGTCGGAATGGCGCGAGACTTTGCGAGGTGCCTCCATGCGCCAAAAATAGGCCGCGGGCACAGCCGCGCCTAAAAATACCCACCCGAAGGCCGGGGCAACAAGTTCGTCCAGCGGAAAAAGGCCACAAAAACGGGAGGGCTATAGCCTCGGGGGGTGGGGCTGGCCAACTTCGTCCGCCGGAGTCGGAATGGCGCGAGACTTTGCGAGGTGCCTCCGTGTGCCAAAAATAGGCCGCAGGCACAGCCGGCCTAAAAATACCCACCCGAAGGCCGGGGCACCAAGTTCGTCCAGCGGAAAAAGGCCACAAAAACGGGTGGGCTATAGCCTTGGGGGGTGGGGCTGGCCAACTTCGTCCGCCGGACTCGGAATGGCGCGAGACTTTGCGAGGCACCTCCGTGTCCCAAAAATAGGTCACGGGCACAGCCGCACCCAAAAATACCCGCCCGAAGGCCCGGGCGCCAAGTTCGTCCAGCGGAAAAAGGCCACAAAAATGGGTGGGCTATAGCCTTGGGGGGTGGGGCTGGCCCACTTCGTCCGCCGGACTCGGAACGGCGCAAGACTTTGCGAGGCGCCTTCGTGTACCAAAAATAGGCCGCGGGCACAGCCGCGCCGAAAAATACCCGCCCGAAGGCCGGGTCGCCATGTTCGTCCAGCGGAAAGAGTCCACAAAACGGGTGGGGTATAGCCTTGGGGGGTGGGGCTGGCCAACTTCGTCCGCCGGAATCGGAATGGCGCGAGACTTTGCGAGGCGCCTCCGTGTGCCAAAAATAGGCCGCGGGCACAGCCGCGCCCAAAAATACCCGCCCGAAGGCCGGGGCGCCAAGTTCGTCCAGCGGAAAGAGGCCACAAAAACGGGTGGGCTATAGCCTTGGGGGGTGGGGCTGGCCAACTTCGACCGCCGGACTCGGAATGGCGCGAGACTTTGCTAGGCGCCTCCGTGTGCCAAAAATAGGCCGCGGGCACAGCCGGCCTAAAAATACCCACCCGAAGGCCGGGGCACCAAGTTCGTCCAGCGGAAAAAGGCCACAAAAACGGGTGGGCTATAGCCTTGGGGGGTGGGGCTGGCCAACTTCGTCCGCCGGACTCGGAATGGCGCGAGACTTTGCGAGGCACCTCCGTGTCCCAAAAATAGGTCACGGGCACAGCCGCACCCAAAAATACCCGCCCGAAGGCCCGGGCGCCAAGTTCGTCCAGCGGAAAAAGGCCACAAAAATGGGTGGGCTATAGCCTTGGGGGGTGGGGCTGGCCCACTTCGTCCGCCGGACTCGGAACGGCGCAAGACTTTGCGAGGCGCCTTCGTGTACCAAAAATAGGCCAAGCAAGCACAGCCGCGCCGAAAAATACCCGCCCGAAGGCCGGGTCGCCATGTTCGTCCAGCGGAAAGAGGCCACAAAACGGGTGGGGTATAGCCTTGGGGGGTGGGGCTGGCCAACTTCGTCCGCCGGAATCGGAATGGCGCGAGACTTTGCGAGGCGCCTCCGTGTGCCAAAAATAGGCCGCGGGCACAGCCGCGCCCAAAAATACCCGCCCGAAGGCCGGGGCGCCAAGTTCGTCCAGCGGAAAGAGGCCACAAAAACGGGTGGGCTATAGCCTTGGGGGGTGGGGCTGGCCAACTTCGACCGCCGGACTCGGAATGGCGCGAGACTTTGCTAGGCGCCTCCGTGTGCCAAAAATAGGCCGCGGGCACAGCCGCGCCCAAAAATACCCGCCCGAAGGCCGGGGCGCCAAGTTCGTCCAGCGGAAAGAGGCCACAAAAACGGGTGGGCTATTGCCTTGGGGGGTGGGGCTGGCCAACTTCGTCCGCCGGACTCGGAATGGTGCGAGACTTTGCAACATGCCTCCGTGTGCCAAAAATAGGCCGCGGGCACAGCCGCGCCCAAAAATACCAGCCCGAAGGCCGGGGCGCCAAGTTCGTCCTGCGGAAAAAGGCCACAAAAACGGGTGCGCTATAGCCTTGGGGGGTGGGGCTGGCCCACTTCGTCCGCCGGACTCGGAATGGCGCGAGACTTTGCGAGGCACCTCCGTGTTCCAAAAATAGGCCGCGGGCACAGCCGCGCCCAAAAATACCCGCCCGAAGGCCGGGGCGCCAAGTTCGTCCAGCGGAAAGAGGCCACAAAAACGGGTGGCCTATAGCCTTGGGGGGTGGGGCTGGGCAACTTCATCCGCCGGACTCGGAATGGCGCGAGACTTTGCGAGGCACCTCCGTGTTCCAAAAATAGGCCGCGGGCACAGCTGCGCCCAAAAATACCCGCCCGAAGGCCGGGGCGCCAAGTTCGTCCAGCGGTAATAGGCCACAAAAACGGGTGGCCTATAGCCTTGGGGGGTGGGGCTGGCCAACTTCGTCCGCCGGACTCGGAATGGCGCGAGACTTTGCGAGGCACCTCCGTGTGCCAAAAATAGGCCGCGGGCATATCCGCGCCGAAAAATACCCGCCCGAAGGCCGGGTCGCCAAGTTCGTCCAGCGGAAAGAGGCCACAAAAACGGGTGGGCTATAGCCTTGGGGGTGGGGCTGGCCAACTTCATCCGCCGGACTCGGAATGGCGCGAGACTTTGCGAGGCGCCTCCGTGTGCCAAAAATAGGACTCGGGCACAGCCGTGCCCAAAAATACCCGACCGAAGGCCGGGGCACCAAGTTCGTCCAGCGGAAAGAGGCCACAAAAACGGGTGGGCTATAGCCTTGGGGGTGGGGCTGGCCAACTTCATCCGCCGGACTCGGAATGGCGCGAGACTTTGCGAGGCGCCTCCGTGTGCCAAAAATAGGACTCGGGCACAGCCGCGCCCAAAAATACCCGCCCGAAGGCCGGGGCACCAAGTTCGTCCAGCGGAGAGAGGCCACAAAAACGGGTGGGCTATAGCCTTGGGGGGTGGGGCTGGCCAACTTCGTCCGCCGGACTAGGAATGGCGCGAGACTTTGCCAGGCGTCTCCGTGTGCCAAAAATAGGCCGCGAGCACAGCCTCGCCCAAAAATACCCGCACAAAGGCCGGGGCGCCAAGTTCGTCCAGCGGAAAGAGGCCACAAAAACGGGTGGGCTATAGCCTTGGGGGGTGGGGCTGGGCAACTTCGACCACCGGACTCGGAATGGCACGAGACTTTGCGAGGCACCTCCGTGTGCCAAAAATAGGCCGCGGTCACAGCCGCGCCCAAAAATACCCACCCGAACACCGGGGCGCCAAGTTCGTCCAGCGGAAAAAGGCCACAAAAACGGGTGGGCTATAGCCTTGGGGGGTGGGTCTGGCCCACTTCGTCCGCCGGACTCGGAATGGCGCGAGACTTGGTGAGGCGCCTCCGTGTACCAAAAATAGGCCATGGGCACAGCCAAGCCCAAAAATACCCACCCGAAAGCCGGGGCGCCAAGTTCGTCCAGCGGAAAAAGGTTACAAAAACGGGTGGGCTATAGCCTTGGGGGGTGGGGCTCGCCAACTTCGTCCGCCGGACTCGGAATGGGGCGACATTTTTCGAGCGGCCTCCGTGTGCCAAAAATAGGCCGCTGACACAGCCGCGCCCAAAAATCAGCCCCCGAAGGCTGGTGTACCAAAACCCCAGAGCAGAAAAACGCCCAAAAAACGGGTGGGCTCTAGCCTTGGGGGGTGGGGCTGGCCAAGTACGTCCGCCGGACTCCGAATGGGGCGAGACTTTGCGAGCGGCCTCCGTGTGCCAAAAATAGGCCGAGGCCACAGCCGCGCCCAAAAATCAGCCCCCGAAGGCTGGGGTGCCAAAACCCCCCAGCGGAAAAACGCCCAAAAAACGGGTGGGCTATAGCCTTGGGGGGTGGGGCTGGCCAAGTTCGTCCGCCGGACTCCGAATGGGGCGAGACTCTACGAGCGGCCTCCGGGTGCTAAAAATAGACCGTGGGCACAGCCGCGTCCAAAAATCAGCCCCCGAAGGCTGGGGTGCCAAAACCCACCAGCGGAAAAACGCACAAAAAACGGGTGGGCTATGGCCCTCGGGGGTGGGGCCGGCCAAGTTCGTCCGCCGGACTCCGAATGGGGCGAGACTTTGCGAGCGTTCTCCGTGTGCCAAAAATAGGCCGTGGGCACAGCCGCGCCCAAAAATCATCCCCCGAAGGTCGGGGCGCCAAAACCCCCCAGCGGAAAAACGCCCAAAAAACGGGTGGGCTATAGCCTTGGGGGGTGGGGCTGGCCAAGTTCGTCCGCCGGACTCGGAATGGGGCGAGACATTGCGAGCGGCCTCCGTGTGCCAAAAATAGGCCGCGGACACAGCCGCGCCCAAAAATCAGCCCCCGAAGGCTGGGGTGCCAAAACCCCCCATCGGAAAAACCCCCAAAAAACGGGTGGGCTATAGCCTTGGGGGGTGGGGCTTGCCAAGTTCGTCTGCCGGACTCCGAACGGGGCGAGACTTTACGAGCAGCCTTCGTGTGCCAAAAATAGGCCGCGGGCACAGTAGCGCCCAAAAATCTGCCCCCGAAGGCTGGGGTGCCAAAACCCCCCAGCGGAAAAACGCACAAAATACGGGTTGGCTATAGCCTTGGGGGGTGGGGCCGGCCACGTTCGTCCGCCGGACTCCGAATGGGGCAAGACTTTGCGAGCACCTTCCGTGTGCCAAAAATAGGCCACGGGCACAGCCGCGCCCAAAAATCAACCCCCGAAGGTCGGGGCGCCAAAACCCCCCAGCGAAGAAACGCCGAAAAAACGGGTGGGCTATAGCCTTGGGGGGTTGGGCTGGCCAAGTTCGTCCGCCGGACTCCGAATGGGGCAAGACTTTGCGAGCACCTTCCGTGTGCCAAAAATAGGCCACGGGCACAGCCGCGCCCAAAAATCAGCCCCCGATGGTCGGGGCGCCAAAGCCCCCCAGCTGAAAAACGCCCAAAAAACGGGTGGGCTAGAGCCTTGGGGGGTGGGGCTGGCCAAGTACGTCCGCCGGACTCCGAATGGAGCGAGAATTTGCGAGCGCTCTCCGTGTGCCAAAAATAGGCCGCGGACGCAGCGGCGCCCAAAAATCAGCCCCCGATGGTCGGGGCGCCAAAGCCCCCCAGCTGAAAAACGCCCAAAAAACGGGTGGGCTATAGCCTTGGGGGGTGGGGCTGGTCAAGTTTGTCCGCGGGACTCCGAATGGGGTGAGACTTTACGAGCGGCCTCCGTATACCAAAAATAGGCCACGGGCACAGCCGCGCCCAAAAATCAGCCCCCCAAGGTCGGGGCGCCAAAACCCCCCAACGGAAAAACGCCCAAAAAACGGGTGGGCTATAGCCTTGGGGGGTGGATCTGGCCAAGTTCGTCCGCGCACTCAGAATGGGGCGACTCTTTGAGAACGGCCTCCGTGTGCCAAAAATAGGCCGTGGGCACAGCCGCGCCCAAAAATAACCGCCCAAAGGCCGGGTCGCAAAGCTCGTCCAGCCGAAAATGGCCACAAACACGGGTGGGCTATAACCTTGGGAGGTGGGACTGGCCAAGTTCGTCCGCCGGACTTGGAATTGGACGAGACATTGCGAGCGGCCTCCGTGTGCCAAAAATAGGCCGCAGGCACAGCCGCTCCCAAAAATAACCGCCCGAAGGCCGGGGCGCCAAGTTCGTCCAGTGGAAAAAGGCCACAAAAACGTGTGGGCTATAGCCTTGGGGGGTGGGGCTGGCCAGGTTCGTCCGCCGGACTCGGAATGCGGCGAGACTTTGCAAACGGCCTCCGTGTGCCAAAAATAGACCGCGGGAACAGCCGCACCCAAAAATAACCGCCCGAAGGCCGGGTCGCCAAGTTCGTCTAGCGGAAAATGGCCACAGAAACGGGTGGGCTATAGCCTTGGGGGGTTGGGCTGGCCAAGTTCGTCCGCCGGACTCGGAATGGGGCGAGACTTTGCGAAAGGCCTCCATGTGCCAAAAATAGGCCACAGGCTCAGCCGCGCCCAAAAATAACCACCCGAAGGCCGAGGCGCCATGTTCGTCCAGCGGAAAAAGGCCACAAAAACGGGTGGGCTATAGCCTTGGGGGGTGGGGCTGGCCAAGTTCGTCCGCCGCACTTGGAATGGGGCGAGACTTTGCGAGCGGGCTCCGTGTGCCAAAAATATGCCGCGGGCACAGCCGCGCCCCAAAATAACTGCCCGAAGGCCGGGGCGCCATGTTCGTCCAACGGAAAACGGCCACAAAAACAAGTGGGCTATAGCCTTGGGAGGTGGGGCTGGCCAACTTCGTCCGCCGGACTCCGAATGGGGCGAGACTTTGCGAGCAGCCTCCGTGTACCAAAAATATGCCGGGGACACAGCCGTGCCCAAAAATAACAACCCGAAGGCCGGGGCGCCAAGTTCGTCCAGCGGAAAAAGGCCACAAAAACGGGTGGGCTATAGCCTTGGGGGGTGGGGCTGGCCAAGTTCGTCCGCCGCACTTGGAATGGGGCGAGACTTTGCGAGCGGCCTCCGTGTGCCAAAAATAGGCCGCGGGCACAGCCGCGCCCAAAAATCAGCCCCCGAAGGCTGGGGTGCCAAAACCCACCAGCGGAAAAACGCCGAAAAAACGGGTGGGCTATAGCCTTGGGGGGTGGGGCCGGCCAAGTTCGTCCGCCGGACTCCGAATGGGGCGAGACTTTGCGAGCGTTCTCTGTGTGACAAAAATAGGCCGCGGGCACAGCCGTGCCTAAAAATCAGCCCCCGAAGGTTGGGACGCCAAAACCCCCCAGCGGAAAAACGCCCAAAAAACGGGTGGGCTATAGCCTTGGGGGGTGGGGCTGGCCAAGTTCATCCGCGGGACTCCGAATAGGGCGATACTTTCGAGCAGCCTCCGTGTGCCAAAAATTGGCAGCGGGCACAGACGCGCCCAAAAATCAGCCCGCGAAGGTCGAGGCGCCAAAACCCACCAGCGGAAAAACGCCGAAAAAACGGGTGGGCTATAGCCTTGAGGGGTGGGGCCGGCCAAGTTCGTCCGCCGGACTCCGAATGGGGCGAGACTTTGCGAGCGTTCTCTGTGTGCAAAAAATAGGCCGCGGGCACAGCCGTGCCCAAAAATCAGCCCCCGAAGGTTGGGACGCCAAAACCCCCCAGCGGAAAAAACGCCCAAAAAACGGGTGGGCTATAGCCTTGGGGGGTGGGGCTGGCCAAGTTCGTCCGCGGGACTCCGAATGGGGCGATACTTTCGAGCAGCCTCCGTGTGCCAAAAATTGGCAGCGGGCACAGACGCGCCCAAAAATCAGCCCGCGAAGGTCGGGGCGCCAAAACCCCCCAGCGTAAAAACGCCCAAAAAACGGGTGGGCTATAGCGTTGGGGGGTCGGGCTGGCCAAGTTCGTCCGCCGGACTCCGAATGGGGCGAGACTTTGCGAGCGGCCTCCGTGTGCCAAAAATAGGCCGCGGGCACAGCCGCGCCCAAAAATCAGCCCCCGAAGGTCGGGGCGCCAAAACCCCCCAGCGGAAAAACGCCAAAAAAACGGGTGGGCTATAGCCTTGCAGGGAGGGGCTGGCCAAGTTCGTCCGCCGGACTCGGAATGGGTCGAGACTTTGCGAGCGGACTACATGTGCCAAAAATTGGCCGCGGGCACAGCCGCGCCCAAAAATCAGCACCCGAAAGCTGGGGTGCCAAAACCCTCCAGCGGAAAAACGCCCAAAAAACGGGTGGGCTATAGCCTTGCAGGGAGGGGCTGGCCAAGTTCGTCCGCCAGACTCGGAATGGGGCGAGACTTTGCGAGCGGCCTCCATGTGCCAAAAATAGGCCGCGGGCACAGCCGCGCCGAAAAATCAGCCCCCGAAGGCTGGGGTGCCAAAACCCCCCAGCGGAAAAACGCCCAATAAACGGGTGGGCTATAGCCTTGGGGGGTGGGGCTGGCCAAGTACGTCCGCCGGACTCCGAATGGGGCGAGAGTTTGCGAGCGGCCTCCGTTTGCCAAAAATAGGCCGCGGGCACAGCCGCACCCAAAAATCAGCACCCGAAGGCTGGGGTACCAAAACCCCCCAGCGGAAAAACGCCCAAAAAACGGGTGGTCTATAGCCTTGGGCGGTGGGGCTGGCCAAGTTCGTCCGCGGGATTCCGAATGGGGCGATACTTTGCGAGCAGCCTCCGTGTGCCAAACTTAGGCCGCGGGCACCGCCGCGCCCAAAAATCAGCCCCCGAAGGTCGGGGCGCCAAAACCCCCAGCGGAAAAACGCCCAAAAAACGGGTGGGCTATAGCCTTGGGTGGTGGGGCTGGCCAAGTTCGTCCGCCGGACTCCGAATGGGTCGGGACTTTACGAGCGGCCTCCGTGTGCCAAAAATAGGCCGTGGGCACAGCCGCGCCCAAAAATCAGCCCCCGAAGGCTGGGGTGCCAAAACCCACCAGCGGAAAAACGCCGAAAAAACGGGTGGGCTATAGCCTTGGGGGGTGGGGCCGGCCAAGTTCGTCCGCCGGACTCGGAAAGGGTCGAGACTTTGCGAGCGGCCTACATGTGCCAAAAATTGGCCGCGGGCACAGCCGCGCCCAAAAATCAGCACCCGAAAGCTGGGGTGCCAAAACCCTCCAGCGGAAAAACGCCCAAAAAACGGGTGGGCTATAGCCTTGCAGGGAGAGGCTGGCCAAGTTCGTCCGCCAGACTTGGAATGGGGCGAGACTTTGCGAGCGGCCTTCATGTGCCAAAAATAGGCCGCGGACACAGCCGCGCCGAAAAATCAGCCCCCGAAGGCTGGGGTGCCAAAACCCCCCAGCGGAAAAACGCCTAATAAACGGGTGGGCTATAGCCTTGGGGGGTGGGGTTGGCCAAGTACGTCCGCCGGACTCCGAATGGGGCGAGACTTTGTGAGCGGCTTCCGTGTGCCCAAAAATAGGCCGCGGGCACAGCCGCGCCCAAAAATCTGACCCCGAAGGGTGGGGTGCCAAAACCCCCCAGCGGAAAAACGCCCAAAAAATGGGTGGGCTATAGCCTTGGGGGGTGGGGCCGGCCAAGTTAGTCCGCCGGACTCCGAATGGGGCAACACTTTGCGAGCGGCCTCCGTGTGCCAAAAATAGACTGCGGGCACAGCCGCGCCCAAAAATCAGCCCCGGAAGGTCGGGATGCCAAAACCCCCCAGCGGAAAAACGCCCAAAAAACGGGTGGGCTATAGCCTTGGGGGGTGGGGCTGGCCAAGTTCGTCCGCCGGACTCCGAATGGGGCGAGACTTTGCGAGCGGCATCCGTGTGCCAAAAATAGGCCGCAGGCACAGCCGCACCCAAAAATCAGCCCCCGAAGACGGGGGTACCAAAACCCCCCAGCGGAATAACGCCCAAAAAACGGGTGGGCTATAGCCTTGGGCGGTGGGGCTGGCCAAGTTCGTCCGCGGGATTCCGAATGGGGAGATACTTTGCGAGCAGCGTCCGTGTGCCAAACTTCGGCCGCGGGCACCGCCGCGCCCAAAAATCAGCCCCCGAAGGTCGGGGCGCCAAAACCCCCCAGCGGAAAAACGCCCAAAAAACGGGTGGGCTATAGCCTTGGGGGGTGGGGCCGGCCAAGTTCGTCCGCCGGACTCCGAATGGGGCGAGACTTTGCGAGCGTTCTCTGTGTGCCAGAAATAGGCCGCGGGCACATCCGTGCCCAAAAATCAGCCCCCGAAGGTCGGGACGCCAAAACCCCCCAGCGGAAAAACGCCCAAAAAACGGGTGGGCTATAGCCTTGGGGGGTGGGGCTGGCCAACTTCGTCCGCGGGACTCCGAATGGGGCGATACTTTCGAGCAGCCTCCGTGTGCCAAAAATAGGCCGCGGGCACAGCCGCGCCCAAAAATCAGCCCCCGAAGGTCGGGGCGCCAAAACCCCCCAGCGGAAAAACGCCAAAAAAACGGGTGGGCTATAGCCTTGCAGGGAGGGGCTGGCCAAGTTCGTCCGCCGGACTCGGAATGGGTCGAGACTTTGCGAGCGGCCTACATGTGCCAAAAATAGGCCGCGGGCACAGCCGCGCCCAAAAATCAGCACCCGAAGGCTGGGGTGCCAAAACCCTCCAGCGGAAAAACGCCCAAAAAACGGGTGGGCTATAGCCTTGCAGGGAGGGGCTGGCCAAGTTCGTCCGCCAGACTCGGAATGGGGCGAGACTTTACGAGCGGCGTCCGTGTGCCAAAAATAGGCCGCGGACACAGCCGCGCCGAAAAATCAGCCCCCGAAGGCTGGGGTGCCAAAACCCCCCAGCGGAAAAATGCCCAATAAACGGGTGGGCTATAGCCTTGGGGGGTGGGGCTGGCCAAGTACGTCCGCCGGACTCCGAATGGGGCGAGACTTTGTGAGCGGCCTCCGTGTGCCAAAAATAGGCCGCGGGCACAGCCGCGCCCAAAAATCAGCACACGAAGGCTGGGGTGACAAAACCCCCCAGCGGAAAAACGCCCAAAAAAAGGGTGGTCTATAGCCTTGGGCGGTGGGGCTGGCCAAGTTCGTCCGCGGGATTCCGAATGGGGCGATACTTTGCGAGCAGCCTCCGTGTGCCAAACTTAGGCCGCGGCCACCGCCGCGCCCAAAAATCAGCCCCCGAAGGTCGGGGCGCCAAAACCCCCCAGCGGAAAAACGCCCAAAAAACGGGTGGGCTATAACCTTGGGTGGTGGGGCTGGCCAAGTTCGTCCGCCGGACTCCGAATGGGGCGGGACTTTACGAGCGGCCTCCGTGTGCCAAAAATAGACCGTGGGCACAGCCGCGCCCAAAAATCAGCCCCCGAAGGCTGGGGTGCCAAAACCCACCAGCGGAAAAACGCCGAAAAAACGGGTGTGCTATAGCCTTGGGGGGTGGGGCCGGCCAAGTTCGTCCGCCGGACTCCGAATGGGGCGAGACTTTGCGAGCGTTCTCTGTGTGCCAGAAATAGGCCGCGGGCAAATCCGTGCCCAAAAATCAGCCCCCGAAGTTCGGGACGCCAAAACCCCCCAGCGGAAAAACGCCCAAAAAACGGGTGGGCTATAGCCTTGGGGGGTGGGGCCGGCCAAGTTCGTCCGCCGGACTCCGAATGGGGCGAGACTTTGCGAGCGTTCTCTCTGTGCCATAAATAGGCCGCGGGCACAGCCGCGCCGAAAAATCAGCCCCCGAAGGCTGGGGTGCCAAAACCCCCCAGCGGAAAAACGCCCAAAAAACGGGTGGTCTATAGCCTTGGGCGGTGGGGCTGGCCAAGTTCGTCCGCGGGATTCCGAATGGGGCGATACTTTGCAAGCAGCCTCCGTGTGCCAAACTTAGGCCGCGGGCACAGCCGTGCCCAAAAATCAGCCCCCGAAGGTCGGGACGCCAAAACCCCCCAGCGGAAAAACGCCCAAAAAACGGGTGGGCTATAGCCTTGGGGGGTGGGGCTGGCCAACTTCGTCCGCGGGACTCCGAATGGGGCGATACTTTCGAGCAGCCTCCGTGTGCCAAAAATAGGCCGCGGGCACAGCCGCGCCCAAAAATCAGCCCCCGAAGGTCGGGGCGCCAAAACCCCCCAGCGGAAAAACACCAAAAAAACGGGTGGGCTATAGCCTTGCAGGGAGGGGCTGGCCAAGTTCGTCCGCGGGATTCCGAATGGGGCGATACTTTGCGAGCGGCCTACATGTGCCAAAAATAGGCCGCGGGCACAGCCGCGCCCAAAAATCAGCCCCCGAAGGCTGGGGTGCCAAAACCCACCAGCGGAAAAACGCCGAAAAAACGGGTGTGCTATAGCCTTGGGGGGTGGGGCCGGCCAAGTTCGTCCGCCGGACTCCGAATGGGGCGAGACTTTGCGAGCGTTCTCTGTGTGCCAGAAATAGGCCGCGGGCAAATCCGTGCCCAAAAGCGGGCACAGCCGCGCCGAAAAATACCCGCCCGAAGGCCGGGTCGCCATGTTCGTCCAGCGGAAAGAGGCCACAAAACGGGTGGGCTATAGCCTTGGGGGGTGGGGCTGGCCAACTTCGTCCGCCGGAATCGGAATGGCGCGAGACTTTGCGAGGCGCCTCCGTGTGCCAAAAATAGGCCGCGGGCACAGCCGCGCCCAAAAATACCAGCCCGAAGGCCGGGGCGCCAAGTTCGTCCAGCGGAAAGAGGCCACAAAAACGGGTGGGCTATAGCCTTGGGGGGTGGGGCTGGCCAACATCGTCCGCCGGACTAGGAATGGCGCGAGACTTTGCGAGGCGCCTCCGTGTGCCAGAAATAGGCCGCGGGCACAGCCGCGCCCAAAAATACCCGCCCGAAGGCCGGGGCGCCAAGTTCGTCCAGCGGAAAAAGGCCACAAAAACGGGTGGGCTATAGCCTTGGGGGGTGGGGCTGGCCAACTTCGTCCGCCGGACTCGGAATGGCGCGAGACTTTGCGAGGCGCCTCCGTGTGCCAGAAATAGTCCGCGGGGACAGCCGCGCGGAAAAATACCCGCCCGAAGGCCGGGGCGCCAAGTTCGTCCAGCGGAAATAGGCCACAAAAACGGGTGGGCTATAGCCTTGGGGGGTGGGGCTGGCCAACTTCATCCGCCGGCCTCGGAATGGTGTGAGACTTTGTGAGGCGCCTCCGTGTGCCAAAAATAGGCCGCGGGCACAGCCGCGCCCAAAAATACCCGCCCGAAGGCCGGGGCGCCAAGTTCGTCCAGCGGAAAGAGGCCACAAAAACGGGTGGGCTATAGCCTTGGGGGGTGGGGCTGGCCAACTTCGTCCGCCGGACTCGGAACGGCGCGAGACTTTACGAGGCGCCTTCGTGTACCAAAAATAGGCCGCGGGCACAGCCGCGCCGAAAAATACCCGCCCGAAGGCCGGGTCGCCATGTTCGTCCAACGGAAAGAGGCCACAAAACGGGTGGGCTATAGCCTTGGGGGGTGGGGCTGGCCAACTTCGTCCGCCGGAATCAGAATGGCGCGAGACTTTGCGAGGCGCCTCCGTGTGCCAAAAATAGGCCGCGGGCACAGCCGCGCCCAAAAATACCCGCCCGAAGGCCGGGGCGCCAAGTTCGTCCAGCGGAAAGAGGCCACAAAAACGGGTGGGCTATAGCCTTGGGGGGTGGGGCTGGCCAACTTCGTCCGCCGGACTAGGAATGGCGCGAGACTTTGCGAGGCGCCTCCGTGTGCCAGAAATAGGCCGCGGACACAGCCGCGCCCAAAAATACCCGCCCGAAGGCCAGGTCGCCATGTTCGTCCAACGGAAAGAGGCCACAAAACGGGTGGGCTATAGCCTTGGGGGGTGGGGCTGGCCAACTTCGTCCGCCGGACTAGGAATGGCGCGAGACTTTGCGAGGTGCCTCCGTGTGCCAAAAATAGGCCGCGACCACAGCCGCGCCCAAAAATACCCGCCCGAAGGCCGGGGCGCCAAGTTCGTCCAGCGGAAAGAGGCCACAAAAACGGGTGGGCTATAGCCTTGGGGGGTGGGGCTGGCCAACTTCGACCGCCGGACTCGGAATGGCGCGAGACTTTGCGAGGCGCCTCCGTGTGCCAAAAATAGGCCGCGGACACAGCCGCGCCCAAAAATACCCGCCCGAAGGCCGGGGCGCCAAGTTCGTCCAGCGGAAAGAGGCCACAAAAACGGGTGGGCTATAGCCTTGGGGGGTGGGGCTGGCCCACTTCGTCCTCCGGACTCGGAATGGTGCGAGACTTTGCGAGGCGCCTCCGTGTGCCAGAACTAGGCCGCGGGCAAAGCCGCGCCCAAAAATACCCTCCCGGAGGCCGGGCGCCAAGTTCGTCCAGCGGAAAGAGGCCACAAAACGGGTGGGCTATAGCCTTGGGGAGTGGGGCTGGCCAACATCGTCCGCCGGACTCGGAATGGCGCGAGACTTTGCGAGGCGCCTCCGTGTACTAAAAATAGGCCGCGGGCACAGCCGCGCGGAAAAATACCCGCCCGAAGGCCGGGGCGCAATGTTCGTCCAGCGGAAAGAGGCCACAAAAACGGGTGGGCTATAGCCTTGGGGGGTGGGGCTGGCCAACTTCGTCCGCCGGACTCGGAATGGCCTGACACTTTGCGAGGGACCTCCGTGTGCTGAAACTACGCCGCGAGCACAGCCACGCTAAAAAATAACCGCCCGAAGACCGGGTCGCCATGTTCGTCCAGCGGAAAGAGGCCACAAAACGGGTGGGCTATAGCCTTGGGGGGTGGGGCTGGCCAACTTCGTCCGCCGGAATCAGAATGGCGCGAGACTTTGCGAGGCGCCTCCGTGTGCCAAAAATAGGCCGCGGGCACAGCCGCGCACAAAAATACCCGCCCGAAGGCCGGGGCGCCAAGTTCGTCCAGCGGAAAGAGGCCACAAAAACGGGTGGGCTATAGCCTTGGGGGGTGGGGCTGGCCAACTTCGTCCGCCGGACTCGGAATGGCCTGACACTTTGTGAGGGACCTCCGTGTGCTGAAACTACGCCGCGAGCACAGCCACGCTAAAAAATAACCGCCCGAAGACCGGGTCGCCATGTTCGTCCAGCGGAAAGAGGCCACAAAACGGGTGGGCTATAGCCTTGGGGGGTGGGGCTGGCCAACTTCGTCCGCCGGAATCAGAATGGCGCGAGACTTTGCGAGGCGCCTCCGTGTGCCAAAAATAGGCCGCGGGCACAGCCGCGCCCAAAAATACCCGCCCGAAGGCCGGGGCGCCAAGTTCGTCCAGCGGAAAGAGGCCACAAAAACGGGTGGGCTATAGCCTTGGGGGGTGGGGCTGGCCAACTTCGACCGCCGGACTCGGAATGGCGCGAGACTTTGCGAGGCGCCTCCGTGTGCCAAAAATAGGCCGCGGACACAGCCGCGCCCAAAAATACCCGCCCGAAGGCCGGGGCGCCAAGTTCGTCCAGCGGAAAGAGGCCACAAAAACGGGTGGGCTATAGCCTTGGGGGGTGGGGCTGGCCCACTTCGTCCTCCGGACTCGGAATGGTGCGAGACTTTGCGAGGCGCCTCCGTGTGCCAGAACTAGGCCGCGGGCAAAGCCGCGCCCAAAAATACCCTCCCGGAGGCCGGGGCGCCAAGTTCGTCCAGCGGAAAGAGGCCACAAAAACGGGTGGGCTATAGCCTTGGGGAGTGGGGCTGGCCAACATCGTCCGCCGGACTCGGAATGGCGCGAGACTTTGCGAGGCGCCTCCGTGTACTAAAAATAGGCCGCGGGCACAGCCGCGCGGAAAAATACCCGCCCGAAGGCCGGGGCGCAATGTTCGTCCAGCGGAAAGAGGCCACAAAAACGGGTGGGCTATAGCCTTGGGGGGTGGGGCTGGCCAACTTCGTCCGCCGGACTCGGAATGGCCTGACACTTTGTGAGGGACCTCCGTGTGCTGAAACTACGCCGCGAGCACAGCCACGCTAAAAAATAACCGCCCGAAGACCGGGTCGCCATGTTCGTCCAGCGGAAAGAGGCCACAAAACGGGTGGGCTATAGCCTTGGGGGGTGGGGCTGGCCAACTTCGTCCGCCGGAATCAGAATGGCGCGAGACTTTGCGAGGCGCCTCCGTGTGCCAAAAATAGGCCGCGGGCACAGCCGCGCCCAAAAATACCCACCCGAAGGCCGGGGCGCCAAGTTCGTCCAGCGGAAAGAGGCCACAAAAACGGGTGGGCTATAGCCTTGGGGGGTGGGGCTGGCCAACTTCGACCGCCGGACTCGGAATGGCGCGAGACTTTGCGAGGCGCCTCCGTGTGCCAAAAATAGGCCGCGGACACAGCCGCGCCCAAAAATACCCACCCGAAGGCCGGGGCGCCAAGTTCGTCCAGCGGAAAGAGGCCACAAAAACGGGTGGGCTATAGCCTTGGGGGGTGGGGCTGGCCCACTTCGTCCTCCGGACTCGGAATGGTGCGAGACTTTGCGAGGCGCCTCCGTGTGCCAGAACTAGGCCGCGGGCAAAGCCGCGCCCAAAAATACCCTCCCGGAGGCCGGGGCGCCAAGTTCGTCCAGCGGAAAGAGGCCACAAAAACGGGTGGGCTATAGCCTTGGGGAGTGGGGCTGGCCAACATCGTCCGCCGGACTCGGAATGGCGCGAGACTTTGCGAGGCGCCTCCGTGTACTAAAAATAGGCCGCGGGCACAGCCGCGCGGAAAAATACCCGCCCGAAGGCCGGGGCGCAATGTTCGTCCAGCGGAAAGAGGCCACAAAAACGGGTGGGCTATAGCCTTGGGGGGTGGGGCTGGCCAACTTCGTCCGCCGGACTCGGAATGGCCTGACACTTTGTGAGGGACCTCCGTGTGCTGAAACTACGCCGCGAGCACAGCCACGCTAAAAAATAACCGCCCGAAGACCGGGTCGCCATGTTCGTCCAGCGGAAAGAGGCCACAAAACGGGTGGGCTATAGCCTTGGGGGGTGGGGCTGGCCAACTTCGTCCGCCGGAATCAGAATGGCGCGAGACTTTGCGAGGCGCCTCCGTGTGCCAAAAATAGGCCGCGGGCACAGCCGCGCCCAAAAATACCCGCCCGAAGGCCGGGGCGCCAAGTTCGTGCAGCGGAAAGAGGCCACAAAAACGGGTGGGCTATAGCCTTGGGGGGTGGGGCTGGCCAACTTCGTCCGCCGGACTCGGAATGGCCTGACACTTTGTGAGGGACCTCCGTGTGCTGAAACTACGCCGCGAGCACAGCCACGCTAAAAAATAACCGCCCGAAGACCGGGTCGCCATGTTCGTCCAGCGGAAAGAGGCCACAAAACGGGTGGGCTATAGCCTTGGGGGGTGGGGCTGGCCAACTTCGTCCGCCGGAATCAGAATGGCGCGAGACTTTGCGAGGCGCCTCCGTGTGCCAGAAATAGGCCGCGGGCACAGCCGCGCCCAAAAATACCCGCCCGAAGGCCGGGGCGCCAAGTTCGTCCAGCGGAAAGAGGCCACAAAAACGGGTGGGCTATAGCCTTGGGGGGTGGGGCTGGCCAACTTCGTCCGCCGGACTAGGAATGGCGCGAGACTTTGCGAGGCGCCTCCGTGTGCCAGAAATAGGCTGCGGGCACAGCCGTGCCCAAAAATACCCGCCCGAAGGCCGGGGCGCCAAGTTCGTCCAGCGGAAAGAGGCCACAAAAACGGGTGGGCTATAGCCTTGGGGGGTGGGGCTGGCCAACATCGTCCACCGGACTAGGAATGGCGCGAGACTTTGCGAGGCGCCTCCGTGTGCCAGAAATCGGCCGCGGGCACAGCCGCGCCCAAAAATACCCGCCCGAAGGCCGGGGCGCCAAGTTCGTCCAGCGGAAAGAGGCCACAAAAACGGGTGGGCTATAGCCTTGGGGGATGGGGCTGGCCAACTTCGTCCGCCGGACTCGGAATGGCGCGAGACTTTGCGAGGCGCCTCCGTGTGCCAGAAATAGTCCGCGGGGACAGCCGCGCCCAAAAATACCCGCCCGAAGGCCGGGGCGCCAAGTTCGTCCAGCGGAAAGAGGCCACAAAAACGGGTGGGCTATAGCCTTGGGGGGTGGGGCTGGCCAACTTCATCCGCCGGCCTCGGAATGGTGTGAGACTTTGTGAGGCGCCTCCGTGTGCCAAAAATAGGCCGCGGGCACAGCCGCGCCCAAAAATACCCGCCCGAAGGCCGGGGCGCCAAGTTCGTCCAGCGGAAAGAGGCCACAAAAACGGGTGGGCTATAGCCTTGGGGGGTGGGGCTGGCCAACTTCGTCCGCCGGACTCGGAACGGCGCGAGACTTTGCGAGGCGCCTTCGTGTACCAAAAATAGGCCGCGGGCACAGCCGCGCCGAAAAATACCCGCCCGAAGGCCGGGTCGCCATGTTCGTCCAACGGAAAGAGGCCACAAAACGGGTGGGCTATAGCCTTGGGGGGTGGGGCTGGCCAACTTCGTCCGCCGGAATCAGAATGGCGCGAGACTTTGCGAGGCACCTCCGTGTGCCAAAAATAGACCGCGGGCACAGCCGCGCCCAAAAATACCCGCCCGAAGGCCGGGGCGCCAAGTTCGTCCAGCGGAAAGAGGCCACAAAAACGGGTGAGCTATAGCCTGGGGAGGTGGGGCTGGCCCACTTCATCCGCCGGACTCGGAATGGTACGAGACATTGTGAGGGGCCTCCGTGTACCAAAAATAGGCCGCGGACACAGCCGCGCCCAAAAATAACCTCCCGAAGGCCGGGGCGCCAAGTTCGTCCAACGGAAAAAGGCCACAAAAACGGGTGGGCTATAGCCTGGGGAGGTGGGGCTGGCCAACTTCGTCCGCCGGACTCGGAATGCTACGAGACATTGCGAGGGGCCTCCGTGTGCCAAAAAAAGGCCGCGGGCACAGCCGCGCCCAAAAATACCCGCCCGAAGGCCGGGGCGCCAAGTTTGTCCAGCGGAAAAAGGCCACAAAAACGGGTGGACAATACCCTTGGGGGGTGGGGCTGGCCCACTTCGTCCGCCGGACTTGGAATTGTGCGATAGTTTGCGAGGGGCCTCCGTGTGCCAAAACTAGGCCGCGGGCACAGCCGCACCCAAAAATAACCGCCCGAAGGCCGGGGCGCCAAGTTCGTCCAGCGGAAAAAGGCCACAAAAACGGGTGGCTTATAGCCTTGGGAGGTGGGGCTGGCCAACTTCGTCCGCCGGACTCGAAATGGTGCGAGACATTGCGAGGGGACTCTGTGTGCCAAAAATAGGCCGCGAGCACAGCCGCGCCCAAAAATACCCACCCGTAGGCCGCGGCGCCAAGTTCGTCCAGCGGAAAAAGGCCTCAAAAACGGGTGGGCGATAGCCTTGGGGGGTGGGGCTGGCCAACTTCGTCCACCGGACTCGGAATGGTGCGAGACATTGCGAGGGGCCTCCGTGTGCCAAAAATAGGCCGCGGGCACAGCCGCGCCCAAAAATAACCGCCCGAAGGCCGGGGCGCCATGTTCGCCCGGCGGAAAAAGGCCACAAAAACGGGTGGGCGATAGCCTTGGGGGTGGGGCTGGCCAACTTCGTCCGCCGGACTCAGAATGGCGCGAGACTTTGCGAGGGTCCTCCGTGTGCCAAAAATACGCCGCGTGCACAGCCGCGCCCAAAAATAACCGCCCGAAGGCCGGGGCGCCAAGTTTGTCCAGCGGAAAAAGGCCACAAAAACGGGTGGGCTATAGCCTTGGGGGGTGGGGCTGGCCAACTTCGTCCGCCGGACTCGGAATGGCGCGAGAATTTGCGAGGGCCCTCCGTGTGCCAAAAATAGGCCACGGGCACAGCCTCACCAAAAAATAACCGCCCGAAGGCCGGGGCGCCAAGTTCGTCTAGCGAAAAAAGACCACAAAAACTGGTGGGCTATAGCCTTGGGGGGTGGGGCTGGCCAACTTCGTCCGCCGGACTCGTAATGGAGTGAGACTTTGCGAGGGGCCTCCGTGTGCCAAAAATAGGCCGCGGGCACAGCCGCTGCCAAAAATAACTGCCTGAAGGCCGGGGCGCCAAGTTCGTCCAGCGGAAAAAGGCCACAAAAACGGGTGGGCTATAGCCTGGGGAGGTGGGGCTGGCCAACTTCGTCCGCCGGACTCGGAATGGTGCGAGACATTGCGAGGGGCCTCCGTGTGCCAAAAATAGGCCGCGGGCACAGCCGCGCCCAAAAATAACCGCCCGAAGGCCGGGGCGCCAAGTTTGTCCAGCGGAAAAAGGCCACAAAAACGGGTGGGCTATAGCCTTGGGGGGTGGGGCTGGCGCACTTCGTCCGCCGGACTTGGAATTGTGCGATAGTTTGCGAGGGGCCTCCGTGTGCCAAAACTAGGCCGTGGGCACAGCCGCACCCAAAAATAACCGCCCGAAGGCCGGGGCGCCAAGTTCGTCCAGCGGAAAAAGGACACAAAAACGGGTGGGCTATCGCCTTGGGGGTGGGGCTGGCCGACTTCGTCCGCCGGACTCGGAATGGCGTGAGACATTGCGAGGGGCCTCCGTGTGCCAAAAATAGGCCGCGGGCACAGCCGCGCCCAAAAATAACCGCCCAAAGGCTGGGGCTCCAACCGTCCATCGGAAAAAGGCCACAAAAGCGGGTGGGCGATAGCCTTGGGGTGGGGCTGGCCAACTTCGTCCACCGGACTCGGAATGGCGCGAGACTTTGCGAGGGGCCTCCGTGTGCCAAAAATAGGCCGCGGGCACAGCCGCGCCCAAAAATAACCGCCCGAAGGCCGGGGCGCCAAGTTCGTCCAGCGGAAAAAGGCCACAAAAACGGGTGGCTTATAGCCTTGGGAGGTGGGGCTGGCCAACTTCGTCCGCCAGACTCGAAATGGTGCGAGACATTGTGAGGGGACTCTGTGTGCCAAAAATAGGCCGTGGGCACAGCCGCGCCCAAAAATAACCGCCCGAAGGCCGGGGCGCCAAGTTCGTCCAGCGGAAAAGGCCACAAAAACGGGTGGGCTATAGCCTTGGGAGGTGGGGCTGGCCCACTTCGTCCGCCGGACTTGGAATGGTGCGAGACTTTACGAGGCGCCTCCGTGTGCCAAAAATATGCCGCGGGCACAGCCGCGCCCAAAAATAATTGCCCGAAGGCCGGGGCGCCAAGTTCGTCCAGCGGAAAAAGGCCACAAAAATGGGTGGGATATCGCCTTGGGGTAGGGGCTGGCCGACTTCGTCCCCCGGACTCGGAATGGCGCGAGACATTGCGAGGGGCCTCCGTGTTCCAAAAATAGGCCGCGGGCACAGCCGTGCCATAAAATAACCGCCCAAAATAACCGCCCGAAGGCCGGGGCGCCATGTTCGCCCAGCGGAAAAAGGCCACAAAAACGGGTGGGCTATAGCCTTGGGGCGTGGGGCTGGCCGACTTCGTCCGCCAGACTCGGAATGGCGCGAGACTTTGCGAGGGCCCTCCGTGTCCCAAAAATAGGCCGCAGGCACAGCCGTACCCAAAAATAACCGCCCTAAGGCCGGGACGCCAAGTTCGTCCACCGGAAAAAGGCCACAAAAACTGGTGGGCTATAGCCTTGGGGGGTGGGGCTGACCCACTTCGTCCACCGGACTCGGAATGGCGCGAGACTTTGCGAGGGGCCTCCGTGTGCCAAAAATAGGCCGCGGGCCCAGCCGCGCCCAAAAATAACCGCCCGAAGGCCGGGGCGCCAAGTTCGTCCAGCGGAAAAAGGCCACAAAAACGGGTGAGCTATAGCCTGGGGAGGTGGGGCTGGCCCACTTCGTCCGCCGGACTCGGAATGGTGCGAGAAATTGCGAGGGGCCTCCGTGTGCCAAAAATAGGCCGCGGGCACAGCCGCGCCCAAAAATAACCGCCCGAAGGCCGGGGCGCCAAGTTTGTCCAGCGGAAAAAGGCCACAAAAACGGGTGGGCTATAGCCTTGGGGGGTGGGGCTGGCCAACTTCGTCCGCCGGACTCGGAATCGCGCGAGACTTTGCGAGGGCCCTCCGTGTCCCAAAAATAGGCCGCGGTCACAGCCGCACCCAAAAAAAACCGCCCGAAGTCCGGGGCGCCAAGTTCGTCCACCGGAAAAAGGCCACAAAAACTAGTGGGCTATAGCCTTGGGAGGTGGGGCTGGCCCACTTCGTCCGCCGGACTCGGAATTGTGCGATAGTTTACGAGGGGCCTCCGTGTGCCAAAACTAGGCCGCGGGCACAACCGCCCCCAAAAATAACGTCCCGAAGGCCGGGGCGCCAAGTTCGTCCAGCGGAAAAAGGCCACAAAAACGGGTGGGCTATAGCCTTGGGGGGTGGGGCTGGCCAACTTCGTCCGCCGGACTCGGAATGGCGCGAGAATTTGCGAGGGCCCTCCGTGTGCCAAAAATAGGCCACGGGCACAGCCTCACCAAAAAATAACCGCCCGAAGGCCGGGGCGCCAAGTTCGTCTAGCGAAAAAAGACCACAAAAACTGGTGGGCTATAGCCTTGGGGGGTGGGGCTGGCCAACTTCGTCCGCCGGACTCGTAATGGAGTGAGACTTTGCGAGGGGCCTCCGTGTGCCAAAAATAGGCCGCGGGCACAGCCGCTGCCAAAAATAACTGCCTGAAGGCCGGGGCGCCAAGTTCGTCCAGCGGAAAAAGGCCACAAAAACGGGTGGGCTATAGCCTGGGGAGGTGGGGCTGGCCAACTTCGTCCGCCGGACTCGGAATGGTGCGAGACATTGCGAGGGGCCTCCGTGTGCCAAAAATAGGCCGCGGGCACAGCCGCGCCCAAAAATAACCGCCCGAAGGCCGGGGCGCCAAGTTTGTCCAGCGGAAAAAGGCCACAAAAACGGGTGGGCTATAGCCTTGGGGGGTGGGGCTGGCGCACTTCGTCCGCCGGACTTGGAATTGTGCGATAGTTTGCGAGGGGCCTCCGTGTGCCAAAACTAGGCCGTGGGCACAGCCGCACCCAAAAATAACCGCCCGAAGGCCGGGGCGCCAAGTTCGTCCAGCGGAAAAAGGACACAAAAACGGGTGGGCTATCGCCTTGGGGGTGGGGCTGGCCGACTTCGTCCGCCGGACTCGGAATGGCGTGAGACATTGCGAGGGGCCTCCGTGTGCCAAAAATAGGCCGCGGGCACAGCCGCGCCCAAAAATAACCGCCCAAAGGCTGGGGCTCCAACTTCGTCCATCGGAAAAAGGCCACAAAAACGGGTGGGCGATAGCCTTGGGGGGTGGGGCTGGCCAACTTCGTCCACCGGACTCGGAATGGCGCGAGACTTTGCGAGGGGCCTCCGTGTGCCAAAAATAGGCCGCGGGCACAGCCGCGCCCAAAAATAACCGCCCGAAGGCCGGGGCGCCAAGTTCGTCCAGCGGAAAAAGGCCACAAAAACGGGTGGCTTATAGCCTTGGGAGGTGGGGCTGGCCAACTTCGTCCGCCAGACTCGAAATGGTGCGAGACATTGTGAGGGGACTCTGTGTGCCAAAAATAGGCCGCGGGCACAGCCGCGCCCAAAAATAACCGCCCGAAGGCCGGGGCGCCAAGTTCGTCCAGCGGAAAAAGGCCACAAAAACGGGTGGGCTATAGCCTTGGGAGGTGGGGCTGGCCCACTTCGTCCGCCGGACTTGGAATGGTGCGAGACTTTACGAGGCGCCTCCGTGTGCCAAAAATATGCCGCGGGCACAGCCGCGCCCAAAAATAATTGCCCGAAGGCCGGGGCGCCAAGTTCGTCCAGCGGAAAAAGGCCACAAAAATGGGTGGGATATCGCCTTGGGGGTGGGGCTGGCCGACTTCGTCCCCCGGACTCGGAATGGCGCGAGACATTGCGAGGGGCCTCCGTGTTCCAAAAATAGGCCGCGGGCACAGCCGTGCCATAAAATAACCGCCCAAAATAACCGCCCGAAGGCCGGGGCGCCATGTTCGCCCAGCGGAAAAAGGCCACAAAAACGGGTGGGCTATAGCCTTGGGGCGTGGGGCTGGCCGACTTCGTCCGCCAGACTCGGAATGGCGCGAGACTTTGCGAGGGCCCTCCGTGTCCCAAAAATAGGCCGCAGGCACAGCCGTACCCAAAAATAACCGCCCTAAGGCCGGGACGCCAAGTTCGTCCACCGGAAAAAGGCCACAAAAACTGGTGGGCTATAGCCTTGGGGGGTGGGGCTGACCCACTTCGTCCACCGGACTCGGAATGGCGCGAGACTTTGCGAGGGGCCTCCGTGTGCCAAAAATAGGCCGCGGGCCCAGCCGCGCCCAAAAATAACCGCCCGAAGGCCGGGGCGCCAAGTTCGTCCAGCGGAAAAAGGCCACAAAAACGGGTGAGCTATAGCCTGGGGAGGTGGGGCTGGCCCACTTCGTCCGCCGGACTCGGAATGGTGCGAGAAATTGCGAGGGGCCTCCGTGTGCCAAAAATAGGCCGCGGGCACAGCCGCGCCCAAAAATAACCGCCCGAAGGCCGGGGCGCCAAGTTTGTCCAGCGGAAAAAGGCCACAAAAACGGGTGGGCTATAGCCTTGGGGGGTGGGGCTGGCCAACTTCGTCCGCCGGACTCGGAATCGCGCGAGACTTTGCGAGGGCCCTCCGTGTCCCAAAAATAGGCCGCGGTCACAGCCGCACCCAAAAAAAACCGCCCGAAGTCCGGGGCGCCAAGTTCGTCCACCGGAAAAAGGCCACAAAAACTAGTGGGCTATAGCCTTGGGAGGTGGGGCTGGCCCACTTCGTCCGCCGGACTCGGAATTGTGCGATAGTTTACGAGGGGCCTCCGTGTGCCAAAACTAGGCCGCGGGCACAACCGCCCCCAAAAATAACGTCCCGAAGGCCGGGGCGCCAAGTTCGTCCAGCGGAAAAAGGCCACAAAAACGGGTGTCCTATAGCCTTGGGAGGTGGGGCTGGCCAACTTCGTCCGCCGGACTCGAAATGGTGCGAGACATTGCGAGGGGCCTCCGTGTGCCAAAAATAGGCCGCGGGCACAGCCGCGCCCAAAAATAACTGCCCGAAGGCCGGGGCGCCATGTTCGCCCAGCGGAAAAAGGCCACAAAAACGGGTGGGCGATAGCCTTGGGGGTGGGGCTGGCCAACTTCGTCCGCCAGACTCAGAATGGCGCGAGACTTTGCGAGGGTCCTCCGTGTGCCAAAAATAGGCCGCGGGCACAGCCGCGCCCAAAAATAACCGCCCGAAGGCCGGGGCGCCAAGTTTGTCCAGCGGAAAAAGGCCACAAAAACGGGTGGGCTATAGCCTTGGGGGGTGGGGCTGGCCAACTTCGTCCGCCGGACTCGGAATGGCGCGAGAATTTGCCAGGGCCCTCTGTGTGCCAAAAATAGGCCACGGGCACAGCCTCACCAAAAAATAACCGCCCGAAGGCCGGGGCGCCAAGTTCGTCCAGCGAAAAAAGGCCACAAAAACTGGTGGGCTATAGCCTTGGGGGGTGGGGCTGGCCAACTTCGTCCGCCGGACTCGGAATGGCGCGAGACTTTGTGAGCGGCCTCCGTATTCCAAAAATAGGCCCCGGGCACAGCCACGCCCAAAAATAACTGCCCGAAGGCCGGGGCGCCGACTTCGTCCAATGGATAAAGGCCACAAAAACGGGTGGGCTATAGCCTTGGGGGGTGGGGCTGGCCAACTTCGTCCGCCGTACTGGGAATGGCACGAGACTTTGCGAGTGGCCTCCGTGTGCCAAAAATAGGCCCCGGGTACACACGCGCCCAAAAATAACCGCCCGAAGGCCGGGGCGCCAAGTTCGTCCAGCGGAAAAAGGCCACAAAAACGGGTGGGCTATAGCCTTGGGGGGTGGGGCTGGCCAACTTCGTCCGCCGGACTCGGAATGGCGCGAGACTTTGCGAGCGGCCTCCGTGTGCCAAAAATAGGCCCCGGGCACAGCCGCGCCCAAAAATAACCGCCCGAAGGCCGGGGCGCCAAGTTCGTCCAGCAGAAAAAGGCCACAAAAACGGGTGGGCTATAGCCTTGGGGGGTGGGGCTGGCCGACTTCGTCCGCCGGACTCGGTATGGCGCGAGACTTAGCGAGCGGCCACCGTGTGCCAAAAATAGGCCCCGGGCATGGCCGCGTCCAAAAATAACCGCCCGAAGGCCAGGGCGCCAAGTTCGTCCAGCGGAAAAAGGCCACAAAAACGGGTGGGCTATAGCCTTGGGGGGTGGGGCTGGCCAACTTCGTCCGCCGGACTCGGAATGGCGCGAGACTTTGCGAGCGGCCTCCGTGTGCCAAAAATAAGCCCCGGACACAGCTGCGCCCAAAAATAACTGCCCGAAGGCCGGGGCGCCAAGTTCGTCCAGCGGAAAAAGGCCACAAAAACGGGTGGGCTATAGCCTTGGGGGGTGGGGCTGGCCAACTTCGCCCGCCGGACTCGGAATGGCGCGAGACTTTGTGAGCGGCCTCCGTATTCCAAAAATAGGCCCCGGGCACAGCCACGCCCAAAAATATCTGCCCGAAGGCCGGGGCGCCGAGTTCGTCCAATGGATAAAGGCCACAAAAACGGGTGGGCTATAGCCTTGGGGGGTGAGGCTGGCCAACTTCGTCCGCCGGACTCGGAATGGCGCGAGACTTTGCGAGGCACCTCCGTGTGCCAAAAATAGGCCGTGGCCACAGCAGCGCCTAAAAACACCCACCCGATGGCCGCGGCGCCAAGTTCGTCCAGCGGAAAAAGGCCACAAAAACGGGTGGGCTATAGCCTTGGGGGGTGGGGCTGGCCAACTTCGTCCGCCGGACTCGGAATGGCGCGAGACTTTGCGAGTGGCCTCCGTGTACCAAAAATAGGCCCCGGGCACAGCCGCGCCCAAAAATAACCGCCCGAAGGCCGGGGCGCCAAGTTCGTCCATCGGAAAAGTCCAC